>CM055901.1:43755079-44320079 GCA_029582155.1 Panopea generosa | reverse complement strand
AATCTCTACTGCTCCGCTATAATAGGTTTCCATTTCTCAAAACAAATGTGATTGTTATTGACTTGGCCGTTTGGGGACACCATCCCGTTATATTTGTGTGATGATGCGTCTTTTCTATTCTGCGTGCTTAATCTCTGGAGATGCGCGAGTCGTTTATGCAAATGAGACTATATTTCAATTCCGTGACACGACGGCGTCGGTGCGTGTCACTGGGTCTATGGATAACTAGAGAGACAATAGACAAAAGAGTGAAGATCTGAATTAAAGCTTTAGTAGATAGCGATATTAGAAGTGTATTGTATTTGCCGACTATGCAGTTATACTCTGGTTTACCTTAAAAAGAAGAAGAAGAATAGGAAGAATGATAAGACTTAAACTGCTACAGTGTTTCGTTATAACATACACACACAGTTATATATACACAATTAGTTTAAACTTATTTATTTTACTTCGATTGTGAAACAAGTTCTCACAACTTAGACAAATCACGCTCGAAGTCTTCCTGGGTAGAACCAGTACAAAGCATATGCGGAAAAAGTGTCTTGCTCAATGACACTACACATAGCCGTAGCGGAGGATCGAACCCACGATCCTCCAATCATGAGTTCGGTGCTCTACCACTGGACCACGCGCTACAGTTATTGACACATTTTAGATATCAAAATATTAATTGTAATATAAAACAATACAATGCATATGGCGTATTAGTTTTAAGTGAGTAAGTTTTTAATTTATAATAAATGCTAATGAATTAACCTTCATAGCATGTTTTTGACTGATTTTCTTTTTTTGTTCCAAAAGCTTCAGAAATGAATTAACCTGTGTTAATGAGTTTTGTTTTAATATTTTGGAGAAGAACTGGTCACGGAAATTTTCCACATACATACATGTGTATGGATTAAACTGATTTATTATAGAAAGGAAAAATTACTTATACAAAATATCAAGTTGTCAAATTGCAAAGTTGGAAACTGTTGCTTTTTTTTATTTAAGAGTGTTTGTATGTAGATTTTCATAAATGTATGCTCATATGTCTATTCAATGCATATATTAACTTAATAGTTGAAATAAAATACTATTTAAAAATTATTAACGGATGGAAGACGAAAATTATCGGAAGGTTAATTTCTAGCTTTTATTACATTTTTAAAAAGCATGTATTGGATATAACACAGGTCATGTCTGCTAGATAGCCAGAAAACGTTTGATTAAAAATATGTTCGAAATGGATATCATCAGAATTAGTCTTTTCTGAGCTCTATTTATATATTGATTTAGTGTTTACATGCTCTTTGTAAATTAAATATGATATCTATTGTTAATACATATGTACAAACCAAAGATAGACAAAAAAATGTATATCAAATAGCTACACTAATCATAGTGTACTTCAAACGGATAAGAACCTTAAGCATTATTTTATTTCTATTAATAAGCACTATTTTCCATTCGTAAATAACCAGTGTGCCACGAGAAGTGCTTCGACTCCTGTGCACTTTTAATTAAACTGTCTTTGATCTCTGGTTTAAATATTCAATCAAGCATGGATACTTTAACAAACTGTAATAAACTTTTAATAATTTCTTAATCATAGAAATACTAAGGATGTTAACTCGCGCTTGAATGCAAATATGATATCTTAAGACTGGGTGGTTTTACGGACGTTTGATCGTCGAAGGTTTCCTTTGAGAGGCGAAACTCGTTTTGTACAGAAACTGAGGAAGAGGACAGGCGTGATAATGTGCACAAATGTAAAGACAGATGGTCGATTACGAACAATATTAAATATTTCTAAAGAGTTTCAGATGGAATTATGTGAAAAATGCTAATCAGAAATTAATTTGTAATTAATGTTTATCGGAGAGTGTGGCGGTACCGTTTTTAACGTTTTATCTTCGATGTAAAAACATTGAAATCTGATATTTGTACAAAACATTTTTCAATAACGTAAAAATGATTTTTGACTTGATAAAGCTTACTTTGCATAACAATAGTTAACAAGATTCAAATTGAATATGCGATATGTTAACTACACTCTCATTTCTCTGTGGTGAATTATAACATCTCTGAATGTAGTAATTAAAATAACATAATTTAAAATAAAATATCAAACATTTGCCAGTTTTCATTTTCGCTGCTGTGAACGGATGTGGGTTCTTTAGTTGTTATTGCTGCGACTTCTACTGCTGTAGGTGGTAGTTGTTTAACTTAAATATTAAAGATGCAATCAATAAATTATAAATTAACCAGATGTTTGAGTTAAGGTTTTGTTTGGTATCAGTACCAACTAAACCAATTATAGGTGCCACCATTAGTTTATGATTTTTGTCTCTCACTGTCTTAACAATAATACAATAAGAAATGTGGAAAATATATATATACTGGACAATGTATTAGGATAGCATACATTTCAACTTTCTACTGACATGTACGAAACATATTAGAATTATCGAATATATCACAGAAAACCTACGTTTTAAACATTGTAAATAGAATGAAAATGAAATGGTGATAATTCTTCGTTTGTAGCATTTGCAACATCTACATTACACTTATACATACAAATATACATATATATATCGCCTTAAAAGCAATTATCATGTATAGATAATGCAAAAATCATAACATAATAATTACTGGCGAGATGTTATTATCAAGTATATATACCCAATAAACCTCGTTGCATTAATTTCAATAAATTGATACCGTATACACGTTCTGAATATTCTATAAAAAAGAAATAAATTAAATATAAACAATTTTATATTTAATATATATATAAAATGCTGCGTTTTACGTGCAGCTTGTAAAAAAAGTTGCTACATAAAATGCAAAACATATATAGCATCCAAATCTTTTTCCAAAAATGTAATCTATAATAGAAAAATATATAACATTAAGCAACTAGCAATCAATTAACACTCGAAAAATTTAAAGCATTAAACGTACTAAGATGCATAAATAACAACAGAATACGTATTATTTTATATTTCACGGTTGGTAACTACGGCTTTCAAATTCAGTATAACTAATTTACATCATTTAGGATCACGGGCATTTCTAAGCACATCTGATAAAAACTATTAGAGCTTTAGTTTGTTTCGGGGTTTTTTTCTTTTGCTTTTTTACTGCTTTATATTAAATTGCTGCTCTTTATAAAAATTAAACAGTGATTTTAAAATCACATGAGTATATAAAATAACGTATGTATTATACCGGTAGTTCATGTTATATAATATGGATGCATATGTAAATTTGATAAAAACTGAAAATATTTATAATAAGATATTTATCACTACAAAAAAAGGTTATTGTTATAATAATTTTTTAACAAATCTGACATTCCACACAATGCTTGCACGCATTTTTATCTTAAGCGGTTGCCTCAGTTTCAAAATGTATAATTGAACTTGCCATCCTAAATTATTGATTTGTTCGTTTTGCCTATTTATTTCCTCTATTGCCTTTTTAAATTTGAGACGAGCCATACCTCGAACTAAACAAAACGTACTTGAGTTTTCGACAAAAGCTCCCCTCAATTTACCATGCGGTACCCATATGGCCCATGCAAATTTTCCCAAATTCCAATTTAGACCCACTTAAAGAATTTCTTTCTTTGGAGCATTCGGTTGACATTCTTAACCCCGGAATTACAAATGAATTATTGCCTAGCCATTATTCGTCAAAATTAAATACAAATATCAGAGTGAATACTGCCAATTGTCATTCAGTATCTCGTTGCCTAGTACTGTAGAGTAATATCTTGATTTAGTTTTTATTTAAAGTTACAATTATTCTATAGAGTCTGTTGGTTAAAATTTAAAGCGGCGTACCAAAATATGTTTCTTTATTCATAATGGGATACAAAATAGCAATCTTTCCGTAAAGCACAGCACACAAAAATGGTAAAATATTAAGTTAACAGTGGAATATAAGATATAATTATGTTTTCAATAAACGTGTATTAGCATGGCACATTACATACAATACATATGTAGTAGGGGGTTATCTCAATGAGAAGGTAACACATTTTTAATGCGAATTCGGTTGTTATATTTAAGTTATATTTTGTTCAGTGACATGTGCATATACAACAATACATTTAATCAACTATGACATTTTGATATACATCCTTTGCCCAGCTCACTAAATAATCTATGCACTTCTAAAAATAAATAAAATTAGGCAATGTGACATTTTGAAACATGACATATCGGCTCATTTCGTATCTTTGATGATTTCTATTGTTTGCTGTGGTCGTTTGAGGGTACGTGTTATACATGTCACTGTATTCTGATACTGTCATGGTTACAAACGAAACGTTTATTTAATCTTATTCTGTATTTGAAACTGTAGTAATTAAAACATAAGTACAATATTTTTTTTTTCCTTTATGCGTGGTTTGCCAAGAGAAACAGTATCCAAGGGTTAACATATTTTAACAGCCTTTTTCAATACAACAAGACCAGGTTGATGTCAATGTGTAGACGGTTATAATTATACATTTACTTTAACATTCCCAGAACCATTTAAATATTTTGAAATATTGACGGTGAAGCATTAGAAATAGGGTTAATTAGAAATAAGCATAATTATATTTTAGAAATTTCATGTGTCGCTTATTGATATTAATTTTTCTTAAGGGAGTATTTTAAAGAGAAAACACTAATAAAATAAAAAAAAAGATGCTCGTATACCACCATTCAACATATTACGCATACCACAATCCAACATGTTACGCATACCATCATTCAACACATTTCATTAAGTGGCCAAATTTATAGAATACAATGTAGTTAACATAAACATAAAACTCCTTGTAAATAAAATGAATGTAGAATCATTAAACAAAATGATTACAAATAACGAAACAACCTGATACACTATGTATACACTATGTATACACTTCGGTATGCGAATATATTATAAAAGTAGGAGTCACACGGAACATGTATATATTTACATAACACACTGATACTAGTACCACATACATAAATAGGAAAACGAACAATCAATATTATCAGTTCTGTTAAAGTATTGCTTTGACAAAAATACCATTTATATCATTAATAGTAGATTTTTAAAAGCGATTTTATTTAATCCCATAAAACCTCATGTACGAGAGTTGATCTGGAACAATGCATACTGAACGGAACAGCTAACCCGCCATTTTTGTAATACATGTATTAATATTTTCGTCAAAATATTGACTAGCGTTTCTATATACGAAATAAAACAGACAATTATTTTTATCGATTTTACATAGCAAAATTCTTTCCTTAAATATTCCAAATTCAAGGAAATTGCTTGGGTACTTTGAGAAAATCAAACATGTCAGGTAAATAAATGTCACATGGCTTGTTAGCTGTTCTGTTCAGTATGTTTGGTAACCATCACATTGCATGCATTGTATGTGTTTGGATATGACGGTAGCTATATAGTGGTGTTGAAGTCTAGATAAAGTTCCTGTTTTATTCCGAAATACCATGAGCTCCACAAATGTTATGTTTATATACGTTCTTCAAATAAAAACGAAAATATCAAAGCCAGTATTATAATACTTCACATTTTATTCAATGTCACATACCATCTAATTTTGTATTTCAACGACATACATGTATATATATTATTGATAAATATTATTTCAAAAGAAATATGACAGTCATTTGATTAGATGTATGATTCTAAAAATATTTATAAATTTAGTACGCATTTATTCGTTTCATATGTCGGTTTTGATTTTTTTTTTTTGTGATGTCCACAAACTATTTTAAAAATAAAAATGCATATACGCCTATATCAAATTAAATGTTCTGTAATTATAAAAAAAACTTGAGCGCTATTTGTCAATGATAGAAACAAATTTTAAAATCAAATTTCGTTTCCTTATTTCTATGTATAATAAACCCGTCGTTCCATGACCAAAATGATTCAGCAGATCAAGTCTCATCATCGCCAAACTCTATTTGCTATATCATAGAGGATGAACGACACGCGCCAATCAGAACGCGCCAATAGCGACAAAACTACAAACTGTTCAATTAATTTGTTAATACGATTTGCCTCGACGCCGCTGACTTAACTGATAGTTATCTAGGAGAGAGGCGGGTGTAATGAGAAGTTAGTAAAGGAGATATAATCGGCACAAAACTGAACAACCGATTGTCATTACAACGCTTGGGTTTTAGTTAATGACTGGAAATAAACTTGTCGCCGAGATAAATGCTCAAACAGTGAAATTCACATTGAGCGGAGAAACTTAATATACATTGTGTAGGCATTATTTGTGAATGGAAAACAGTGTTGCAAATTTTCAGTCATTTTGTGGGGACATAACAAATATATAACTTTAAGTGAGTAAAAATATTATTTTAGAAAATAAGAAATACTTTTAATAAATTAATCTACTCTTTCGGCATTTTCTTGAAATAAAGATATGGTGAAAATATAGACAATGAGTCATTAGATTGGTGGACATATTTAAGAAATAAAAAAAATTGCCAATATCAAAAGTTTTACTTTTTAAAAAAAAAAGTCAAGTTAATCGTTTAGATACATAGAAAAAAACTAAAAAAAACACTTAATGAAGATATCTACAAACAAAAAACGGAACTGAAATTTATTGATAAGACATCGTAAAACTTAAATTTAAATACCATGGAGTCTATGGTTGGTTATCCTGTATTTAATGCAAGTGGATACCAGCGATATATTCAGGATGTAGAAGACATGTCTGCCAAACAACCTAGGTGTGTTGGTGATTTAAGTAAATCCGACGATTCCAAACAAGGTACAAGTACAACTCGTGAGCAGGATAACTGCGGCAACGAAGAAAAGATTGACGTTTGCGGAATGGGTGAACGTGAAATAAAACAAGTAGAAGACAGTTTTAAAGGAAAACTTGGACAATATAATTTAGACATGATGGAAATACTGAAAGGGGATAGAAACAACAGCAGTGGTAGCAGTGACGAAGATGCATCCTGTAAAACACTTCATAACATTGAAAACTTTGGGCAAGACTACGAAGAAGATCCATTGAGCGGAAAACATAAACTTAGAAAACCAGAAAAGTTTGTTCGTCTAAATGTAAACGCAAGAGAACGAAGACGTATGCATGACTTGAACGATGCACTGGATGAATTAAGATCAGTGATCCCCTATGCACACAGTCCGTCAGTAAGAAAACTTTCCAAGATCGCGACATTACTTCTTGCCAAAAACTACATTCTCATGCAAGCCAATGCACTAGAGGAGATGCGAAGAGTAGTCGGATATATGAATTTGAGTCCAACCTCTGCACCGACTTCTGCCACTGCAACTGGCGGTTGTTTCGAACCGTTCTCTCCTTACGGAAGGTTTTCAGGTTTACCCGACATGGGAGGAGGTGAATCCAAACAGTTTAGTCACAGAATGGCTAATGTAGGAAGTGACGAAAAGCAATTAATAGCATATGCAGGAGGACACAAAGAAAGTAAGCTGACTTCAGACTTTTTAGCTGGACCAGTATGCGGGTCTTCCAAAAGAGATGTATGAGTATTAAGTAGATTTATGTTACGACTCACTCACTCAGTGTCTGGCTTTGAACTACTATAATACCATATGTAGTATATATGAATAACGTTTGTATAAAGCAATACTATCAAATACAATAACGACGGAATCAACACGGCATACCAAACTGTATTACCTTTGTTTAGAATAGATAGCATTAAACTTTGTTGATATATACATTTAAACAGTGTTGATAAATTGACTGGCTGGGATTAAAGATTGGTTCTTGGATTAATTACGCAAGGTATCAAATGTAACAATCTTATATATGATCAAGCGTAATTTGGCAATTATCGTATGCTGTATAAGTTTCTGTTCGCGATTATTTAATTTTCGCTTTATTCACGGTGAATCTTATGAATGTATTTGTAGTTTTCCGAGCCAAAAGTGGCTGTTACGAAATAAACTAGAATGTATATGAAATATTCAATTGTGTCATATTACTAAAAAGCCCCATCCTGTCTAAGATAATTTTTAATTTCATGTTTTTTTATTGAAATAGGACATGTTGTTGTGTGTATATATATACTATACACAAACGTTATTTATAATATCAAACAAAGCGTCCGTTGATCATGTATTATGATTATGATGTTATTTCTCATCCGTGAACATGTTAAGATTGTGTCAACACTTTGTCTTATAATTAATGTATGTCGTAAATACAAGGTGTATAATATGAATACAAAATTAACATTTTTATGATACAAAAAAACCTAATTGTCATGGAAAGCATGTCCATCAATATTCATTTAATCAGTAAGTTTATTATAAGACATAAGACAGATATAATTAGTAGTTTATTGAGTAAAATAGACCTCCGGTGGAAAATACAGCAACGATAACCATAGTTTATAAAGGGGTCGTGACACAGTGAACTGTGTTTCATGGTTTGTCTGCACGCAGATAGTTGTATCGTGAATTTTCTAAACCATGACATGTTTAAAACAAATGCAAAGTTGTATGCAAAGCACAATATGTTTGAAAATATGATATAACGGCCATGAAACATACTTTCTTATAGAGAAAGCAATAATAAATAATTGTATTCTAATTCGTCTTATTACAGAATATACTTTGTATTTATGAATACTTCTAGTAGTATTTAACTTAACATTTTCTCATATGTGACAAAATAATAAGACTATTTCCCGATGTTTATTAATGTTGTTGTTTTTTTATTTGTGATTAATTTAATGCTGTTTACTATAAAAGCATGCATGCCTTTTTATTGAAACTAGAAATTTTATATTTACTAATACGCAGCATGCCTGCATGTATATTTACTCATATACAAAGTAAATCTACCACTGTTTTATTTGACGCTAGCATAGTGTCGTAAAACGTAACCAAAATGAAAATAAGCAAATAGATCAAAATCAATTTAAACACTAAATAAAGAAAATAATACTTCGGTGTTTTATGCAGAATTGGCCTCGCACAGTGAGAATTTGAAACTTTGTATTTGATGAAATTGTCAAACGACTAGTACACTTTATCTTTACTTGTTGATATCAAAGATTTAGTTTGTGTTTTGTATCAAAATATCAGTAGTGTAAAAGATACCGGTGTGTGATTGAGATGCTCAGCATCACTCCATATACATTTGTTCTTCGCATGAAAGTGCAATTTTACCCTCAGTTGGCGTCGATTGATTGATTGGTCAGGTATGTGCGCGGCAGGAATGATAATAAACAAACCATATAAATGCTGTATTTGATGATGCTGGGGTTTTGTCAAAATTAATACACCGTAAAGAGCGTTGGCGTGTTCAACTTTGAAGACATTACATTCAATCTTACAGCAGGAGTTGAATGCCAGTCTGACATAACAAAAGAATAAACGTAAACGGAAATGCAAGTCCGTATTTTGTTTTAAAAAAGTAACTTTTTATAAATCGTTAATCCGATTGGCAATTTTGTTTATTTTTTTTTTGTACATAAAATAAAATTGAGTAAATCTTAAAAAAAAAGATAAACATTTCCTACCAGTTTTTTGTATAACCGTTAAGTCCTAAATGCTATATAAAAGACACACTATATCTTGGGCAGGTTTTATATAATTCTATACTTGATTCAAATCAGAGAGAAGTGTTCACAGTTATATCTGCATTGTTTCATTATAATTTGGCACATACTAGATCAATATTTAAACATTTAATTAGAAATATTTTTTAAAAAACACGTTTGTTAAATACAGACGTTTTTACTCCGGCTGTGAAACATTTGAATACAAGGGAGGATTTTGTGACGTGTCCTACAATTGTCCCTGCTGGGGCCGAGAGATTTTGTGTTTTGAATTTCGAAAGATATGCATTACTCCGACAGCTGACGGAGTTATCCGAGTAAACACGAATCGCAATTTTTCCTATAAAATATTGCAATAAAGATAAGAAACAGATATGCAATGTACAGTGTATAAAACAAGTCAACGGAAACTTCACACCGTAACAACACCGGTGATCCTAATAAAAACTCCGTATATTTTAATATCTAGAGATAATATCACCCTATTAACATTATATCATGTCATCAAACTGAACCTATGACTCAACGGACAAGTCACCTTTTATTTATGAAATTTAAAATATGATTTATAGCCAATTAAGTTTGTTAACCGTGTCCTCTCACGTGACGAAATAATTAGTACAAAGGCTGTCATTGTGACGCACGTGGTGCTCGTGTTGATTCTAGATATAAAGCAAAGCAAATGTTACAAATTGAATTATAACCTTTTTTAATAGAATGACACGTGTTTCTAATATAAATCATGTAATTAGTTAATACGTGCAATACTTCTTTTGTTAAATATGATAGTTTTAAAAGACCGCCTTAATATCATTATAATACGAAATGAGAATACATTCTTTTTAACTTAGGCAACCATTTTGATGAAATTTAAACGGATGTGCAGTAACATTAACATCGATTTGGGACAAAAAAATATTTACACCTACGATATTATCTTAAGAATAAAAACTGATTATTCATTCTACTATTTAAAAGTTATTACATGTACCAGTAACTTTTATAATAAAATTTAGTGGTTAGTAATCTAGTTTTGAAAATATAATATCATGATGAATAGATAATCTTTAAAATCAATCATTACTTGGAATGTTTTCTGTTATACAATGGTAACACAGTTGTAACAAGCATATTTGTGGCATTTTGCTGTGCGTTTTTCCAAAATAGTAATCCATCTGTGCATCTTACTCGGGTATATTATATTCATGTTTGCGCTACATAGATTATTTTAATTTTCAAAAAACTGGTGTGAAGAGAAATTTATCAAAATTGCCGTGTATCATATATACGCCATTTTCAACACAGTACAGGCCTATATTACATATAAGTATAGGTCATAGTTTAATAAGTACAGAAGTAATATCGTACCGCAAGGCTTAAAATAATCGAACCAAACAATGTCCGAACTCACTGTCACAGCGATCACGGACGTTTTATATTATTTGGTACCTCCATATACGATAACCACCATTGCAAAAAGAGTTGCTCAATGCTGTGTTGCCTTAACACACTGTCAAGTGATATTTTGTATGCTCGTTGTCTTCAAACTTCAAAAAGTTGTCCGATCCAGTATAATGGATTGACATTTTGTTATGATTGTCAGTTCACTGTTCCTTTGAATGTTTTAAATATCAAACTAACAACTATTCGAACATTCATATCAACGTGGCGTTATGATTGTCAGTTCACTGTTGCCTTGAATGTTTTATATATCAAACTAACAACTATTCGAACATTCATATTAACGTGGCGTAATGATTGTCAGTTCACTGTTCCCTTGAATGTTTTATATATCAAACTAACAACTATTCGAACATTCATATCAACGTGGCGTTATGATTGTCAGTTCACTGTTCCCTTGAATGTTTTCAATATCAAACTAACAACTATTCGAACATTCATATCAACGTGGCGTTATGATTGTCAGTTCACTGTTCCCTTGAATGTTTTGAATATCAAACTAACAACCATTCGAACATTCATATTAACGTGGCGTTATGATTGTCAGTACACTGTTCCCTTGAATATTTTAAATATCAAACTAACAACTATTCGAACATTCATATTAACGTGGCGTTATGATTGTCAGTTCGCTGTTCCCTTGAATGTTTTAAATATCAAACTAACAATTATTCGAACATTCATATTAACGTGGCGTTATGATTGTCAGTACGCTGTTCCCTTGAATGTTTTAAATATCAAACTAACAACTATTCGAACATTCATATTAACGAGGCGTTATGATTGTCAGTACGCTGTTCCCTTGAATGTTTTAAATATCAAACTAACAACTATTCGAACATTCATATCAACGTGGCGTTATGAGTGTCAGCTCGCTGTTCCCTTGAATGTTTTAAATATCAAACTAACAACTATTCGAACATTCATATTAACGTGGCGTTATGATTGTCAGTTCACTGTTCCTTGGAATGTTTTAAATATTAAACTAACAACTATTCGAACATTCATATCAACGTGGCGTTATGATTGTCAGTACGCTGTTCCCTTGAATGTTTTAAATATCAAACTAACAACTATTCGAAAATCATATTAACGTGGCGTTATGATTGTCAGTTCGCTGTTCCCTTGAATGTTTTAAATATCAAACTAACAACTATTCGAAAATCATATTAACGTGGCGTTATGATTGTCAGTTCGCTGTTCCCTTGAATGTTTAAAATATCAAACTAACAACTATTCGAACATTCATATCAACGTGGCGTTATGATTGTCAGTTCGCTATTCCCTTGAATGTTTAAAATATCAAACTAACAACTATTCGAACATTCATATTAACGTGGCGTTATGATTGTCAGTTCGCTGTTCCCTTGAATGTTTTAAATATCAAACTAACAACTATTCGAAAATCATATTAACGTGGCGTTATGATTGTCAGTTCGCTGTTCCCTTGAATGTTTAAAATATCAAACTAACAACTATTCGAACATTCATATCAACGTGGCGTTATGATTGTCAGTTCGCTGTTCCCTTGAATGTTTTGAATATCAAACTAACAACCATTCGAACATTCATATTAACGTGGCGTTATGATTGTCAGTTCGCTGTTCCCTTGAATGTTTTGAATATCAAACTAACAACCATTCGAACATTCATATTAACGTGGCGTTATGATTGTCAGTTCGCTGTTCCCTTGAATGTTTTGAATATCAAACTAACAACTATTCGAACATTCATATTAACGTGGCGTTATGATTGTCAATTCGCTGTTCCCTTGAATGTTTTGAATATCAAACTAACAACTATTCGAACATTCATATTAACGTGGCGTTATGATTGTCAGTTCGCTGTTCCCTTGAATGTTTTGAATATCAAACTAACAACTATTCGAACATTCATATCAACGTGGCGTTATGATTGTCAGTTCACTGTTCCCTTGAATGTTTTAAATATCAAACTAACAACTATTCGAACATTCATATTAAAGTGGCGTTATGATTGTCAGTTCACTGTTCCCTTGAATGTTTTATATATCAAACTAACAACTATTCGAACATTCATATCAACGTGGCGTTATGATTGTCAGTTCACTGTTCCCTTGAATGTTTTAAATATCAAACTAACAACTATTCGAACATTCATATTAACGTGGCGTTATGATTGTCAGTTCACTGTTCCCTTGAATGTTTTAAATATCAAACTAACAACTATTCGAACATTCATATTAACGTAGCGTTATGACTGTCAGTTCACTGTTCCCTTGAATGTTTTATATATCAAACTAACAATTATTCGAACATTCATATCAACGTGGCGTTATGATTGTCAGTTCACTGTTCCCTTGAATGTTTTAAATATCAAACTAACAACTATTCGAACATTCATATCAACGTGGCGTTATGATTGTCAGTTCACTGTTGCCTTGAATGTTTTATATATCAAACTAACAACTATTCGAACATTCATATTAACGTGGCGTAATGATTGTCAGTTCACTGTTCCCTTGAATGTTTTATATATCAAACTAACAACTATTCGAACATTCATATCAACGTGGCGTTATGATTGTCAGTTCACTGTTCCCTTGAATGTTTTCAATATCAAACTAACAACTATTCGAACATTCATATCAACGTGGCGTTATGATTGTCAGTTCACTGTTCCCTTGAATGTTTTGAATATCAAACTAACAACCATTCGAACATTCATATTAACGTGGCGTTATGATTGTCAGTACACTGTTCCCTTGAATATTTTAAATATCAAACTAACAACTATTCGAACATTCATATTAACGTGGCGTTATGATTGTCAGTTCGCTGTTCCCTTGAATGTTTTAAATATCAAACTAACAACTATTCGAACATTCATATTAACGTGGCGTTATGATTGTCAGTACGCTGTTCCCTTGAATGTTTTAAATATCAAACTAACAACTATTCGAACATTCATATTAACGAGGCGTTATGATTGTCAGTACGCTGTTCCCTTGAATGTTTTAAACATCAAACTAACAACTATTCGAACATTCATATCAACGTGGCGTTATGAGTGTCAGCTCGCTGTTCCCTTGAATGTTTTAAATATCAAACTAACAACTATTCGAACATTCATATTAACGTGGCGTTATGATTGTCAGTTCACTGTTCCTTGGAATGTTTTAAATATTAAACTAACAATTATTCGAACATTCATATCAACGTGGCGTTATGATTGTCAGTACGCTGTTCCCTTGAATGTTTTAAATATCAAACTAACAACTATTCGAAAATCATATTAACGTGGCGTTATGATTGTCAGTTCGCTGTTCCCTTGAATGTTTAAAATATCAAACTAACAACTATTCGAACATTCATATCAACGTGGCGTTATGATTGTCAGTTCGCTGTTCCCTTGAATGTTTTGAATATCAAACTAACAACCATTCGAACATTCATATTAACGTGGCGTTATGATTGTCAGTTCGCTGTTCCCTTGAATGTTTTGAATATCAAACTAACAACCATTCGAACATTCATATTAACGTGGCGTTATGATTGTCAGTTCGCTGTTCCCTTGAATGTTTTGAATATCAAACTAACAACTATTCGAACATTCATATTAACGTGGCGTTATGATTGTCAATTCGCTGTTCCCTTGAATGTTTTGAATATCAAACTAACAACTATTCGAACATTCATATTAACGTGGCGTTATGATTGTCAGTTCGCTGTTCCCTTGAATGTTTTGAATATCAAACTAACAACTATTCGAACATTCATATCAACGTGGCGTTATGATTGTCAGTTCACTGTTCCCTTGAATGTTTTAAATATCAAACTAACAACTATTCGAACATTCATATTAACGTGGCGTTATGATTGTCAGTTCACTGTTCCCTTGAATGTTTTATATATCAAACTAACAACTATTCGAACATTCATATCAACGTGGCGTTATGATTGTCAGTTCACTGTTCCCTTGAATGTTTTAAATATCAAACTAACAACTATTCGAACATTCATATCAACGTGGCGTTATGATTGTCAGTTCGCTATTCCCTTGAATGTTTAAAATATCAAACTAACAACTATTCGAACATTCATATTAACGTGGCGTTATGATTGTCAGTTCGCTGTTCCCTTGAATGTTTTAAATATCAAACTAACAACTATTCGAAAATCATATTAACGTGGCGTTATGATTGTCAGTTCGCTGTTCCCTTGAATGTTTAAAATATCAAACTAACAACTATTCGAACATTCATATCAACGTGGCGTTATGATTGTCAGTTCGCTGTTCCCTTGAATGTTTTGAATATCAAACTAACAACCATTCGAACATTCATATTAACGTGGCGTTATGATTGTCAGTTCGCTGTTCCCTTGAATGTTTTGAATATCAAACTAACAACCATTCGAACATTCATATTAACGTGGCGTTATGATTGTCAGTTCGCTGTTCCCTTGAATGTTTTGAATATCAAACTAACAACTATTCGAACATTCATATTAACGTGGCGTTATGATTGTCAATTCGCTGTTCCCTTGAATGTTTTGAATATCAAACTAACAACTATTCGAACATTCATATTAACGTGGCGTTATGATTGTCAGTTCGCTGTTCCCTTGAATGTTTTGAATATCAAACTAACAACTATTCGAACATTCATATCAACGTGGCGTTATGATTGTCAGTTCACTGTTCCCTTGAATGTTTTAAATATCAAACTAACAACTATTCGAACATTCATATTAAAGTGGCGTTATGATTGTCAGTTCACTGTTCCCTTGAATGTTTTATATATCAAACTAACAACTATTCGAACATTCATATCAACGTGGCGTTATGATTGTCAGTTCACTGTTCCCTTGAATGTTTTAAATATCAAACTAACAACTATTCGAACATTCATATTAACGTGGCGTTATGATTGTCAGTTCACTGTTCCCTTGAATGTTTTAAATATCAAACTAACAACTATTCGAACATTCATATTAACGTAGCGTTATGACTGTCAGTTCACTGTTCCCTTGAATGTTTTATATATCAAACTAACAATTATTCGAACATTCATATCAACGTGGCGTTATGATTGTCAGTTCACTGTTCCCTTGAATGTTTTAAATATCAAACTAACAACTATTCGAACATTCATATCAACGTGGCGTTATGATTGTCAGTTCACTGTTGCCTTGAATGTTTTATATATCAAACTAACAACTATTCGAACATTCATATTAACGTGGCGTAATGATTGTCAGTTCACTGTTCCCTTGAATGTTTTATATATCAAACTAACAACTATTCGAACATTCATATCAACGTGGCGTTATGATTGTCAGTTCACTGTTCCCTTGAATGTTTTCAATATCAAACTAACAACTATTCGAACATTCATATCAACGTGGCGTTATGATTGTCAGTTCACTGTTCCCTTGAATGTTTTGAATATCAAACTAACAACCATTCGAACATTCATATTAACGTGGCGTTATGATTGTCAGTACACTGTTCCCTTGAATATTTTAAATATCAAACTAACAACTATTCGAACATTCATATTAACGTGGCGTTATGATTGTCAGTTCGCTGTTCCCTTGAATGTTTTAAATATCAAACTAACAACTATTCGAACATTCATATTAACGTGGCGTTATGATTGTCAGTACGCTGTTCCCTTGAATGTTTTAAATATCAAACTAACAACTATTCGAACATTCATATTAACGAGGCGTTATGATTGTCAGTACGCTGTTCCCTTGAATGTTTTAAACATCAAACTAACAACTATTCGAACATTCATATCAACGTGGCGTTATGAGTGTCAGCTCGCTGTTCCCTTGAATGTTTTAAATATCAAACTAACAACTATTCGAACATTCATATTAACGTGGCGTTATGATTGTCAGTTCACTGTTCCTTGGAATGTTTTAAATATTAAACTAACAATTATTCGAACATTCATATCAACGTGGCGTTATGATTGTCAGTACGCTGTTCCCTTGAATGTTTTAAATATCAAACTAACAACTATTCGAAAATCATATTAACGTGGCGTTATGATTGTCAGTTCGCTGTTCCCTTGAATGTTTAAAATATCAAACTAACAACTATTCGAACATTCATATCAACGTGGCGTTATGATTGTCAGTTCGCTGTTCCCTTGAATGTTTTGAATATCAAACTAACAACCATTCGAACATTCATATTAACGTGGCGTTATGATTGTCAGTTCGCTGTTCCCTTGAATGTTTTGAATATCAAACTAACAACCATTCGAACATTCATATTAACGTGGCGTTATGATTGTCAGTTCGCTGTTCCCTTGAATGTTTTGAATATCAAACTAACAACTATTCGAACATTCATATTAACGTGGCGTTATGATTGTCAATTCGCTGTTCCCTTGAATGTTTTGAATATCAAACTAACAACTATTCGAACATTCATATTAACGTGGCGTTATGATTGTCAGTTCGCTGTTCCCTTGAATGTTTTGAATATCAAACTAACAACTATTCGAACATTCATATCAACGTGGCGTTATGATTGTCAGTTCACTGTTCCCTTGAATGTTTTAAATATCAAACTAACAACTATTCGAACATTCATATTAACGTGGCGTTATGATTGTCAGTTCACTGTTCCCTTGAATGTTTTATATATCAAACTAACAACTATTCGAACATTCATATCAACGTGGCGTTATGATTGTCAGTTCACTGTTCCCTTGAATGTTTTAAATATCAAACTAACAACTATTCGAACATTCATATTAACGTGGCGTTATGATTGTCAGTTCACTGTTCCCTTGAATGTTTTAAATATCAAACTAACAACTATTCGAACATTCATATCAACGTGGCGTTAAGCTAATGGTGCTTTAACAACTGGGCCCTGGATATGATGTCGTCACATTTGTTTCTAAGTACATTTTTATCGACGTATTATTTGTCTTATATTATAACGAAGAACATGCGATACATGTACATGGATAAATAGTTTATACTTACTTATTTTAGCTCGATTGCGATGAAAGCTCAGAGCTTATATGAATCGCTCTCAAGTCCGCTTCCTGGGTAGACCCAGTGCTGAGTGTTGTTTTACGAGAGGCATCGGGTCGGGCTGGGGATCAAACCCGCAACCTCGGGTGTGAGAGTCCAAAACTTTATCCATTACACTGCCGCCCCGCCCCCGCATGGATAAATACAATGTATGTATCATTAAACTCTATAGAAATCATATTTTATCTATAAAGTTTCGAGTTATGTGATCGACTAACAACATGACACAAACATTTACAATTTGAATTTCAAACTTTACATTTAAAAACAATTGATTGATTGATTGATTGATTGATTGATTGATTGATTGATTGATTGATTGAATATTTAGTGTCAGTTTAATGCCATCGGTGGCTAACAGACGATCAGTTTTCCTTACCACTTTCTCCTGGATCCTGAAAGGATAACCAGGTCTCGAGCACACCCCATCTCCGCAAGTAACTGATAACTTTCACACTGGAGTCAGCAGTAAGAGACACAATGTCGTATATCAATCATCACGAAGACTGTTGCCGGGCGGGGATTCGAATTCACGACCCCATGATTGATAGTCAGACGCGTAACCGACTGAGCTAATCGGGCCCGGCTCATTTAAAAATAAACCATATATTATAACATAAACTATAAGCGTATTCATATGTAAAAAATGTAAACGTTTTTTGTATTAGGTGCAAATGCTTATAACTGCGTTTCCCTTTCGTCAACCTAGATAATTTCTAATTTTTGACAACTTAAAATGAATAGAATTTGTTGTAACGAGAATACTTACGTACATGCATATCACATGCATATTTTCATGCGAGCACGTTTCGACTTTATCAAATAAAAACAATGTCTTATCATAAGCTAGAAATAATAGATATAGATGTATAGACTCAGCGTCTGCAGCTATCCTAATATTATTTAGGGATATCACTCTATTTGATTAAAGTTAAAATGAATGCAAGCAACAATAGGGCACACATGCTATCCGGTGTCTATATAATATCAAAGTACTTAAAGTACTGATAGCCGGGGTTTTTTTTAATAATTATTCATACGCGCCTTTCTAATTTGAATGATATAATTGTAGTATTTGGTTTATTGTATGAATTGTCATTTAACTCTTTGCTACATAAGCATTTTCTTGGACTCCTCCAAATTGAAAGCATTAATTCACCACGTATGAGCAATGGGTGAATTACGTTTATATTAACTGACAGAGTGTTTTCAATGGCCTTCTGTGATTGGTGCGGGAAAACGCGTATCTATGGAGTAAAGGGTTTAAACATGAGATTCGACAATGTCCACGGTTTATTTTATTGTTTGAATCGTTTCTGCTGGCATATACAAAATACATGAAAACAGCGAAATTTGAGAAATAAAAAGTAGTCCCTGTCACGTGTGATCATTTTGGCGGAGATTATCACTGTAAAGTTTGATCACAACGAGATATAAGTAGAATTATACGTTTGACATTTAGCCGGGCTAATACAATATATCACGTCATATAATGCATGGCGTACTAAGAACATTTTAGAATTTCAAACAGTGAACCATGTATTGCTTCATTGTTTCAGTTATGCATGACGGTGATCTAAATCTTCATTATAACGTGTTATGTGTCGGCGGGAGGCGCTTTCACAGATGTCTATTTGGCAACATGTAATCATCAGATGTTAATTTCTTTTTTTTATTAAGCATTTACTGTCATAAAACTCACTATAGTGTAATATTGTACGAGTAATCACCACGCTCTTCTTTTCCAAATATGCACACTCATTCACTTGTTCTTGTCCAGTGCAAATACAGTGAGGGTATGACCTGCTTAAAGTCTTAAACACATTTGCAAATGTCTAACGTACAAACACACGATCTGCAGTGCATAAAATGGCACTTGTAACTCTTACAAAATAGTTGTTTATATTGTAGTTCTCTCTTAGAAGATATGTATCTGGCGTAGCTCCCGGTCCATACGTTATATTAACTTTAAATTCGAAAGTTAGTACGAACGTGTTCAATAAAACAGAGTTCGCTATATTCTTCTTTTGGTTGCGTTCGGTGCCTCCAATGGATCGTTAAACTTTGATATGAGTAACAGGACATTGAATATCTACTTCCCTCCGAGATACTGGGACACTTCTAATTGAAAATATCAATAGTGATAATGTTAATAAGTAATATTTCATTTAACGAGAATTTAAAGGAAATTTAATCTCCCAAAATGTCTTTAACAATAAACCTATACTTATACGGTATACAACAAATTAGAAATCAATTATTAGACGATAACTTGCAAACGCTTAAAATTTGTTTTCCAAATTATATATAATTTCTGAAATTTGTCAGTAATAAAATAATGAATAATTATAAATAAAGTGAAAATTGGAAAAATAAACAATTTGAGGCGAGAAATTTAAGTTAACAGGAGTATTAAAATTTCGTGCAAAAAAAACACCCTGATTCGTGAATATATATTATTTACTGTCATTTTTTTATCGTTCCCTTTACATATAAAAACTATCGCTAAACGTTAAGATCAAATTATTATGCGTGTTATTAGTGACGCAGACGGAGAATTCAAGCTTTAGAAGTATAACTAACAAATACGTCTCACGTTAAACATACTTTATATTTTACGATAGAATTCTGATACGTGAAAAGATAGTTTGGCGGTAACAATGGACAATAATGGCAGATACAAGCACTTCCCTATTAGATAGTACCCACGTGGGGTGAAAGAAGACAAATAACCTAAAATGCTGGTTTGAATAAATTGTATTTAATATATTCATTAAAATTGTAAGTATAATTTTGTTTCACAACAGTATTATAATTGCCATGTATTTTCTTGTAACAGTCTCCCGTGCACGCATTCACTGGTGCAATTAGTTATCTTACAGGTCATCGGGTACATATGTTTACTAACATCAATTGTCATGTTCATGATGTCGCAGTTGTAGGAGTTCAGATATCTCGTTTTATAATAAGATGTTGGATAGGTTATGCCCCACCCCCAATGGCACAGGAGAACATAACTAGAACATTTACCATTTGCAAAACCATAGTATTAGTATTATAAATACAGTATGTACATGACGATAAAATTATCTTAACACACACACACACACACACACACACACACACACACACACACACACAATTATACATTATAATGATATGATCCTTAATTATACAACTAACATTACAAAAAGTAAGTATTTATTTAACACCTGATATTTTATAGTTATTTTAAACTATAACGTATAAACGTTGTTTTTTTGCGCTCTTTTTTGCGCTCATTTTGTACACTATATAAATGATCGTCACCAACATCATCATCATCATCATCATCATCATCATCATCATCATCATCATCATCACCATCCGTGACGTAGTCTGTTTTTGGATGCACCCGTAAACCAAATATAAGATCCGCAGTGATTTTGTTACAGATTTGGCAGACCCTGTTATGGCGTCTTCTGTATGCATGCTCTGTGTTTATTATATTGGTCATGTGTGAACAGTTACGTGTCATGTGTGAACAGTTACGTGTCATGTGTGTACAGTTACGTGTCATGTGTGTACTTTCATGTGTCAGGTGAATGCTGCGTCTCATGTAGTATGTTTTTCTTAGTTTTATTACATATTTAAAGAAATAGATTTATTTTGGTCAATTCATTACTATCGAACACTTACAGGTAATCTTTGAAATCTTGTTTCTGAAATTTAATGCAGTTTTTGGTATTATTGATTGATAAATATGTGAAATTATAGATCTCTGCACGCGACAGTAACTGTGTTACGTCCGTTTCTACTGTCTACCTTGACAAAATAAAGCATTGGGTGACCCAATAAAAACTATTACCATGTGCCTCTGAGTCTCTGGGCGAGCATATCAAGTAATGGACTACTGTAGTTCAAATTGTTAGATAACAAAATGTTCAACTTGTTTTGAGTTTATAGATAAATGTTCATTACAAATTATGGGAGGAGGGGGTGGATGATTAACGTCATTTTCAACAAATGGCAGATTATAAATTTCATACACTAAATCTTGACCGACATGTACGTACTAGCCAGAAGATGTGTACAGTAGCTGTAATTAAACAAGTATCCCATCATGCAATACATTTATTAAGTAACTGTTACATTTTATAGTGTGGTTTCTTCACATTCTTACGTTGTCACTCGTGTTACTTTTCATTTCAATGTAGCTTCTGTTCGTTTTCACGTGCTGACTTTTTATTCTGATGTGTCCACTTTAAATCATGATGTGGTTCCGTTCTATCCTTAAGGATCAACTGTAAATATATTATATCAGAATGACGAATGGCCGGCACCTATAAGAATGTTTACGGAATAATATAAAGGGATCACATCATAATGGCAATGTATCCCATTGTGATAAAACGTGAACCTTCATATACAAACCACTCTGTAATGTAAAGTGACGACGGCAGCGGCGTGTAAGGAACCACACGTTCCATAATGAGTTTGCACGTACTAAAAGTACAAATAAATAAGTTTACTGTTGATTTTAGTTAAAAACCTTCATTGTACATACGCATAGTTCCCTACATTGCATTCATATTTTAATTAAAATCAACAGTAAACTTATTTTTTGAACTTTTAGTATGTGCAAACCTGTAAATGCTGATTTTACTTTGCATAATTTTTGTTGGCATTGATGGATACAGAAGGTGTCGGGCCCATTCTCGGTTTATTCTATAGGGTACGAGCGACCAACATTTTACATAATTTGTAACCGCCTCTTGCTTTGAGTAATGGATAAAGTCTCTCTCTTTGATAGGAAATTTCCACGTTGTTACCAAAATCAATACCGTGATACAAACCAGTGATGTGCAGTTTGTGTTTCCTTGTATTTCGGCACTTGGACTAAATTGATTGGAACAAATTACGAGAATAAATGTTTGTAGTGTCGGCTGAGACAGATTAAATCACACAGCAAATTATTTACTCCATTGATTGATCTGTATTACTCTTGCAAGTGTATGAATAATAAGACGGGATTAAAACTTCCAGTGTAACTGAATAGACGTCAGTTTGGTATAAAATCTGTATGACATGTACGACTTGTTTGTCTGTCTGTACGTGACAATATTATAACTATGATCTCTACTAAAGACATGAATGACTTATATATTAACAGTTGCCTTCAGGAACACCTTATACCCAGATCAGCGTGTTCTTCTGATCAGCGTAGGGCTAACATTATACCATAATGAATAGGAATTGAAAAACAAAAATTCTAAAAAATAAATGCGAGACATCTTAGACAATCCCACAGCCATCCAATTGAACATTATGTTATTTGATTGTCATCTCAGAATGACTTCTTAAAATGATAACTATCTGAAGGTTGGTGGAAATTTTATTTAAGATCTGAACCAAACCTAGTGTCAAAACATGTTTTTGCTATTTTGTTGTTTTTTGCACTACAAATAAAATTTCATATTCTGAAAACTAAATCAACCGAATTCAAAACACGCCCCTACGTACATGTAATAGCAGCATTACGAAACAAAAGAATCATTTGCATATGATTTGCCCGCCGTCTCAACATGGAGCCCCCAGGAGAGTGATGCCAATAATAAGAAGTGTAATGAACATTGCAATATAGAAACTAGGCTGTCATTGTCAATAATGACTTCACTTTATATTACTGGGGCCCAATATATCATCCCGCAGTTAGTGGAATACGTTATGAGAGCAACAAAACATTTAGTGTCGGCAATCCGCACCATGCCGCTCGTTTTTCTGATGTTAGCTATTTTAGCATTGTTAGATGATTTATCTATAACTTTGTACATGTAACCAACAACATTTCGCTTTTTTAACTAAATGGTCCTCCTTAGCCGAGTGGTCTAATGCGCCGCCTCAAGATCACTCACCTCTCAGCGCTAAGGTCGTAGATTCAAGTTCCACTCGCTCCAAAAACTTTATTTGAGAAAGTTTGACAGTTTATTGCGGAAGGATGGTGGTTCTACTTAGATTCAATCAGATCTAACTCCACCAATTAAACTTGATACGGTATATATAACCTGAAATATGTTGATATTAGCGTCAGAAATTGACACTTTATCTCTTTTTTCATTTAACGTTAGATGGTTTAATAACATACATGCGAAACCAACATGTATTCTATTACATTATTTGATCATATTACTTTACGAAACCAATTTTATGTCGCACATTTTGTCTCACATTAGATAACTTAACCATATTATGCTATGAAACCAACAAGATATCGCTCGTTTTGTCCAACGTTAGGCTATTCAATGTACTCTTTTATGAAACCAACAAGATATCGCTCGTTTTGTCCAACGTTAGGCTATTCAATGTACTCTTTTATGAAACCAACAAGATAGTGCTCGTTTTGTCCGACGTTCGACTATTCAATTTACTCTTTTATGACACCAACAAGATATCGCTCATTTTGTCCGACGTAAGACTATTCAATGTACTCTTTTACGAAACCAACAAGATATCGCTCGTTTTGTCCAGTGTTAGACTAAATTCCATGTACTCTTTTATGAAACCAACAAGATATCGCTCATTTTGTCCGACGTTAGACTATTCAACTGTAGTCTTTTATGAAACCAACAAGATATCGCTCGTTTTGTCCAACGTTAGACTATTCAATTGTATTCTTTTATGAAACCAACATGTCTCTCGTTTTGTCAGGTCAGGTTATTCAACGAGGTCACGTTTTTTAGCCATTCGGCAAGCGACATGATACTACAAAGTCAGAAGTAAAACAAAAGGTATATCTTTTTTTAATTTTATGAGATCTATGTTAAAAGCATGAAATACAAATAAACATGTCACCAGATTTAAAAATAGTATTTTCCTTGTGTTAGATTATTTAGTCATATTCTTTTTTAAAAAAACAACAGAATGTCGGCTGCTTTGCCTAACGTCCGATGGGTCAAGCACACGTATATAAAGCAAATCCGCTGAGAGCTTTTATCGCATACATTGTTATATTTAGCCGATGAGTTTGACGCTACATTTTTGTTGTATCGTGCAACAGTCGCTTTCAACAATTTTATCAGTCATATCACATATTCATGGTAATTGTCAAGTTACATAAACATATACATGTATATAAAAATGGTGTGTATTAAACATAAAATATAACAGTGACAAGATAATAAAAACAACAGAGAGATTTGCATGATAAACCAATAATAACGCGTCGAGTCTCGGGAGAGGAACTGGTAATGGGATTGGAATATAACAACTCCCCTGTCAGATTTGATAGAACAATAACTGCATTGTGTACAGAGGAAAGCCAATATATCGCCGACTTAAGACAACAATGGATCTTGTCGAAAAGTCCGACTTATAACAAATTAAATATTTGATTATAAATACACGTTATAAACGTGAATATCGTTATATATGTAATAAAAGAAACAATACGTTTATGTTGTTGTTGTTGCTGCTGTTGTCATTGATGTTGTTGATGTTCTTGTTATGTTGTTGTTGTTCTATTTGTAGTTGTACAGGGTCATGTGACATTTGGCTTAGTTGTTTTAATAAGTATTATTATGTTATGATTGAAATCGTTTTAAATTTAGGTAGCAGTAATAGTAGTAGTAGTAGTAGTAGTAGTAGTAGTAGTAGTAGTAGTAGTAGTAGCAGTAGTAGTAGTAGTAGTAGAAGTAGGAGTAGTAGTAGTAGTAGTAGTAGTAGTAGTAGTAGTAGTAGTAGTAGTAGTAGTAGTAGTAGTAATAGTAGTAGCAGTAGTAGCAGTAGTGTTAGAATAAGTAGTAGGAGTGGTGGTAGAATAAGTAGTTGTAGTAGTAGTAGTAGAAGTGTTATAATAAGTAGTAGTAGTAGTAGTAGTAGTAGTGGTAGTGGTAGTGGTAGTAGTAGTAACAGTAGTATTAGTATCCTTAGAACAAAGATGTCCAAATGCAAAACGATGAAATGTCATCGTCCTCCTCCAATGAATAAATTGTAATATTAAACAAAAAGCATGCACGTATACATGCACACAGACAAACATACAAACTACATGCACGCGAGAATCATAAAAAAACAAAAACTCTTTTTCCAGCAAATAATAATTTTAGACACATGTATAGTGGATAATAAAAGAAATGTGGTTAAGGCGGACAATATATAATTTGGCCAGCTGGCAAGGTGACCGCCGGTGACTCGTGCAGTTGACCCTGCAACACCTGACCATACCGAGCGAGGTTTAATCTCACAATCTGTATTCTGGTGGCAGAATAAACAAATACTGACCAATGTGTCAAAATCAACTGATTGATTGCTGCGAAAGCACGCGCCCCTCGTCGGTGATTGTTATACAGTATGGGCGTATGTTGCAGAAATAGTGAATGCATGCTTTGTTGAATTTAAATAGTTATCATATTTTGTAATGACATATTCATGATCAATAGAGGATGATTGCTCGTTCCAGTGAAATATCACGTATATTTCACCGAGGTCGCACTCAAGTGGCATGGTCACGGATCAGTGTTTTCAAGTCAAATTTCATTGTTGCTATTGATATTTTACTGGAACTAACATTTTCATGATTAAAAACTGAAAATCGAGACGGTGACCCTATGTCACACGCACATCTAAATACGGTGCCGAAACGTTGTTTCAAAAGTATATTAAAGCGATTTTTCGTTTAGATTTTTGGTACATGTGTAGATTTTATAGTTCCTACCTGAGAGGAATCTGTTTCACCGATATATAGATCATTGCGTTCTACACATTTCCAGATCACCTCAAAATAGTTCTAAATGAGAGCGCTACCGCCAGGACACATTATGCTCAACCGTTTTAAGGTAATCTGGAATTTTATAGGTCGCACTGAATTGTATAGCAGTGATAAAGATTACTTTGATACCCAGACGGTCGGTGGGAACTATAAAATCTACAAATGTACCCAAAATCACTTGACCCAGCTTTTGAATCAACGTTCCGGCACAGTATCTAGCGTTGTGCGTGTTGTTGGTTCCCATCCTTGAAAACATTTATAATATTACTAATTTTAACAGTCGAATTATCAAAATATAATTTACTGAGAATTCTCCTATAATTTACTCACGTATCCAAAAAGTATTAATGACACAAACAGGACCAAAATAAAATATAGTGATAACCCAATACTGCGTAATTGTTGTTTTTTGTTTGTGTTGTTTCTAACTGCCATTGGTACATATGTTATATTCCTGCTGTCAAGTGTACTATTGTTGATGTCGCTGTTGGTAATTCTCCTGATGTTGCTGTTGGTAATCTACTGGTGCTGCTGTTAGTAATTCTTCTGATGTTGATGCTGTTCAAGTTAGTTTTGCTGCTGTTGCTGTGATTTGTGATTGTTGTTGTTGGTGGTGGTGGTTTTGTTGCTGTTGTTATTGGTATTATGATTGTTGTTGTGGTTGTTTCTGCTGCTGTTGCTAATGTTGTTGTTGTTTATGGTGGTGTATTTGGTGGTTTTGTTGTTGTTGTTGATTGATAATGTTGTTGTTGTTATTATTATTATTGTTGTTGTTGTTGTTGTTGTTTTTGTTGCTATTGTTATTGGTGCTATTGATTGTATTGCTCATTATAACATGAAAAAAACAAATATTAATATTTCTACAACATACAATATATATATATATATATATATATATATATATATATATAAAAGGCCCTTACGCTGTATTGAATATGTTGATGCTGGACAAATGTTTCATGCCATAGTATACATGGCATGTACTGGTACTGAATGGTATCAGAAAAAAATAACAAAAGCAATTAATTAATTAATATCACACAGAAACGACACCATGGTTATTTGACAAAATTAAATCTAATAAACCTAACAGACATTGAAGCAAAATAAAACACGCGTGATCGGCACGTGCAGATGCTAAAGTGCCTGTGTCCGTGCCAGGAATGTAATTGAATGTGAGTGGTAATTAATAATGGTGGCAAAATTTTTGTTAATTTGACAACGGAAACTGATTTCTTTTGTTGTACAATTTTGAGGACTAACCCTTGATTATATCAAAATGCAAAGATGCAAAAGGACACAATGCTATGAGTTAAATTCTATGGTTCATTGTTACGATCGTTTTCAAGCCATTGTATGGATTGTCCCGTTTAAAAAAAACGCTTACAGTCGTGACCATGGTTTCCATAAAAAAGAGAAATATTATAGAGTTGTTGTTTTTTGTCGCTTACAGTCGTGACCATGGTTTCCATATAAAAGGAGAAATATTATAGAGTTTTTGTTTTTTGTCGCTTACAGTCGTGACCATGGTTTCCATATAAAAGGAGTAATATTATAGAGTTGTTGTTTTTTGTCGCTTACAGTCGTGACCATGGTTTCCATATAAAAGGAGTAATATTATAGAGTTGTTGTTTTTTTTGTCACTGACCATCGAGATGATTTTTAAAGGATGTCTTGAGAAAATGAAGACTGTAAAATAAATGAAAACAGTAGTTAGGTCCGAGTCACTTAAAACTATTTAATTAGATAGTTTATGTTACACCCAGATATGGTCCACGTGTTCTTCAATATCTATCGAAAATAATGAAACGGCTGACATAGTATAGATGTAACACCATCAATGTTTTTTCTTATTATCTATTTATAGTGCATAAAACATTTTTCAATAATTTCCGGGCTCCGGAATGTTCAGATTCAAATCAGCATATACTTCGGCTCCCAATATTTTGATAAAAATGCCTAAAGGTCACATTACCAAACATTTTAACGGTAAATGACAACATATTTTTTACCCTAAAAAGTTATAAGTAGGCAGCATTTGTTGTTATCAATATCAACATTTTTTCGGATAAGACCTCGTACCGCCACCAGCCCTCTTCACTCTCTTCCTCACGTTTTGGCTCGTTATCCATGAGGCTAAAACCAATTGAAAGCTCATATTCAATACCTCTTACATTTTTTCTTACTAAAACATTGACATACCGCACTATCTACGTCATTCACGTAAAATCGCTATCCGATAAAACACAACGCGTGCGATATACACTCGTTATGGGCGGGTTATCGATACAGATTTGTATATGTAATTATATAGGTCTTTGTTCATAAATAGTAAATAGAGTAACTAAAGTATATTACAAAAGCTTAGTCCCTGATATATTATAAAACTACATTCAAAAACCTTTCATTTGGTGTAAGTTTTATTTATCTATTTTAATATTTTCTTGCTTCCAATTTAGGTTTAAAATGATGATATAAATTTGCCATATTTCCTATATAAAGTACAGTATATTGAAAATCTCTTATTCTTAACATTCTGTGTTTTAGGGGAGCAATTTATCAACTTTCCTATTTTTTAATCACTTAGTCCCTGTTATATTCAAAAAGTATGTTTTTCTATACTTTAATATGGCGTAAGAGTTATTTTGATGACAAAATTATTAGTTGCTTCCAATTTGTTTTGAAAGTGCATTATTTGCTCGGCTTTTCATAACAAAAAAGTCGTATAAAATACTCAGTGGTTTTGAATAGGCGTGGTATGTGAATGTACGTGGTTATATCGTGTTTATGTTCTGGTACACTTATTTACCTTGAAATTATAATTCTGAAAGATTTTATTTCACTTTTTGATATTTAAAAGGGATATATACATACAAAGTATCGGAAAATAAGAACAATTAAATGTGATTTTCTCTTTTGGGAGGGCTGTTGCTAATGTTGTTAAAACTTGTAGCCCAACCCATTTGCACTATATATAAATATATTTGTATTGTTATTATTCATGTTATTTTATATAATAGATGCAATAAATATTATTAAACTAAGTCATTGGAATTGCGCTTAATCTATTTGAACTTTGAATAAGTATTAATTGGTATTATTTTTATTCCCACCTTAGAATGAACAAGTAACTGTTCAATCTTTGCTGTAAAGTACTGATGCATCAGTTTGCAATACGTCTTTTAATTGATTTTCAAATAAACAAAGAATAGAACTGTGTATTTATAAAATGAAATTTAGCTCTATTCATTAATTTATAAATTCAGACTATTTGTATTTCAAATAAAAATCAAACATTTAATTTTTTATAATAAATCGGATAATACAATTTAATCATTCCTTTGTTTCTTATCACTTTATATTTATGAAGGCAACGTATCAAACAATAGGACGTTTTCAATGTTCTTGTTGTAATTCTAAGGTTTCTAGTCCCTCCGCCAAGTGATCCTGGTGACTTGCCCGGTGTAAGCACAATAGAATGTGGACTGACTTTTTTCAACGTTCTTTAAGTTGAACCCCAACACCTCCTCCATTCCCTGAAGGTGCAACGTATATATATATGATTACCTATAAAGTATTCCTTAGTTATCTGCCTAGGGGCAACGCATTCATGCGTGTAAATGATTTATCTATACTTTAATTTTATCTGGTTTTGACTTTTCTCGTTTCGGAAGAAACAGAATACAGATCCGCTCGCTAAAATGACTGGTTCAAAGCTCGAGGGTAAATAAAAACTTATACGTACATACAGAATACAGAGAAATGAAAGATACTGTCTATGTTGTAATTATTTTGACCTGGAAGATGAATATCACCTTAAATGTGTATGCCTATGGTTTGATGATCTTAGAAAATACCAAGGACTTATATATAAATCTTTGAAAATATTATATAAGACGATGCTATTATCAAAGGTTTATGTTTATTGAATTGATGAAATTTGCAAATGAAACTATTTTCATTAATCAAGCTTAATACATCTAAAACACTCGATAAGACATAATTAATACTTTAAACAATAACGCTACATAATATTGGCAGTGACGTAATACACATCTATATGTCTCTAATATTGGTCCATCTTCTGTAAAGGATATGATAAACCCAAGCTTAATGAAATATACTTAAGGATATATCATTAAAGCCCAGTCATGTGTTTATGCGATTTATGGCTTGATCGGATACCAACAAAAATCGACATTTGAACTTTGTTGTACAATGTTTTTATACTTTTTCGAGTAAAATATTTTAATCCTAGTAACAGCATTTATAATTATTTCAATTTGTTTGTGAGAGGAGACATATAATTACATCTACATGTTCAATATATTAAGTTACTGAAAAGGCAATAAAAATATTGCGTTTGAAACGCCTTTGATTGCTATTTTTATTTTATTTAAGTTTGCGTGATATTGATATGTATATACAGTTTAACATAACAGAATAATATCAAATACAGATACATCTCCATTTCTACTTCTATTTCAATAAAATGCGGCGGCGAAAGATTCCCTGGACTCTAACCAGCGGAACTGGAACCACCACCGCACGTCTTGCCCTGAGTAACTTCCAAAGTTGTCACGTTACGCGCCTGATAATGTTCTGAAATCCATGTAAAAGAACCAAGTATGCTTCTGGAATAGAGTATATTCTGAATCTTGCACTAGCCTCCAAAAATCATAAATAACTAATAGTCACCACTAATAACTATCACGAAGAACGTAATAACACCGACCGCACAATAGGAAGTTGTGCGAGATACCTAAACTATTGCGCTCCCATTTTCCTTGTGGTAAAGGTCTCCCTAACATGGCGGTAGGATGATTGCTGCGTGCAAGAAATTAGGGCTGTGTAAATCGGTTGGGCATTATTTCTGTTGAAATGCATACAATTGTCACATTTCTTTGCACATATGAGAACATTGGACACATTTTCATGAGTTCTGTTAAGTTTGATTGACATTGGGTATTGCTTGATGATTCTTGCATACCGGACAAGGATTCCCGCGTAGTTTTTGACCGGGAACAGAATTTTCATCAAACACACCGTTCACACGCTCATTCTACGCTGCTGTGACGTTTGCAAAATTTATGACGTGACGTATTTAAACATATGGCGTAGTATTTTTAATTTGACGTATAATTAGGGTCTGTTAAATTGAACGTGTTTTTGTGTTTCATTATCAGTAATGTTCTGCTCCTTTCAAAAAAGTTGCTGTACATACGTTTCTCCTTCCGCATGTAAGTCGGATGGTCTACCACTAGACCACTGCTGTAGAAATCGACTATTCAAAACTTGTCATCAACGGAAATTTAAATCTTCGTCAACTTTCAGAGATATAAGCGCACATACCAGAAGAAGAATATGTTTTGTGAAGAGATAATATTATTAGTGTCAGGTATCGGATATGTTGACAATCTGTCAGAGGTGCGTACCAGTTAAATATGTTATAACATGAATAAACCTGGTACCTGCAAACTATACTATTAGAGAAACGTAACTGTAAAGCATGCTTTAAGAGGTATGTACCTGTAAAGGTATCAGTCAAACATGCTGTAAGAGGCACGTACCTGCAAACCATGCAACCTGTAATATATGGTGTTAGATTTATGTAACTGTAAAACATGTAGTTACAGGTACGTGAATGGTTAGCACGCTGTTAAAGGTAAGTGCAATTTGCTGAGGACTTCAATGAAGATTAATTTTCACCTAAATTTAACATTGAATAAAGACTTGATGATTACCATGTTTAATATCACGTTTAACAAGGGATCTTCGAGCCGGATTGGTGAAAGGAGCAGTCGACTAATGACGGCTTATCTTTTGCCGCTGAAGCGGTGGTTTCAAGTCTCACTCGGTCCAAAAACTCCATGTGGGAAAATATACGATTTACTTGCGGAAGGAAAGTGGTTCTACCCAGAATTATCTTGAATTTTTCGTCAACTAATAATTGGATATGCAATACATACTCTGTTATTTGTTAAAAATAGTGTTAAGCACAATTGAGGACCTCAGTGTCGATTAAACTTATACCAAACATGCCTTTTAACGTAAATAATACACAACATCATCGTTATTATTTATATGTTGAGTGTCATACACGTATATCAGTAAAATATATCACGTGTCTGTGTAATAGTGTCATACACGTATATCAGTAAAATATATCACGTGTCTGTGTAATAGTGTCATACACGTATATCAGTAAAGTATATCACGTGTCTGTGTAATAGTGTCATACACGCATATCAGTAAAATATATCACGTGTCTGTGTAATAGTGTCATACACGCATATCAGTAAAATATATCACGTGTCTGTGTAATAGTGTCATACACGCATATCAGTAAAATATATCACGTGTCTGTGTAATAGTGTTATACACGCATATCAGTCAATATATCACGTGTCTGTGTAGTATATTATAAATAATGTATATTAGTTTAATATAGTTAATATTTTCAATGAGAAAAAATCATCAAGGTGTTTTTTTTTCGCGTTGACTGCGGTTTGAACATACGACATTCAGATTGACAGTTAAAGGCGTACACCACTGCACAACTTTGGGGCTTAATTATAACTTAACTGTTAACACCTTTTAAAGTTGCTAAATCTTGAAAGGGGAGTAATTCTAGTTGACCGGAATTGGAATTAATTCATACGTTTGATATACGTTTTATGCTATGCAAATTATTTTAACCGACTGAAAGGTTGTGCTGGTGAGTATAGAATACCTCGAAATGCGTGCATACCATCCATTTATATTTGGCGGTTTGCAAGTACAGCAGACAGCCTAGTTTTTAAATCCTCATGAATTTGAGGTTAACCCATCTTGCGGGATGTGGTTGTCTTACAATTGCTACAGTCACCGGTCGTGGATGATTGGGCGACTTTCACTGTCTTCTCTCTATCTTTCTTATGTATTCTACACTAACTTCATATTTTCTGGTGTTTGAACAAACCAATTTGAGTCCATATTTACTGTGGATTTCATATTTTGGTAAATGATTATTCTAACACTATAGCTTAAATTATCTTGTCCGATTTCAGTATTTTCTGCTAAATTTTCTTTCTTTATCACAAAGTTCTTTATTTACTAAAAACCAAACAATGTAGATATGTACTGGGTGTTAAACAATGTAGATGTAGACTGAAAGTCAAATAATGTAGATGGAGACTGAGAGCCAAACTATAAAGACGTAGACTGAGAGCCAAACTATGTAGATATCGACTGGGAGCTAAACGTTGTAGATGAAGACTGAGAGACAAACTTTGTTGGCGTAGACCGAGAGCCAAGCTGTGTGGATATCGACTGAAAGCCAAACTATGCAGATATTGACTGAGAGCAAAACATTCTACTGAGATATCGACTTGGAGCTAAACAATGTACATATAGCCTGGGAGCTAAACAATGTAGATGAAGACTGAGAGCCTAACTATGTAGACGTTGACCGAGAGCCAAGCTGTGTAGATATCGACTGAGAGCCAAACTATGTAGATATTGACTGAAAGCAAAACAATCTACTGGAACTAAACAATGTAGATGTAGACTGAGAGCCAAACGATGTCGATAATACTGAGAGCCAAACAATGTATGTATCGACTGGGAACTAAACAATTTAGGTATCGACAGGGAGTCAAACACTGTAGATGTAGACTGAGAGCCAAACTATGTAGACGTAGACTGAGAGTCAAAGTATGTAGATATCGACTGAGAGCCAAACTATGTAAATATTGACTGAGAGCTAAACAATGTAGATGGAGCCTGAGAGCAAAACTATGTAAACGTAGACTGAAAGCCAAACTATGTAGATATTGGCTGAGAGCAAAACAATGTAGGTATCGACTGGGAGCTAAACAATGTAGATGTAGACTGAGAGCCAAACTATTTAGACGTAGACCGAAAGTCAAGCAGTGTGGATATCGACTGAGAGCCAAACTATGTAGATTTTGACTGAGAGCAAAACTATGTAGATTTTGACTGAGATCAAAACAATCTACTGAGATATCGACTTAGAGCTAAACAATATTGATATCGACTTAGAGCAAAACAATGCAGATATCGACTGGGAGCTAAACAATGTAGATGGAGACTGAGAGCAAAACTATGTAGATGGAGATTGAGAGCCAAACTATGTAAATGGAGACTGAGAGCCAAACTATGTAGACGTAGATTGAGAGCAAAACAATCTACTGAGATATCGACTGTTTGCTAAACAATTTAGATGTTGACTGGGAGCTAAACACTGTTGATATCGACTGGGAGCTTAACAATGTAGATGTAAACTGAGAGCCAAACTATGTAGACGCAGACCGAGAGCCAAGCTGTGTAGATATCGACTGAGAGCCAAACTATGTAGATATCGACTGAGAGCAAAACAATCTTCTTAAATATCGACTGGGAGCTAAACAATGAAGATGTAGACTGAGAGCCAAACTATGTAGACGCAGACCGAGAGCCAAGCTGTGTAGATATCGACTGAGAGCTAAACTATGTAGTTATCGACTGAGAGCAAAACAATCTACTGAGATATCGACTAGGAGCTAAACAATGAAGATGTAGACTGAGAGCTGAACACTGGAGATGGAGACAGAGAGCCAAACTATGTAGACGTAGACTTAAATATTTACTATGTAAATATTAACTGAGAGCAAAACAATGTAGATATCGACTGGGAGCTAAACAATGTAGATGTTGACTGAGAGCCAAACTATGTAGATGGAGATTGGAGAAAGTTTAAGATTAATCCAATGAAACTGTATTGTTGCAAACATTAAATGAATGAATGAATGGTATTTTACATACGATAAAACACCATTTACATTAAAGCAAACATTTACAAACAAAGTATAGAAAACTGCTTTCAACATACAAATAATCTGAACTTACCGGCTCTTTACACAGGATATTATTGTAATTTATACAGTATTACAACTTATTCTTCAAGAATACACTATATATTTTAATGAGCAATTACCATTCTGTTTTAATACGCAAGCTGATTAGCGCAATGATAAAAAAGTAATCATGATGAAACCAAAAAAAAAATTAGTGTTGTTTCTACAGTTGCGATGGTAAATCTCTTTTTGGTAGCGATAAATGTCGCACCGACGCTATTGTCGCAATCAACGTTATATGCCACAATGCTGGTACCAACGTTTAATGTCGCAAAACCATATATCGCCAAATATCGCACCTTTCTATATGTGTGCATCGCCGGTATAAATCGTAACCCCAACTCTTAATGTCGTACTGTATTATCAGAGCAAAACATGTATTATAGTTAATGATAATTATCAAATTCGGTAGTAATCACCATCTCTGGCAATGAGATGGGGTTGGGGGAGGTGGGGGGGGGGGGGGGGGGGGGGGGGGTGGTTGGTTAACGTTCTGATATATTCAGACGCGTAGCGTGGCATACTTAGCTGAGTAATATTTCAAATCAAAGCCTAAATATTAAAAAGACTAAAACGTAGAGAGAAGCAATAGATATGCAACAAAAGCGGGTTACAAATAAGTACATAAAAGTTACGTCATGAACTGTTCCATGCATAAAGTAACAGTGTTCACTGTGTCCTTTATGTAAAACATCGACATAGTCCTAAGTTAGAGTTGCAGTCTGGGCCGATATTTCCCGATGTAGGTAATTAGTTTTTAAGTAATGTGTTCTAGCCAAATGAAGCATAAAATCTTTACAAAAGAAAGTAACCTTTTTTACTTCTATTTCAATTAAAATGCCGTCGGGGAAGTTTCCCTGGACTCCCACCAGCGGAACTGGAACCACCACCGCACGTCTTGCCCTGAGTAACTTCCAAAGTTGTCATGCTACGCGCCTGATATTGTTCTGAATTCCACCTCTATTTTCATTGTGGCGCCCAAGTATAGTGATTGTGTAGTTTGATAAGCATTCCACAGGAGCCGGGTTTGATGCTTTGCATGGCACTGGAAAGTGTTTCCCACATGTTTTATGAATCGGTGTTGCACACCGCGCATGTAAAAGAACCAGGTATGCTTCTGGAATAGAGTATATTCTGAATCTTGCACTAGCCTCCAAAAATCTTAAATAACTTATAGTCACCACTAATAACTATCACGAAGAACGTAATAACACCGACCGCACGATATGAAGTTGTGCGAGATACCTAAACTATTGCGCTCCCATTTTACTTGTGGTAAAGGTCTCCCTAACATGACGTTAAGATGATTGCTGCGCGCAAGAAATTAGGGCTGTGTAAATCGGTTGGGCATTATTTCTGTTGAAATGCATACAATTGTCACATTTCTTTGCACATATGAGAACATTTGACACATTTTCATGAGTTCTGTTAAGTTTAAATGACATTGGGTTTGCTTGATGATCCTTGCATACCGGACAAGAATTGCCGCGTAGTTTTTGACCGGGTACAGAATTTTCATCAAACACACCGTTCACACGCTCATCCTACGCTGCTTTGACGTTTGAAAAAAATGTAACTTAATTTTTTTTAATTTGACGTATAATGAGGGTCTGTTAAATTGAACGTGTTTTTGAGTTTCCTTATCAGTACTGTTCTGCTCCTTTCAAAAGTAGTTTCTTTACGGTACATACGTTTCTCCTTCTGCATGTGAGTCGGATGCTCTACCACTAGACCACTGCTTTGGTATTCGACTATTCAAAACTTGTCATCAACGGAAATTTTAAATCTTCGTCAACTTTCAGAGATATAAGCGCACATACCAGAAAAAGAATATGTTTTGGGAAGAGATAATATTATTAGTGTCAGGTATTGGATATGTTGACAAGCTATTAGAGGTGCGTACCAGTTAAATATGTTATAACATGAATAAACCTGGTACCTGCAAACTATACTATTAGAGAAACGTAACCGTAAAGCATGCTTTTAGAGGTATGTAAAACTGTTGGAGGTATCAGTCAAACATGCTGTAAGAGGCACGTACCTGTAAACCATGCAACCTGTAATATATGGTGTTAGATTTAAGTAACTGTCACAACATGCTGTTGGAGTTACGTTCCTGTAAAACATGTTGTTACAGGTACGTGAATGGTTAGCACGCTGTTAAAGGTAATGACAATTTGCTGAGGACTTCAATGAAGATTAAATTTCACCTAACTTTAACATTGAATAAAGACTTGATGATTACCATGTTTAATATCACGTTTAACAAGGGATCTTCGTGACGGATTGGTCAAAGGACGGCCGACTCATGACGGCTTATCTCTCGCCGCTGAAGCGGTGATTTCGAGTCTCACTCGGTCCAAAAAAAAACATGTTGGAAAATATACGATTTACTTGCGGAAGGAAAGTGGTTCTACTCAGATTTATCTTGAATTTTTCGTCAACTAATAAAATGGATATGCAACACATACTCTGTCATTTTTCTTTTGAAATCCGGTTCTTAATACATCTGATAGTTGTTAAAAAAAATGAAGTAAATAACAACCACTGCCCCCTAAAACTATATTGAATAAAGCATATGGTTTTAGAATATAAAACATTTTCAGGGACCTACTCCGACCAGCAGAGAACACCACATTCTCTCAGTGCTCACAGTGCATGACATACTGGGTTTAAAATCCAGTGGAAGTTTATTTTATTTGGTACATGTTAAAGCTTAATAAAAACGCTTAAAAGTCAGAAAATATTCAGGAGCAAATAAAATCTTTTTTCTCTGAAACTTAAACAAAACTTAGGTTTTTAAGATTACAAAACTTTCCATGTACCCCCACCAGCATCAGACAACCCCATCCAAGTTAATGACAACCATGTCTTTTCTCCTGAAAACTCACTAAATTTTAGTATTTTATCTTTTTTTCCCCATAGTAGGTCCCCGTAGCCCCACCAGCAGGAAACCCCATCCCAGACTGGTGTAATTAACAAACATTTGCCCCAGAAAACTTACTAGAATGCAATATCTGTTTATCAAGATATAAAAATTTTCGTATCCCCACCAGCAGAGGATTCCCCTGAAGGTGTCGTTTTTTTTTTTTTTTTGTTATTTCGAACGTTTACGGAAATCGCTGATGTTCCGATTGTCGTTTCGTATGTGTATATTTCATACAGTGTGTTTTAAACGTAATCACCGGACACTAATTATCTATAGCTTATACCGTGTGTTTTACACGTGATCACCGTTCAACATTACCTGTCATAAATGTCATAAATGTCAACAACACCTGTATAAAACAAGATTACAGGTGTGAAACAAACAATTTAACCGATAATGGAATCGGGATGCTGAAAATATTACCAGGAACGTTGGATTGTTTCAGACTTTTGATATCTATTGTCCTGATAACATGCCAAGGTGTGTAATACAATTAGTGCTGTCACATCCTGGTACATATAACGAAAGGTCATGATCTCATTTAAAGCCGATTTAAGCTACTGTGTTTTTTTTATAATTCTTCTTCTTCTTCTTCCGGGTGAAGCACTGGATACCTGATGGAATGTATTTAGTACTGCGGAACTGATCAGCTGGAGTGGTAGCAGCTGTCCCAAATGCTTATAATATTAAAAATATTGAAAATATGTACACAGTCTATCTGTCACGCTAGCAGGTGCCAAACACTGGGTGGCAAACTGTAAATCTCTCCAGTATCGGTGCTAAGTTGGTCCAGTCGCTGTTGGTTTGTGGGAAGAAATGTCTTGTTGCCAATTCCATTTTGTAGAGACGTTTGTTCTCTCTAGTAAGTCTGTCGCTCTGTTGTATATAGCTGTCAGGCTGGATGTCTAACAGTCCATGTTGGATTTTGTGCAGTAATTCGACTTCAAGGCCATCCCAATGATGTTTGTTGATCTTGTTTGTGAAACACCCTGGTGTTATGATTGAGTAGTTGTTAAGCACATACTGTGCTACTTGTTTCTATATAAATTATTTATATACATGTGTGGTAAATTCTTCATGTATATTGTTGACACTTATAAAGGGATTTTTTTGTTGCAATTAGTTTTCAACATTGGTTAGCTTGATTAAATAAGGTGTGGGTGGCCAGCTTTTTTATCATTTTGAAATATCCAATCCACTGTCTCCAGAGATGCAAAAATGAATTGATTTTTAAAAGGCACCTTGGAGATGTGCAATATGTCACTAAAACGTTGGTGTGCAGAAAGTTATGGCATATATAATCATTTCGTCATAACTGTTTCTGAATTTGGTAAAACTGAAATCAAATGCCAGTGGTATAATTGTTGCAATTGTAAAAATATTCTGCAGCTATAAAGTATGTTTATGAAGCAGTTCTTCAGTACAATAAGTATAAAATGTGAAATTTATGCAATATATCTCATAACTAGAGGGATGGACAAGTCTGGAAAAATCATAATGATATAATATTTGCTGATATATAATTTTCCGTGCAAGTATCAGTCTAGAGACCTTCAGTTAGAATCTCCACCTGGCCACAGTCTCTGTGATGAGACAACATTGCATCTCATTATCATTCATCTCTCAACTGATTCAAGTGGGAAAGTTATCAGTAACTTGCAGAGGTGAGTGTGCTTCAGTACTGGCCAACCTTCCTGGATCCAAGAAAAGAATGGTCAGGTTAACTGATCTTGTGTACACAGGTTAACCCTCAATGCCGTAAAAAAATATGCTAAATAATAGATATGCATATAAATCAGTGTAATTTTTACAAACAGAAGTATTCTTTTTCTTATCTACTTTATACATTATTTAAATCATCTTGAAATCTGAAGATTTGCCTTCAAAATTCTTCAAATTTGTTTATTTTTGGTATATTTGAGTTGAGTTTTCATGTTAGCTCAAATAAAGGGGCTATACTCTACTTGGACCCCACAGGGTCTGAAAAACAGACGCATGTCATAAGTTTGATCATTAACTTTTTTTGTAAACACTGTGGCATCTTTAAGTTTCATTCAATCCTGTCCAAACTTTGTTAGGATGACATTGTGTATGTCCATGGATAAGTACTTGAACCAGAATCTGACCAGAATTGTCAGAGTTATGGCCCTTGTTTGGTCTAAGAATGCTGAATTTTTTATTTGTCAACTCTGTAGCAAATTCAGTTCTCATCTGATTGTGACCAAACTTATGGTTATCAGTTTATTAAATGTGTATGAAAGCTTGCACTAGTTCTGTAACTTGCTGACTGGCAGACCAGAATCCACAGAATTGATGTAAAATTGATTAAGTAAAAATGCTGATTTTTGTCGCGTAAACACTAGCTTTTTTCAAATCTAGAACAAACATGATCAGAATATGCTAGTGTGAGTTCATGAACTTAGAAAATGCACATACAAAACACCCAGGTTTGAACATCGTGTAAACTGAGGCGTGTCATTTATTAACGTTCGTACACACATTTACAGAAATCTGTAAGCGTGACAGCCCTAGTCACAGGACTCAACAATTCTAATGAAGCACTAAGCCACTCACTTCATTTTATCTTCATCGGTTGACATAGACTTTTTGAGTCACACTTGCTCCAAATACTGTGATATTTCACTTTTTCAGCTTCAGTCCTGGCCGATGGGGAGCGATGCAGTAATTGCCTGTACGGTGCATCATACTGTGATGCTCACACGAGTGACTGTCTGTATGGCTGTCAGCCAGGATGGGTCCCGCCAAAATGTACTACACAATGTTCTGCAAGATGTGCAGAGTGTATAATTGGAGACAATACAATTGAAGAATGTACAAGGTAATGCTTAAGCATTATTATATTAATTCATTTAGGCTGCATTCAGTTTAAATCAATGAGTCCGCAGTTGGTCTGCAGTTCAACTTCTTGTTATATATAAGAAGCTTCATTTAGTGATTATTGAGTAATTACCCTTCAGTTTGGGTTTTGAAATGTTCATTATCATTGAAATAGCTAAAACAACACATTCATAAATTATTTATATCATTGAAATGACTTTACAACATGTTCATAACATAAAGAATCTTATATCATTGAAACGGCTACAAAACAAATTCATAGAATATTTATATCAGCTTGTATCATTGAAATGGCTAAAAAACACATTCACAGAATACTTATATCATTTAAATGACTTTACAATACAACATACTCATAGAATAAGAATGCTTATATCATTGAAATGATTGAGTCTCTCAATAGGATGTTTGACCATAGCTTAATGGCATCAACAAAGTTACTGTCACCATGTATATAGTTTTTATATACAGGTATATTAAAGGGGCCTCAGCTATATCGCCAATATTATTTTTGATTTTAGCAGTAAAACTGCACATTTATATCAAACACAATATATTGTGGTTATTCTGTCTAGTGTAACATCTTTTAATTTTGTTGACTAAATACTAAATCGCATCCCATGGTAAAGTCACTCCTTGGCCAGTATCAGGTTATGCGAAAAACGAATAACGAATAAAATAAAAAATGCCAACCTGTGTTCTAATGAATTTCTCATAAATAAGATAAAACTGCAAGGACAGAACAAACCATTATCTTTGAATAGGATCTTCCTCTTTGTGATTTAATAAACATTCCATCGTTTACTGAGCAGAAAGTTATAGGTAACGTATCTTTAACTACAGTCTAACCTGTGTAAGCAGTCGCTTCTATTAAGCAGCCACCTGTCTTAAGCAGCCAAATTTCCTGTATCTCATTTCTATGCTTTCAAAACAAATAAACCTGTACTAAAAGGCCACTTTTGCTCTTTCCTTTGACTGGCTGCTTAAGACAGGTTTGACTGTATATAGCAATTCATAATTTTATTATGTACTTAAAAAAAAAGATAAAGAGAACCTTTAAAGTGTTGCTAATTACAGGTGTGATGCTGAGTCTGGGATGTACGGACCCATGTGTAACCTCCTGTGTAATAGCAACTGTAAAGGGGAAAAGACGATAGATACATGTGATCACTATGGCAACTGTCTCTATGGCTGTGTCCGACCGTATACAGGGCCAAGATGTGAAGAACAAGACTGCCCATTTGCCAACTGTCTGAAATGTACCGTTAACTCCTTCGATCACCTGTACTGTGCACAGTGCGCTGGAGGTAACATACCCATAATAATGAACTGCTGTTTTATATTGTTACCATTTATTTGTGCATCAATAACACCTTGAAAATTAAGACTGACATGATAACAACTTCTTATTGTTATAAACAACATCTCTTTTAATTGATTTATGCCAACAAACAAAGGTCTGCCATATTTATCACACATTGTCATGTGTTTGTTTAAGGTACATTGACTGGATAAAGTATTGCCAAATAATGTACCGCAGTGCACCTTGGAATATTTATAATGCGGTTTCATACCATGGATCCTGACCACTGCTTATAATGTGACCCGAGTGTACTTAACAACTTAACAAATGCAAAGGTTGTTATTGTATCCAATCTAGATATGACATGATTGGTGAACCTATACAAAAACCTCTTACCTTGTTTTTCAGTTTTATTTCAACTATCTTATCACTTTAAAACACAAATTTAACCAATTAATTGTAGTTGACATATTACAACTGATAAAATGATATTCAATTTTAAAAAAAAATGCGTTTTTATAGGTGTTTAATATATAATTATACTCAATTGTTGTGGTCATGTTTTATAATGAAATGATTTCAAAGGTCTGTTTAACATCACATTTAATAATCTTGGGTCATATGACAAGTCAGTGTTATGATTCATAAGCTGGAAACCAAACTCATAACGGCTGTTGGCAATGATAATTTAGTTATTAAAATTAAAGAGAGGCGAGAAATGTATCAAAAACATATTAAAATCTCAAAAAGTATATTGCGCTGTATTAATTAATATAAATATGCAATTAATGTTATGATAATTCAGCATTTTTTGTCTCGCCACAACAAAGGAGCGGAAGTGAGATTAAGGTGTTGCTTTTCGTCGACAGCGACGGTGGCGGCGTCAAACATTTATATTTAGCTCAAACGTTAAGTTTTCGTTTTTTAAACTATTTCTCAACAAGTACAAGTGCTGGGACACTCAGACATGGATCATAGTTACAACTAACACCCTGCATCACATTATACACAGCAGATGCTGAGTATGACCTACATTGCATGGTCCTTACTTTGTTTGATGCTTAATTTTGCATTTACCTCCAACGTTAAGTTTTCGTTTTTACACTATTTCTCAACAAGTACAAGTGTTAGGACACTCATACTTGGTTCATAGTTACAACTAACACCCTGCATCACATTATACACAGCAGATGCTGAGTATGACCTACATTGCATGGTCCTTACTTTGTTTGATGCTTAATTTTGCATTTACCTCCAACGTTAAGTTTTCGTTTTTACACTATTTCTCAACAAGTACAAGTGTTAGGACACTCATACTTGGTTCATAGTTACAACTAACACCCTGCAACACATTATACACAGCAGATGCTGAGTGTGACCTACATTGCATGGTCCATTGACTTTGTTTGATGCTTAATTTTGCATTTACCGCCAACGTTAAGTTTTCGTTTTTACACTACAGTATAACTTCCATATATCAAACTTCAATATATCGAATTTCTCGGTATATCAAACTTTTTCTCAAGTCCCAACTTTTTTTCTTCTAAATCTATATGGAAAAACCGCAAATATATCGAAGTTATACATATCGAATTTTTCTGTATATCGAAGTTTTTTCACGGCCCCAAAGAGTCCTTTTACACATCATTAACCATTTATGTATCGAATATCAATTACCTGTTTAAAATTTCTCGCGGGAGTGATGTACATGTATTTCACACCTGCGGTGCACCGGTGCAATGATCGTAGGAACAAAGGCCCCGCTGATCATACAGCGTAAAGTCCCTTCGAGTGCTCAGATAAATGTTTGTTAGGAGTCACACTTTAATAAACATTTGATTACTTAAAGGCAGAATGGTGATAATTTACTGATAAAAAAATTAACTTCGTGTACGCAAACATGGCGGCTGCGTCTGTCATGATTACATATCCGTGATACGTGATTACATAACGTACGTGTAAATAGCACGCATTGTATGACGTTTAGTTTCGTATCATATTATCTTACAAGTGTAATTTATGAACATTTATTTATGTTTATTGTACATGTATGTTGATGTTTTATTTATGTGTGTTTGTACCAACTGATGTGCTGATGGAATATTCATGTACATGTATGTGCTTAGTTTCGTATACCGGAAGTGCTTTATGTAAGTTTTTATGTTTGTACATGTTTGTAGTGGTTTAGTTATATTGATTTTTAAATGACATGCAAGGATTCAATAAATAATAAACATGATTTAATTTATGTTTTTTTTTTTCAACTTACCTTTACTAGTTATAGTATGACAGGTAGATCTACGGTCATATACATGTTTCGATCTCATTACCAATCAAACTTTTACCATTACCATCGAGTGATCCAGAAATGCACATATATCGAAGACACGGTATATCGAACTTTTCATGAAGGTCCCCTGAACTTCGATATATGGAAGTTATACTGTATTTCTCAACAAGTACAAGTGTTAGGACACTCATACTTGGTTCATAGTTACAACTAACACCCTGCATCACATTATACACAGCAGATGCTGAGTTTGACCTACATTTCATGGTCCATTGAGATTGTTTGATACTGAATTTTGCATTTACCTCCAACATTAATTTTTCAGTTTTACACTATTTCTCAATAAGTACAAGAGCTAGGACACTCATACTTGGTTCATAGTTACAACTTACACCCTGCATCCATATATACTGCAGATGCTGAGTGTGACATACATTTCATGGACCATTGACATTGATTGATGCTGAATTTTGCATTTACTGGTTAAAGTTGTTTTTTTTAGATATGTTTTACTTAGAAATACTGGTTAAAATTTTGTGTGCAACTACCATCAAGTTCTTAATTAAAAAATCACTAAATGTATTTAATCGAAACTTCAAGCAATACTTCCTACAATATCTCTTAGTCATTAAACCTACTACATTAAACAAGTTAGATAACTCTTGCATGAAAATAATGTAAATTCTTGTGTCATATTTGTGCAAATCGTGGCTGTTTCTTTATTCATCAAATCAAATAACTATTGTAAATAACCACTCTTTAATATATTATGGAAGTTGTTATGTCATTTCTCTGTTACCTCTGGATTAAAACAATAATTTTTGAGCTTTACAGATACAAACGGCCATTTTTGTTATTGTATTTTAATTTTTTTTCTCTCCCATGTGTGTATTAACAGTCAAAGCGGACACGACAAGACATATCATTGAGCGGAATTCTTGTTATAACTTTAAGTAAAAAAATGGTGACTAAATTAATTACAGCAGGTTATAACACTGTTGATATAATGCTGACCTCTCATGCTAGAAGTTACAGGTTTGATCCTCAGTTTAAAAATACAACATTTAGTACTGGTTGTAACCAGGAAACGGACTGAAGTGTGGTTATCATAAGCTGTGAGCTGAATTTGCATCCAAGTTAAAATAAATTCATATAAACTAAATCTAATCAGTCAACAAATGCATGAGATAATTAACAAATACATGAGATAATAAAACAAATGCATGAGATAATTAACAAATCAAGAGATAATTAACAAATGCATGAGATAATAAAACAAATGCATGTGATAATTAACAAATACAAGAGATAATAAAACAAATGCATGTGATAATTAACAAATACATGAGATAATTAACAAATGCATGAGATAATAAAACAAATGCATGAGATAATTAACAAATGCATGAGATAATAAACAAATGCATGAGATAATTATAAGTAAGTGAAGTTTTTTTATTCATAAATCACAATCCTATTTGTTTCTGCAGGTCATTATTGGGATGATTCCCAGGAGAAGTGCATACAGTGCAGTATTCATTGTTTTGACCCACATCTGAAATGTGATCCAATCTCCGGCTACTGCAGAAGCCAAAAGTGTGAGCAGAGTTGGTTTGGTGAGCGATGTGATAGTCAGTGTTACATATCAAACTGTACGTCGTGCGGTAAAGATGGAACCACAACCGTGTGTAATGTTTGTAGTGGTGGACAATATCCTAGTTCAGATAAAAGATCTTGTGTGTCATGTGTTGGGCGCAACTGCAAATACGGAGACTGTGACCAGACAAATGGCGGATGCCCTAATGGTTGTAAAGAAGGATGGTTTGGTAAAGGAAACCTTTGTGATCACGAGTGTACTTTTCCAGACTGTGCTGTATGTTATATTAATAACAATGGGAACACTGAATGTGTTACGTGTAGAGTTGGCTTTTTCATTAAAAATCAGATATGTCTGAGGTGCTCAGAAAATTGTAAACAGGTTGGAGGAGTTAGTTATTGTGGAAAAGATGGTAGTTGTAAAAATGGCTGCAACACCGGATTTTATGGCAGCAGCTGCTCTGTTAGTTGTAGTTCCCATTGCGTGAACAATTCGTGTGATAATATTGGTTCATGTGACTGTGAACCAAATTGGTACGGCCATAGATGTGACAGCTCGTGTCCGATTCATTGTTTAAATTGTAATTCATTTCAGAATGGAGTGTGTGAAAGTTGCGAAGCTGGTTGGTTCGGTTCTGCCTGTGATAACAAGTGTAGTGAAAACTGTCATCCAGAATCATACAGTGGGTATATCTATTGTGATAAAGTGACTGGTAAATGTGCGCGTGGTTGCTCGGTGGGATACTTCGGTGATTTGTGTGATAAAAAATGTAATCCAAATTGTTTCGGTAATAATTGTGATCATGATACAGGTGTATGTCTGCTTGGTTGTTTTCTGAGTTACTACGGGGAAAAATGTGACCAGGAGTGCTCAGAAAACTGTGCTACTTCACTTACTGTACTACAGGGTTGGTGTGATTTGGATTCTGGCAAATGTGTTCGTGGCTGTAAACACGGTTACTATGGTGACTACTGTAACAGCAGTTGTAGTGTAAACTGTAAAGAAAGTCGATGTGATAAGGTGACTGGAGATTGTATCCTAGGGTGTCGAGCTGGCTACACTGGCAAAAAATGTGAGCTTCTTTGTAAAAATCATTGCCCCGTGGAGTGTGGTCCTAACTGCCTTCATGGTAATTGTAACACAGTAACAAAGACTTGTTCCTCAGGTTGTTCCCCTGGCTGGTACGGGACAAACTGTCATGTAATTTGTAGTGCTGACTGCAAGGACCGTGTCTGTGAACAGTTGACAGGCCGGTGTATTGGAGAATGTGTGAAAGGCAAATTTGGACAGGAATGTGAAATGGATTGTGGACGAAACTGTGTAAATCGGTCATGTGATAAAATAGGTATGTATTGTTGATACATGTATCATATGTGTTATTATATCAAAGTCATACTGAATTGTATTGCAATATGGTTTCATGTATTGCAATGTTCTTGTATAACTACATAATTTTTTTTATGTACAATGTCACATAAATTGCATATAGGTACCTTATCAATGCATTATCACAATATTATCTTGCAACACACAGTCATAGGACATGGTTTACAATATGATTAGGTGTAAATGAATTTAGAGCTAATATTTTATGAATAACTAATATGTGCAATAAACATTCATTTTAAATGGATACACAATGCTCCTTTTACAAGACTTTGCATGAGATTGTATTTTGACTCTGTATGTCAAATTTTTACCGGAGTTGTTGCCCTTTTTATATCTAAAATTTTAATTTTGATCAACATCTGCTCAATATGGGATTTATTTCTGCTCTGCACTTAAAATATTTACATGAGTTGTACCCATTTTAAAATGTAATATTATGTTTTGTTGAACATCCATGCAATAACAAATTTTGCCTGATTATTTGTATAATTTGTACAAAAAGTTGCTTATAACAATACGTTGAAATGGATTGCATTTCATGGGTGAACATTTAATTTTACATGAGTTGTGCACATTTTTTAAGAGTGGTGCAACTTTTTCACATTAAGGTTTTGGGCCAAGCTGGGCTCGAACCCACAATCTCAGTGGCAAGAGGTTATGAAAGGACAGCAGCACTGTATACTGTTTGGTCATGGAGAACCCTCTTTATATTTAGAATAAAATTAAACGTTGCTAAGTCAAAGGTGATTGTCAAAATCAGTTTTATGTAATATACTAATTTAATTACAGGATATTGTACTGAAGGATGTATTGCAAAGAAATATGAACCAAAATATTATGGAGATGACTGTGAAAAGAGATGTTCTGAGAACTGCAGAGGCAGTAGTTGTGATCGACAGACTGGAAAGTGTGATATGTGTGGTATTGGTCGCCATGGAGATTTCTGTGAACAAGGTCGGTACTTGTGGATGTAGAGAATATATAATTGTTGTTGGTATCTTAGTGATGTCTTATTTATTTTATCAAGTGATAACAGGTGTTGGGAAGATACAAGTGATCATGATATAATTATTTCAGCATTCATAAATGAATATTCATGAAATTGGTATTTTTCACTGAATCCAGGTTATTTCTATGATTGAGAACAGAGAAAATACCATTAAAACAGTAAAATTATCAAATAGAAATCATTTAAAATCTGTATTAGATCTGCCTGTCTTAAACCATAGAATAATCAAAGTACTTGAAAGAGCTGACAGCTGGCTTTAATAAATATTCATATACCTTCCTAATTTGATTGATATTGTTGTAACGTTTGGTTTATTTTATGCAATATTTTTACAAATGACATAATATAATGTCCGCAATATATTTCTTTCTGAATACCTGTTGTCTGTCATCCATCATCCATCCATCCGTTAACTTTTTTCCTTGTGTGCACTCTAGCACCCACATTTTTCATTGGATCTTCACTGAACTTATATAGTAGTTATATAACCTTAATATCTGAGACATGTTCTTGAACTGGTCAAATTGGGTCAATAATGTCAGAGTTATGGCCCTTGAAACATTAAAAAATGCACTATTTGACCGTGTGTGCACTCTAGCACTGACATGTTTCATTTGATCCTCATCAAATGTGCACTGTAGTTATATAACCATGATATCTTAGACAAGTTTTAAACTGGCCAAATACGATTATTAATGTCAGAGTTGTGGACCTTGAAACATTAACAAATGCACTATTTGACCGTAGTGAACTCTAGCGCCTGCATTTTTCATTCGATTCTCACCAAACTTGCACAGTAGTTGTCGTTCGTAACTACTCGGCGATCTCCGGCATGCTCAGATAATAACCTCGTAAATAATTGTAGGAATACACCAATTGGTAATTTGCCCCGGCAAGTTACTTCCCGTTATTATCGTAAACAAAAATGGCTGACTTTTCGACGTGCATTCAGTATTCTTTGGACATAATGGAAATTAAACATTCTTTGAAAAAAGAGCAGCTTGAAGCGTTGCAGAATATCTTCAGTTTAATTGATACGCCATGTGTTAGTCTGGTACTCGGCAGAAAGGCCGGGTCACAGCAATATGGTGGCCCCCGTATTATTTCCGTGGTTATTACGTAGTAATAGCCAAGGTGTTCCGAGTGAGTAGTTGTATGAACTGGCCAAATCAGACTATTAATGTCGGGAGTTATGGCCTTTAAAACACAAAAAAAAATGCACTATTTGACCTTATGTGCACTCTAGCACCCGCAGTTTTCATTTGATCTTCACTATACTTGAATAGTAATATAACCAAAATATCTCGAACAAATTGATGTACTGGCCAAATCAGATTATAAATGTCAGAGTTATGGCCTTTAAAACATTCAAAAATGCACTATTTGACTGTGTGCACCTGCATTTTTCATTTGATTCTCACCAAACTTACACAATTGTTATATAGCCATAATATCTCTGACAAGTTTTGAAATGGTCAATTCGAATTATTAATTGGCCCTTTAAACATTAAAAAATGCAACATTTGACCTTGTGTGCACTCTAGCAAACTCATCAAACTTACACAGTAGTTATATAACTATAATATCTCAGACAAGTTCTTTTTTTAACAGGCCAAACGGAATATCAGTATCAGAGTAATGGCCTTTCAGTTATCAAAAACTGTACTATTTGACTTTGTGTGCACTCTAGCACTAGAATTTTTCATTTGATTCTCACCAAACTTACACAGTTGTTATATAATCATAATATCTTGGACAAGTTCTTGAACTGGCCAAATCGGGTAATTTATGTCTGAGTTATGGCTCTTGAATCATCAAAAATTGCATTACCGGTATTTGACCTTGTGTGCATCTAGCACTTACAGTTTCTATTTAATCTTTAACAGACTTACACAGTTATTGTGTTCCATAATATTTTGAACGAGTTCTTGAACTGGCCAATCAGATAAATATTGTCAGAGTTATGGCCCTTGAATTATTATAGAGTGTGTGTATTTGATGTTGTGTGTACTCTAGTACTCACAGTTTATATTTGATCTTCATTACACTTTTGCAGTTTTAAGTGACTATATACTATCTTGGACACTTTCTTGAACTGGCCAAATTGTATAATTAATGTGGGATTACGGTCCCTGAATTGACAAAAATTGCATTATATGAATTTATGTACACTCTAGCACCTGCAAATATTGCCTTCTTTGACATTGTCTCATCTGCCACAGGTAAGTGATTTTGGGCCAATTCGGCCCTCTTGTTTGTTTGATTCGTTCTGCTTGTTTATGAATGAAATGCGAGGAATAAATAGTAAGGCCCAGATGCATATGATACTTTTGATGGTGATCATCACTTCAAAGCTTGATCACTATGACACATGCAGGGCTTGCTAAAAATAAATGTCTATTGTCTGTATTAAACTGAAACTAGCCAAATCTAGGGAAAACAGACTGTAACATTTTAGAAACACAACAAATCAAACATGGACATGAAATTTTCATTCAGGACTCGGGAGATGGGAACCACAATGTTTCATGTGGGCTTAATAAGATGTTATATTACTAATAAATTACAGATACTTACTTGTGTTCTGGTTTCAGATTGTTTACCTGGTACCTATGGGCACAACTGCGAATTACAGTGTGGTCACTGCAAGGATTATGGGCCCTGCTTTATAACTGATGGCAGATGTCCAGTAGGATGTGAAGTAGGCTGGACAGGGCACCAATGCACACAAGGTAGGTTTCTTAAGAAACAAAATTAAAGTGGTGCCTGACCTTTTTAAAAGGAGTTTTTTTTGTGTATGTAACAGTTGCCATGACTATGCATCTAATTGATTAACAATTTCTTAGATATATACAATAGATCTACAGTATATTCAATTTAATGATATCATGACAATTCATTTAACTTCTAAAAAATATCAAGAATAGGTTACAGACATTATACTCATTTATATTCATTGAGCATATACATGGGTTCAGGATAGGTGATATAAATTGTGATAAATTATTTCTCAATGCTCAAGATGGTGTATTATATTTCGGACTAATTTTCTATACATTGGGGGTCGGGGAGAGGATGAGAAGTTTATATCTTTCTTGTTTCAAGGGGTTCACAAATTCCATTGAGTTCTAAGTGTAATGTTTTCACCATTATCACTGAAAAAAATGTTAACAAATGTTGTTGTTTTTTTTTGTTTTTGTTTTTTTTTTATCTCAAGGAATCACTTACCTCTCACCGCTATGGTCGTAGGTTCGAGTCCCGCTCGCTCCAAAAACTTTATGTGAGAAAGTTTCCAGTAACTTGCGGAAGGACGGTGGTTCTACTCAGTCTGACTCAGTCTGTGGTCTTCCTCCACCAGTAAAACTGGATATGCCATATATAACCTGAAATGTGTTGAAAATGGCGTTAAACCCCATTAAAAAAAAAAAAAAAAAAAAAATTATCTCAAGGAGGTGTTTTTACACCCTATCAATCCATCAAATGAAACCAATAGTACATGAGGCAATACATTCCAAAACCATTGTGTAAGATTTTGGTAAAAAATTATTTCAATTTATCTTTAAAATTTCAAAGGGGTTCAACTTGTACAGAAAATGTTTGGGGAACTATACTGTTAAATTCAGTTTATTTATAACCTTAAGTGTATGATTAAAGGTACATTCTTTTAAAAACTCTTCCTTTTTTATATTTAGAAGGGTGTTGATAATATTTTTGTGATTGAGAACCAAATCATGTAAATTGATCAGCATAACTGGAAGGCTTATATGGCTTCCATTGTTTGCAGATGTTCCCATTGAGGTTTGTATCATTTCTATACATGATTCTGTATTTTGACCATTCTTGTGATGATCGATTTATTTTAGTCCTTTATTATAATGGCTGAACTAATTTAGATATTATGAAGATATTATGAAGCTCAGTCGGTAGCACATCTATCAATCCAGGCGTTGTGAGTTTGAATCCCTGGTCGGCCACAGTCTCCATGATGATTGATATACGACGTTGTATTTCTTTGTCATTCATCTCTCACCACTGATTCAAGTATATAACATATATAACATAATAATATATAACATGTTATGTATAGAAAGTAGTATTTTAACCCTATTAAAAAAGAAATCCAAAATATTTTGTAATACCATTGCTCAAATATAATGGTTGTTGTATTTTTCAGCATTAATGACATCAGGATCAGCCTCAGGGACGAGTGTCAGTATGAAGATAGCTGTTGGTTGCTCTGTAGCAGCTCTGTTTTGTTGTGTACTGGTTGTGGTCACTATATGCTGGTTGAAAAGGAAGCGTCGGCTGAAAAAGAAAGTCACTGAACCAGTGGTAGTGTACAGAGATGCCCAGGCTACTATTGTAAGCTCATTAACTGGTTTTCAGTAGTATGAATGGCAACAGTTTTACTTTTGCTGTTTGTCATGATTTCATGTTGGAAGAACTGTACCGGTTTTTCTGGTTCCCTGCTCTGATAATTAAATTAATTTCCCTGGTTCCCTGAATCATGATTCATATTTTTATGTAAATGTATATATATATATTCCTGGTTTCATGCAGTTAGAATTATACTGGTATTCCTCTAACTATTAAATATAAGTTTAAGGATAAAATCAGTTAATATTAAAATATATAAATATTCATAAAAATCATGTGCTGTAATGGTAGAGCATCAGATCCAAGACAGGGGTGGTGTCATTGGCCCAGGATGCTGGGGGCCATTGATTTGATCCTCCACCGCAGCCTTGTATAGTGTCCTAGAGCAGGACACTGTATTGGCATATGTTTAGTTGTAAGAACTTATTTCACAATCAATATCAAATAAATAGGTTTTAAAACAATTAAACTCTGCTGACCTGAACTCTATTTCACACAGGAGGTGAGACAGCAGCCAAGTTCCACTGTGACGTGGACCACCAATTTATCAACTCATTCCTCGCTCAACAGCAACAATAGCACCACACCGTTTCTACTCGGGGACATGAGTGGTGGCTCCCAGATACAGCTAGGTGAGATGATAAGTGAGGGACAGTTTTACAACATACATAAAGGTGTCGTAGTAAGGGGAGGCCAATCAGAGGACTGTTGCTTGAAAATATCTAAACTGCAAGGTAAGCAAAAATCAATATTTTCAGAATTATTTGAAAGTAATTAAAAAAGTAACTAAATTTTTTTGGGGAAAAGTGCCAAAGTTTTCACCCTTGTTGTTCACTTTCCTCATGTTTTGTATTTTTATCCCAAGCTGTATAAGGGAGAATTGATTGATTGATTGATTGATATTTATTCAGGTTAAACACACATATACAGGTTACATTAAATATACATACTCAATTACAAATAAAAAATAGATACATTAGTAAAAGGTAATTTTATAACTTTTGACCATATTACATAAAATTAATTAAATATTGCAACTTATTAAATATAAAGTATCACAGAATGCATTTATATACTACTGTTTTGGCAAATTCCATTTTAAAAAAGTTGATGATCTATCACAATAAAATATTCTATAGAAAACTATGGTAACTTAAATGATATGAATGGCAAATCTCAAAGAAGTATTCAATTAATGCAACATTGGACATATATAATAGTGTGTAATAACCTTGGATTGTCCATAAAGCCTGAATGCTTATTTCCAATGAGGGGTCGTGAGTTCGAATCCCCCGCCCGGCAACAGTCTCCGTGATGATTGATATACGACATTGCGTCTCATTATCATTCGTCTCTCACCACTGATTCAAGTGGGAAAGTTATCAGTTACTTGCGGAGACGGGGTGTGCTCGAGTACTGGTTAATCCCAGGAAACAGTGGTTAGGTTAACTGATCGTCTGTTAGCCCTCGATGGCATAAAAATGACGCTAAATATTCAATCAATCAATCGATCCAATGAGGTCCTTGGTGAAATAGTAATAGTCTTTGTCAATCCCATTTTCATGTTAGGTACCTAACACCTACATGTATGGAAGGATTTAAGAATAATTATGTATAAATGTTCACCACATAATACAATGTCATATACACCTAAAGCATTTGTTTCTATTCTCCAGACATGCCCGATGAGAAGACAACTCTAGCATGGCTCCTTCAAACTTCCGAGATGCTGTCACAATGTGGATCTCATGTAAACATCACAAGACTTATAACCACATATCAGAATACTGGTAAACTGCTTCAAATATTCCCATTGTATACGGCTGTTGTTGTTGTTTTCTGGGAGGGGAGGGGGACTTTTGAGTATCCATTTTAACTTAGAATAAACAAAACACTAATGAAAATACACCTTTAAATCAAGCCTTTTAAACTAAATTTCTCATAATCATTATCATTCGTCTCTACAGCTGATTCAAGCGGGAAAGTTATCAGTTACTTGCGGAGAAGGGGTGTGCTCGAGTTCTGGTTAACCTTTCAAGATTCAAGGAAACAGTGGTTAGGTTAACTGATCATCTGTTAGCTCTTGATGGCAAAAATATAATGTTTAATATTCAATCAATCTATTCAGTCAACTAAATTTAATGTTCTAATATTTTATAAACTATCAAAAGAAATTTTGACAACAAACTGACCAACAGGTAATTATTTTTTCTACAACTAATTAATGAAGTAATAAATGAGTTAAAAATTGAATGTATGAAATTTTTCAGATTCTAAAAGTGGAAATAAGCGGTATATGTTTTTATATTATTCATAACTTATATTATTTGCTTCCAAATAAGTTTAATATAAACGTAACAACATTATCTGGATTTCCTTCCCTTTATTTCAGATGTGTATTGTGTTGCCATAGACAACAGTATACAGACTGGTCTGATGTCATATCTACAACATTTAAGTTCTGAAACCAGTCTTTCTGATATGAATCAAGAACAGAATTACAGAATTTTACAGTTTACAATAGATGTATGTCTAGCTGTTCAACATATACATCAGTTAAAGGTTTGTATGTATTGAAAATCTCCAAGAAATCTGAATTTTACAGTCACTGTAAATGTATGTTTAGCTGTCAATCATACAAATCAGTGAAAAGCTTCAAATAAAGGTTTATCACAATTCCTCATCTTGATGCAATAAACATGATATAAATATTTATATATGTATTTTGTTAAAGTCCATATAGCCACCTCACTTGTTTACCGGTACATTTCAGATAAAACACCGAGCCCTGCAGGCAGGGCATGTGTACTTGTCAAATACTCTGGTGGCTAAGGTAGGGGACTTTGACTGGGCTGAGAGGGAGACTGGGAATGAACATGGAGATGATCAACAGCCAATAATGGTAAGAGTTGGCAAAGTTCCTGAATAAAAAAAAGGGTACACATTTCTCAAATGAAAATCCACAATCTGCCATTGGATTAGCAACATGGTTGAAATTGAAAGCATTCTCCATGTGCTTATTATTTGAAGTTATGAAAAATTAAAAATACAGTTTAAAGGAAATAAAAGAAACTAAAATTTATAAATCTTAATTGTGCCCGACAACTTTTTTTAGTTTCTGGAGAAAGATATCTTATTCGAAATATATTTATTTAATATAACTCGAAATAAAAGGAAAACGTGCAGCATTCTCTATGTTTATTGAACATATATAGTTACGTTTGTGCAGTAACAAACTGTGAGATAATAAACAATCATAATCTATACTATTAAAAGGTAAATAAAGGTTGCATGTTTAAGCCGCTCTATGGTGTATAGATTCCTCCACCGAAAGGCGATCAGGCGCTACAGGCAAACTCCAATTAACAGAGACCCAGCTTTTGATTAAAATGAAGGCAAATTGAAGCAACACGCAGTACAACACAAGTCAACAACGGACTGGCTGATGGCATCAAGCACACAGACTCCACCTGAATGCATGACCATAGGCCCCAGCTTACAACGGCTATGCACCGGAAACCAGTGCCACATTGAAAGTTAGGGTCTACCGCCAAACATCCGGTGCTAAAAGGGGTGCCGACAACTGCTATTGTAGTTATTCAATACCGGTGGGAATGACAGCCCATCCTACGGTTTACCAGCATAACAGTGGTTACTTTAACCACCATAAACTCGTATAACAATACGGTGGTTACACATACAACTGACCAACTTTGGTATGCCCTTCATGATGCATTGAGTCACCAAGCAGCAACGCAATCTAGGTCTTACCAGTACTATAAGGGCCAGACCTAGTGACCCGAAGCAACTCGAGTCTACCATTATTAAGTGGCAACATGCATCATGTACAATTTTCAGACAAATACACAAACGCAACAAACCGCAAATGCATCAAACACACAAAATACAGTCTGGGTGCAAACTTTTTGATGCGAAACTTGGGCACACCATATGACACAGCTCAAGACCAACAGCAATGGTATAATGCGTGTTGCCAAAATATCTAGTACAAGGTACCAATTTTTTCAATCTGTGACGATAACACCGTTGCGAACCACAGTTATACAAAAATAAAATATTTGGCTATTAACAGAACGCCTGATCCCTTCCGATTAACCCAACTTGAGCGACAGTTCTAGCAATTAAAGTTTAAAATAAATACTTTTGATCAACACTTTATATCATACTTATAGTAAACTGTTCTTAATGTTTGTGAGGCACTAACCATATTCAATTGTAAAAAAATATTAAACAACAAACGCCAACTCAAACATTCTGTGCAATTTAACGATAGTCTAAGTCACTTTCAAATCCGATATCCAGGCATTAGGTACACAATGCATGTAACGTATCATCCTGTTCCACAACGATTAACAAAGTGTCTGTTCCTACAAGGTAGAAGTAGGATAATGTTCCCAAAGTCGGTACCAGTGGCAGAAGATCCATGATAGTATATACGTGGCAGTGAACTGGATATCGGAGACCATCTAATGCACATCAGCTGTTATCGCATCCGTTAAATCTCAACGTACAAGATCCTGAAAAATATACTGGGAACAGCAATTCTGACACAAAATCATGCATATATGTAACCAGGATTAATAAGTCCTTAACACATACACTAGTTGCCATTGAACATGCAATAAAAAACATCTTCTAGGGGTGTGGCGGGCGGGTAATTTTGTAAACTTTTGTGTCATGTAGATAAAAGTGAGCAGGCTGCACGGGATTTGCGTTTATATACCGCGGTTGGACAGCTTGTTTTCCGATTCTGTATTGCATTATTAAACAATGTGTTTATTGAAAGGGGAACAAGCTTATCGGACGATAAAATCTGAAGAGCTACGAATCCGTAGCAACGGACAAACGTTATGTCTCAAATAAATAAACCAAATTATTTTAAGAGAAATAATTTTTATTATTTAGACAAAATAGTTGAATAAGTCACTTCAGACTTTATAAATCGACATGGATTCATATACCTGCATGCCCTTTCTTACAAGAATGTCAAAATGTATAACAATTTTAAAAAATATTGATGGAATGGTTTCATGAGAAATTAGTGGAAGTAAAAGAAACAATATATGTTTATCAATTTTTGAGTTTCAATTGAACTTTCTATTATACATTTATATATTGTATATTATGTGCAAGAGAGTTCCAGAAGAACCCATCGAACAATTGAAAGTAGAAGTAACAGAGATTAATGATGATTTTAAAGTATTTTTCAATTAAATGATTGAATATTAATTATTTTTGAAGTATGCTTCAAAATGTGACCATTTTTTCCAATTGCACATCTGACTGCAGGTCATAATAATTGTACTTACAATGCTTGTGAAACTTTCAGAAAGAGTTGCCGGATTTCTACTTCCCTTGGTTGGCACCAGAATCTCTAATTAGGAAGAAATATACTTACCAGTCTGATATGTAAGTTGACTTGTTTTCATAAAAAATGTTTTCTTTGAATATTTAGCATCTTTTTTATGTCATCAGTTCGCCTAACCTCTCTATCTCCTGCGAGGTTAACCAGTACTCGGCAAAAAAATTGATAATTTCCCCACATGAATCATCAGTGAGAGACGACTGACAGTGAGACATGATGTAGTATATAAATCATTACGGAGACTTTGGCCGGGTGAGGATTCAAACTCTCACCCTTGGATTGATAATCATACGTGCTACTGACTGAGCTAACCAGACCAAGTGAAAACTCTTATCCATAGTCCTAACACAAAGATGAATAATACTTTTATTAAATATTGGATGATGGCCAAGGTGCTTGATAAACCCTTAACACAAAATTATGTTTATTGCAATGTTCTTTTTGAGCATTTAAAAGAAGAGAGAAGAATAAAAAAAATTGTAAGGCTTTTATAATAAATGTCTTGTAAGATTGTTCATGTCTGAAGTTTGAATAAAATCTGCATTGCTCTTGTAGTTAAAACTTCAGTATTCTAAAATCAATTAACAACGCAAATAAATCAACTTGTTAAATTTTTTTTATTTCAGATGTAGCCTGAGTTTGATTAATTGAAATGTTAAGATTTGAAATTTTCATTAAATCTCTTGTAGCTAACTAAAACTTACCCATAATTCAATGATTGATCATTAAATATAATAAGCTTGTTACTTGTGTACATTTCAGTTGGAGCCTGGGAATGATGTTCTGGGAGATTTTTACACTGGGTAGAACACCATATGAAGGTTTCAATCCTGACACTCACAGACAAGCTGTCATAGATGGAATACGCCCAGGCAAGCCTTCTCTTGCCCACTTCACTCTGTAAGTGAACGGTTTTGTTGTTATCGCCATTATTGTTTTTCTAACTACTTCATTCCAATCATTGTTTCTGTAAACTTAAACCTGCAAGTATAACTTACAGTTTCTTACTTAATGATCCTGGTATGCAACCAGGAGTCCAGCAACCTTTAACCTGAACCTATATAAGTAGACCCACTGTTCGAACAGAAGCATTGAGACGTGGTACAACTTTATCTATAATACCCATGAAAGTGTCATATAATCTCACACCAGTACACACATAGCAGATGTCTACAACCATATACCCATGATAGATTCTTATAATCTCACACCAGTACACAAATTACAGATGGCTACAACCATATACCCATGATAGATTCTTATAATCTCACACCAGTACACAAATTACAGATGTCTACAACCATATACCCATGATAGATTCTTATAATCTCACACCTGTACACACATTACAGATGTCTACAACCATATACCCATGATAGATTCTTATAATCTCACACCAGTACACACATAGCAGATGTCTACAACCATATACCTATGATAGATTCTTATAATATCACACCAGTACACACATTACATATGTCTACAACCATATACCCATGATAGATTCTTATAATCTCACACCAGTACACACATTACAGATGTCTACAACCATATACCCATGATAGATTCTCATAATCTCACACCAGTACACACATTACAGTATGATGTCTTCAACCATATACCCATGATAGATTCTTATAATCTCACACCAGTACACACATTACAGTATGATGTCTTCAACCATATACCCATAAAAGATTCTTATAATCTTACACCAGTACACACATTACAGATGTCTACAACCATATACCCATGAAGATTCTTATCATCTCACACCAGTTCACACATTACAGATGTCTTCAACCATATACCCATGGTAGATTCTTATAATCTCACACCAGTACACACATTACAGATGTCTACAACCATATACCCATGATAGATTCTTATAATCTCACACCAGTACACACATTACAGATGTCTACAACCATATACCCATGATAGATTCTTACAATCTCACGACAGTACACACATTACAGATGTCTACAACCATATACCCATGATAGATTCTTACAATCTCACACCAGTACACACATTACAGATGACTTCAACCATATACCCATGATAGATTCTTATAATCTCACACCAGTACACACATTACAGATGTCTTCAACCATATACCCATGATAGATTCTTATAATCTCACACCAGTACACACATTACAGAATGATGTATTTTACCATATACCCATGATAGATTCTTACAATCTCACACCAGTACACACATTACAGATGTCTACAACCATATACCCATGATAGATTCTTATAATCTCACACGAGTACACACATTACAGAATGATGTCTTTTACCATATACCCATGATAGATTCTTACAATCTCACACCAGTACACACATTACAGATGTCTACAACCATATACCCATGATAGATTCTTATAATCTCACACCAGTACACACATTACAGATGTCTACAACCATATACCCATGATAGATTCTTATAATCTCACACCAGCACATACATTACAGATGTCTTCAACCATATACCCATGATAGATTCTTACAATCTCACACCAGTACACACATTACAGATGTCTACAACCATATACCCATTATAGATTCTTATAATCTCACACCAGTACACACATTACAGATGTCTTCAGCCATATTCCCATGATAGATTCTTACAATCTCACACCAGTACACACATTACAGAATGATGTCTTCAACCATATACCCATGATAGATTCATATAATCTCACACCAGTAAACACATTACAGATGTCTACAACCATATACCCATGATAGATTTTTATAATCTCACACCAGTACACACATTACAGATGTCTACAACCATATACCCATGATAGATTCTTATAATCTCACACCAGTACACACATTACTGATGTCTTCAGCCATATACCCATGATAGATTCTTATAATCTCACACCAGTACACACGTTACAGAATGATGTCTTCAACCATATACCCATGATAGATTCTTATTATCTCACACCAGTACACACTTTACAGATGTCTACAACCATATAACCATGATAGATTCTTACAATCTCGCTCCTGTACACACATTACAGAATGATGTCTTTAACCATATACCCATGATAGATTTTTACAATCTCACACCTGTACACACATTACAGAATGATGTCTTCAACCATATACCCATGATAGATTCTTACAATCTCACACCTATACACACATTACAGAATGATGTCTTCAACCATATACCCATGATAGATTCTTATTATCTCACACCAGTACACACATTACAGATGTCTACAACCATATACCCATGGTAGATTCTTATAATCTCACACCAGTACACACATTACAGATGTCTACAACCATATACCCATGGTAGATTCTTATAATCTCACACTAGTACACACATTACAGATGTCTTCAACCATATACCCATGATAGATTCTTACAATCTCACACCAGTACACACATTACAGAATGATGTCTTCAACCATATACCCATGATAGATTCTTATTATCTCACACCAGTACACACATTACAGATGTCTACAACCATATACCCATGATAGATTCTTATAATCTCACACCAGTACACACATTACAGATGTCTACAACCATATACCCATGATAGATTCTTATAATCTCACACAAGTACACACATTACAGAATGATGTCTTCAACCATATACCCATGATAGATTCTTATAATCTCACACCAGTACACACATTACAGATGTCTTCAACCATATACCCATGATAGATTCTTATAATCTCACACCAGTACACACATTACTGATGTCTTCAACCATATACCCATGATAGATTCTTATAATCTCACACCAGTACACACATTACAGATGTCTTTAACCATATACCCATGATAGATTCTTACAATCTCACACAACTGAATCGAAAATGTTACAATAATTCCCATTAGCATAGCAGCTAATTTGCATAAAATTACTGGTCAGTAAATATAGATTTAAAACAAATTTATTGATGTTGAAAATAGGAATCTGCTGTTTTAAATGTATCAAAGGCCGTGAGAATTCATGAAAATGTTTGTCACTCATGAACAAGTTGTTTCTTTATTTAAATTAGAACTATCTTCAGCTACTGTTTATGCCGCTTTAATGAAAAAAGAAGAACGAAAATGATTAGAATGACTGGAATGAACTTTCTAGAATTATGTAATATACAGTATTATAATGTTCATAAAGTTGTATGATCATAAGGTGTTATTTTGTCAAACCATTCATGATAAATTGAATACTCATTGTTAAATTGTATAATCAGGTATAGAGTGATGAAGAATTGCTGGCGTTATGATGGGGAGGCGAGACCAACACCAGACCAACTATTACAACAACTACTGGATATACAGGTTTGTATTATAAGTCATGTCAAGGAGTAAGTGAAGCCATTTATTAAGTCAGCTGTTTATTTCATCGTAAAATATCAAATTTATACATGTTGGATCTTATAAATTTTCTTTTCATAGAAATATTTTGAATACTACATTTTAATGATATTTTCTGTTAAAATATGGAAAGTATATACTGTTTTCATTAATACATAAAAACATGAACTGAGTGTTTTAATACAGGGAGACAATCTGGATTTATTATCAGGTTTTGTATACCGGTTTGGCTGCATTTATTTTTCCTTTGAAATTACATAATAAAATTTCTCAATAATAGCATACACATGGTAGCTGCTTTGTACTGTATGCAATAATAATCTTTTAGATGAGTGTGTAGCACGTTGCTCAGTGGTAGAGCATCAGATCCAAGATAAGAGGGCAGTGTGTTTGATCCTCCACCACGGCTATGAGTGGTATCCTTGAGCAAGACATTTTATCTACATATGCTTAGTACTGGTAAAACCCAGGAAGACTTTGAGTGTTATCTGTATAAGTTGTAAGAACTTATTTCACAATTGATGTAAAATAAATAAGATTAAAAAAAATATATATATATTCTGCTAACTGCATTCATATAAGGATGTGACAAATAATATAACATAGGGGAGATAAAGCTTAATTTACTCCCTTAGTTGCCTGTTAGAGTTACCTGCAATATCCCAGAACTTGCGTGAATTTTGTTAAATATCATTTCAGGGGAGATACACAGACATAGAACAGATAGTGATGCATGTGTAATACTACAACAATGGGTGCTGCACAGGATACTGACTTAATACTGGCATCTAATGTTGATTTGCTCATTTCATCATAAGTGATCTTTCCAAATCTACAGATAATGTTCACAATCTACAGACAGTGTTGTGATGTGATAGAAATAGAGAAGAGAAGATCTGATGCAGTTGATCAAGATTACATTTTATCAGGTTTAGTCTTGGTCGACATGACCGCTGTAGTGTGGTTGAATTAGGACATAATAACTATGTATAGTATAATTAATAGTAAATAAATAAAAAACAGCAATGCTTTCAACTATTTTAGATTTTTGGTCATCTGTTGTTGTCTGTGGTTACATATTATACAGACAGTCACAATGATGACTAAACACTAGAATATGTTAGTGTTAAAGTTAGTATAATGTTACCTGCACAGAAAGGAAAGGGCCATTTTCATTACATGTATTGCAGGTGATACATGGGTGCAGTTTAATATGGTGGGGAAGACCCCGGACTGCATCCTTCTGCAAGCAACTGTCATACTAATTTCTCACATTGAGTGTTTTGATAAAGTTGGGCTACAAAAATTGAGATTGCTGTCACTACTTACCAATGCTACATTTGAACACATGTCAGTTAACATATAATAAGTATTTATTCATAAATAAAGTCAAACCTGTGTTAACTGCCATCTCCATTGAGCAACCACTTGTCTTCAGCAGTCACATTTACTATTTCCTATTTTTATGCTTTCAGGGCATATTAACTAGTATTAAGCAACAGCCTGTGTTAAAAGGCCACCTTTGCTCCTTCCCTTGGCTGGCTGCTCAAGACAGGTTTGACTATTTCACATATGTATGCTGTTAGTTTGTAAACTTCATTACACATATGTATGCCATTAGCTTGTAAAGTTCATTAATCATTACACATGTGTATACTGTTAGTTTGTTAAAATCATTACACATATGTATTCTGTTAGCTTGTACAGTTCATAAATCATTACACATATGTATGCTGCTAAAGCTTGTAAAGTTCTTTCATCATTACACATATTCATGCCACCAAAGCTTGTAAAGTTTATTTGTCACAATATACAGTTTTCATATAACCACTTTCATTTGCACACTTACACGCAAAGAGTTACCTGTATACATTTTCTGATCTCCAAGACCTGCAGATCCTTTTTGTCTTCTGTTTTTTGTTTTGACTTCTCACTTGATGAACAGAACAGAACAGAATGCTGCATGATAGACTTCGTGTGTTAGTTGTGTTGTATTTTTTATGTGCAATTTTGGCCCTCTTTTTGTTCTAAGATCATGTTTTGTTGGTGCATTGTTAATATTTTCTCATCGTGTGTTTCTTTTATTTTGGTGTTTAATATATATATGCTTTGATATCTTGCCTTTTTCACATTGAGAAACTGTTTACATCATGTGATCATGTGAAAAATATTTTTACACTTATGTTGATGGTATTAAAAAAAAGTTGAAGGTTTTGTATTGAACAGATCTCAATATTTTAATAGATAGTTTTAATACATGTAAAATTCTCAAAGAAATGGATTCAGTTTATACTTGTTTATACTAATATAAACTAAAACCATTTCATAAATGGATTTAAAATGATATTTCTGTGAAGTGGTGTAGTGGAGTGAAATGACGGACTGTTGTCATGTTTTTCATCGATTGTTTGGGACTCTGATGTTTGGGGGATGCAAGTTCAGCATATTAATGTCATACAAAAATAAATTAACAGTTCACGCCATTTCATCTTTTGTTTACAATGCTTTTACTATAAACAATAAAATATTGTTAAATGAGTAACTACATTGTACTTGCTTTATAGTATACTGATGTTTTATTTTCTGATAACTCAATCTGGTTTGATTCATAGATTATTAACAGTCACACATGTACACAGTTTATGACATATTCATTTGTACTGAAATCTGTGCTGGAAATCTTTATTGCAATAAAGTTTTGTATTGTATAGATAGATTTGAGCAATATCACAAGTGCAAATTGTAGATTACATATCAGTTTTAAAAAATTAGATTTTTTATGCTTGAAAATGTGACAGCAGATATTCAACAAATTTATGGCAGTGTTCTAACATGTTCCATAATTTTTACCCTCATATATATATATGTATAATATCTATTTTTGGCTGTAAAATAATTGTTATCCCACCAACTTTAAGAAATAATGCATTTCTTAACCACTATAAAAAACTAAAGCATTGTGTATATTTTATTTGGTATATAGTAGGTGTTCCCACTTGCTTGTAAACTTTTAGTCTAAAAATGGTCTGTATGTGTTTTTCAAAATTAATTTTTGAGTTCAAGTTTAAGAATATTCTTAAGAACGGTTTGTGAATCCCACCACCTACTGATTGTAGTACATATATTCAGAAAATATTAGGAAAAGACCCTATAAATGTTTTAAAGAATAAATAATTATCTAAATGAATAAAAAACGTATTGTTATCATTAATAAATAAATCCGAATGGTTTGTTTTGTCAAATTCACCAAAATGTGAAAAGTCTATATTTCATTTAGAATGGTAAACTTGAAATGAAATCACCATTCTAAAAATAGACAGCATTTAAATACTGTCCCATGACCTTCACATCATCATTCAGACTCTTTCTGAGATGAAACAATTATTGCTACATGTATGTGTAAAACCTGTATAAAGGATCAAATTGAAATCAAAATGAAATCATGTGACTCACTTACTACGTCTAAAATTATGTTGCAATTTAAGTCGAAAATCTATTTTAGTCTAACCTAAAATGATATGTATTTTATCCCACAATACCAATGATCAAAGACTGCTTTTGCTATCTATTAGACATTTTAAAATACAAGCCCAACCTTCTCAAAACATTTCGACTTACGTATGCGCTCACACTGAAATTATGAACTACTTTATTTGAAAACTGTATGTTCCTGTAATATTTGTAAAGAAAATGTTCTCAAAATGAAGCATAGTTATGTATATCTGCAGGGTATCTGAGATAAATTGAATTAATTCAGAAATGATATTGTCAATTGATAGTTAAATTCCTGCTTGAATGAATGCTCAAGTTTAAATGTTTTGTGAATACACAGTGTTATGGTTACATGATAGTAAATATAACTGATGATACCATGGCAATCATAGCCAAACATGTTATGTTGGCTATGTATATTATTTTTAATTTTGTTGGAAGTTTTTACTTTTATTGTGTTGTTTTAAATATTTAAACTAATTATAGCATGTTGATGTATACATGTACATCTACTATGATTTGTATACCTATCTGTGCATTTGAATTGTTGGAACAAAAACATAATTGTATGAAATTGGTTGTGTATATAAAACATATAGCATCCATGTTTTTATCGGATTAGAAACCAAACTTACCCAGTTGTTTTAGACAAATGTACATGGGGAGACGGATATTCTGATACTATCTATGTTTTACCCTTTTATTGTAAAAATTGTAGAATTATGTAAACAGCTTTTTTTCCCCAGTCATTTTCATGTTTATACTCTCAGAAGTAGTAATACATTGTTTTATCAATTTTCACACCAATATTTGGATTCTGTGTAATTTTACAAGAAATTTGTGTCATCATAATTTATATTTTTGTACATCTAAACAGAAATAACAATGTCATAACAACCACATAATCCATAAGAACATAACACTAGTAATATAGTTTATGATATTGGATCACCAATATTTTTTTTTTTTTAGCAACAAAACTGCACATTTATATTAAACATGGTATATTATCGATATAACTTACACTGTATTTTGTCTCTCATGTGTATATTTCTTTAATTTTGTTGACCAATTACTTAATTGCGACCAGCAATAAAGTCACTCAGTGGCCAGTATCAGGTTATGCTAAAACATTGACAAATAAAACAAAAATGCTAACCTGTATATTAACGAATTTCTCATAAATGATATAAACTAAAACAGTGGAATCAGCATTATCTTCAAATGGGACCTTCCCCATTGTGATTCAATTAACTTTTTATCATTTATTGAATAGGAAGTTATAGGGGATGCATCTTTCAACCAATACATGTATAACCATGTGAAAACATTAATCGCCCATTATTGACATTCCAGGAACTTGATATTTAAGAAAGTATTTAACATATTTTGTGTATTAATATAACAAGAAATCTGTGTCAATAATTTATATTTTTATTCATTTAAACAGAAGTAACACTATTATAATAGTCACAGAAGACATAATATTATAACTATAATAATATTGTTTTTCAATATTTCATTAAAGGGACACATGGCAATGAGCTGATAGGGGTTCCAAGCTTGTTCAAATAAAGGGTTTGGGTTTATTGTGGTCCAGTATTGATATTTTGATTTTTTACATAGGAATACTATGGGAAAACAGGAAATTCTCATTCTCTCAGCTATTTTATGAACTATTTTAATCATAATGAGATCTGAAAATATTCTACTGTCATACCATTTGAGACAGGGTCCTTTAAAGTGAATTGAATCAAATATCCATAAAGGCCAGCCAAATTAGTTCATATTTGCTAGAAATGATTCCTATGAGTAGGGCTTTCAAGTGCGTAAAAAAACTCAGGTTCATTATTGCCCAGTAAAGGGACTTTGATTTTTACATAGAAACATTATAGGGAAACATCAAGTTCTGTTTCTTATCTATTTTAGGAAATATATTAATCATCTTTGGATTTGAAAAATTGTTTGGTCATCACAATTGAGACAGGGAAAGGGATAACAATGTGAATTTCCAAACATCTCAAGAACTGATGAGGCAAATTTCTTCATAGTATATAAAAAAGATCCATATTAGTGAGAGTTTTTTAAGTTTGTTAAAAAAAGGGGGGCTATGATCAATTGGAACCAAGTAAGTGGACTCTTCATATTCTTTTTCAAAATGTTAAAAGGATGTGACAAGTGAAATCCGGTGAGCTACTTAGGCCTATTTGGGCCTCTGGTTTTTGCTTCCATTACATTTGGTTCCCTTTATCTGTGCTAGTATATTTTTTATAGAGATGATATAATGTTATTATATATCTAAACTATCAAACTGCTCACATGAATGTTCTTATGTTTGTGTATGCCGAATGTTTTCAATCGGTATATGTTCTCATACAATTGTTTTTATAGTTTTCCTTCATTTTTGTATGTATAAATTTATACAGTTGATACTCGCTAACTCAAACTCTTATGTTTCGAAATTCCGGTTATCTTAAATTTGAAGTTCGGTCCAATTTTTCCCCCCTTCTATTTCTATATTAATTAACTCCTGATATATCAAATTCCAGTAATTCGAATTATTCACTATTTGAATCCGTCCTTCGGTCCCTCCATCCTAAAATCTATTGATTTTTCACTTGTTATTTCAAATTTTTATTACCGTATGAAGATGAACGGCAAACCGCTGAAGGTGATAATTGCTGATACCATACTTGTAATTTATCGCTTCATGTATCTGTCTTGGCAGGTAAGGTAATTGTGTCATCAAATCGTAATGATACAAACACAAGCGACACACGCTAATTAGGAAAACAATGCTGCTTCCTCTTTGGGTGATGAAGTTTTAGAAGACATTTGTTCTATATTTTCGACTTAATTTTTATTTGTAAAGTTGTTGTAACCATTGCTTGTAAATAACCTGTGTTTTTATTCCGTTACATATTCTTTTTATTTTATATTCATGAAAATAAAAAGTATAAAAACATTTTATTTATATATTATAGCACACTTAGAAAATTACAATGTTCACTCCCTGGGCAAATAAAGAATTAGCCTTCACATGGAAAACAACACACAACATACATTTGCGTAAAAGAAAATGACGTATGTAAACAGTTCAATTTACCACGATTTAAGATAATTCCACAATACACATCAATATAAACAAAGTTTATATTATGTGTAAATATAAGAAAAACATAGTATTTTGAGTAAAAAACAACAAATATAGGTATTTACATGTACACATATATTCTCAACGATTTATGAAGTGGGTGGGGTAATGGTAAAAAGTTGCACAAAAGTAGACTCCTGATAAATTGAAATCCGAATATTTCGAATTATTTTTACGGTCCCATGGAATTCTTAATTCTTAACGAGTTTCGACTGTATTTATTATTATAAATGTTTGTTGTTATTACATCATATTATCTTGTAAAACATTGGCACTGGCTGTTGTTACATTTCAAATTGTCTAATTATTTTTTTTTGTCTCTAATTCTAATTTAAAAAAATATTTTCAATGTAAATCCATATGCTTTTTAATACATGTAGTATAAATTGCTGTACTTTTTTTAATATAGTGAATATTTACATTTTTTTATATTTTTTAGCATTGCATAAGATAATAATGTCAGTATTGCCATTAAGGTGCTGTTTTGTTATTTTTAAATAAGTTATACACAAGTATGTTATTCTATATGTCAGTGTACCTATTGTTTAATACAGGTATACAGATATATGTGTAAGAATAGGAATATTACTACTGGTATGATATGTAGATATTAAATATTTGTCACTCCTTTGCAGTTTTAACTTCTACTAAGTACATGTATCTGAATAACATGTGTTTCACAATAAGGCTATAATAAATTAATTGCTAGATTATCATGCCTGCCTGCCCCCTAATTTTTATGCCACACCGAATCTTTTTATTTTCATAAAAAAAAAAATTTAAAACATTTTTTTTAAAAAATCATCAGAAGTTTAAAAAAAGAAATAAAAAAAAAACTTTCCGTCCTCCCCGTTTTTAAGAAAAATTTGGATGATAATCTAGCAATTAATTTATAATGGCCTGATCCAGGAGTTCTTTGGTGTTTGTTAGTCTGCAATATGCATTACATGTCACTAAATGTTTTAAGCCAGGCTTTATGCCAAAAGGCGTAGCCCTGCTTATGTCGGCATGATCACCGCCAAATTGATCATATGCGGCAAGGACTTTTAGCTGGACTATTCAGAGAATAAAGAGAGCTATTCTACTCACCCAGACGTTGGCGACACACCTTGGTTAAAGTTCTGCATGCAAGTCCCTGTCTCAGTAACCATTGCATATATTGACTTGAAACTTGCTTATACAAATGAAATTGTTTATCGAAAATTTATTTTTCGTCTCTTGGGAATAGTTTTTAAATTATAGGGTATAAATAGAAATTATGGGTTTGTGCTTTTATGCCCCATGCATATGAATGATAGAAAAGACAGAAACATTTAATTGTGTTTTTTCTTCCATTCATTTTATCTCATCTGAGATGACAGCTCTCTCAAAGAGTCCTTTGTAGTCCAATGGCTTAAGGCATTGTTATCTAATATCATCTAACCTCTCATTGCCATGGTCATGGGTTTGAGCTCAGCTCTGTCCCAAAGCTTAGTCCGAGGTCTTCCTCATCTAACAAATCTGATATGCCATTTATAACCTGTCATTTGTTGAAAATCGCATTAAAAATCATTAAAAAAAAGATGATGGCTCACATATTCAGAAAATGTTTTATCTGTATATAGTACATGGTAAGTAAGACTGCATTGGGACAACTTTACTCTTCACATTGTATATTGCTGTTTAAGTAATGGAATTGTTAGTCTTGTATATTGTTGTTTTAGATGGAGTAGATTTATATATTTTATAAAACATACCAAATCAACATTGTTTCCTTGTGTGTATCATTCCATTCACCAGTACTGTTTCACTATATATGAAATACATTATAACGTTAATAGAAATAAAGAAATATAATGCATGTGCCAGTACAATACAATATGATCAAACTGGATACCAATACACCTTTGTGACAGATATACACCCCTTTGTGACAGACACACACATTTGTGATAGAAATACACACTTATGTGACAGACATACACACCTTTGTGACAGAAACACACACCTATGTGACAGACATACACACCTTTGTGACAGACACACATCTTTGTGACAGAAACACACACCTATGTGACAGACATACACACCTTTGTGACAGACACATATCTTTGTGACAGAAATACACACCTATGTGACAGACATACACACCTCTGTTACAGACACATATCTTTGTGACAGAAATACACACCTATGTGACAGACATACACACCTCTGTTACAGACACATATCTTTGTGACAGAAATACACACCTATGAACTACAGATATAGACAGATATATATGTGATTGCTTTTCAACCATCGTATGTCCATATGTCAACAATTCAATAGATTTTTACCATATATGGTGTGAAGCATTCTTTCATGAAGCTCTTTGAAGTTGTTCTAAATGTGGCACCTGGGACTTATAAGTTTGTTTATTTTCAAATAGCATCTCTGAAATATCAAAAAGTGGCCAGCAGGTTCCCAAAAAGAGGCAAAGTTAGGGAGATGCAAAATAAAAACTTTTAAAATGCTCCATAGAGACGCGCAATATGTCGCACTAGTTTGGGTGCAATACAGCGATTAAACCAATTATGAGTACAATTGTAATTGATGCATCAAAATAGTATTACCAAATTATTATTAACGGAAAGCACCTAATAGAAACTATCTCACAACATATCGTCTCCTTTGTGTACGTGTACAGATGTTTATATTGCTTCAATATTGTTACAAGAAACAGTACCAACAGAAATTAATAATTTGACAGTTGCATCCGTTATTTATTTTCCAGTTTTTTGTCATTCATTGATGATTATGGCGAAACGTAGAACTCATATTTTATTTTCAATTCTTTGTCAGCATGATAGAAACAATATCAAGGAAATACCATTTTGTGTTTTTAAACTATTTTTATTTGTATCCCTAATATGAATAGAATGAAAGTTAAGATAATTCAAAATGAGATTTTGCGTTATTACGCGAGCGTTCACCAAATATCTCAATCAGTTGCTTTTCCTTCTGTAAGACGGACAAAAACCCCTACACTGTTTTAGATAGAGTGAACAAACCCCCCTACAACAATTTATCAGAGTGGACAAAACCCCCCACACTTCTTTTTACAGAGTGGACAAAACCCCATGTTAACACTTTTAAAAGAATCATTGTACAACCATTGTTTTCTAAATCGGTGGAGTGCATTAACTAGTAGGTTAACATGATATATCTTTATAATGCAAATGTGAAACTGAAACCTGTCACTAAATACATATTTACTTGTATCTGAGAATGATATATCTGTCTAATTGCTATATCAGTAATTATCTATATATTTACTAGTTTCTGAAAATGATATATCTACATTTTGCAAATATAAAAATGTTATCAGTAACTAACTTCTACATGACTGCATACTCGTACTAAGCGATCGTTTAATCGCCCCTGGTAATTTGTGTATGTGTACCCAAGTTTTTTATATTGAATTTATTGATTTCTATGTAGTACCATATACAATACATATTTAAAAGTATGTTGCACAGTAAATATCTTATTATTATATTTAATGATATATAAATCAAGAACATAAAATAAATTATATAAGTATAAAATTCTAAGTAAATGGTAGAAAACTTAAAAATATAAAACATTAACTTATTTTTATACCAAAAGGATATGCAAACAGTTATTTTTGTTCTATCCATCATACATGTTGCAACACCTGCGTTTTTTTACTTCTCTATTGTAAATATTAATATCTTTTCCTTTAATATTTTTATCCTTTTTTACCGATTTATATAATAACTCGGTAGTTAATATAAACAAATAAAGCGATAGTTAATATAAACAAATAAGGAGATAGTGGGCATTCTTGACTTACTCCACTTTCTACTTTGAAAAACTCCGTCATGTACCAGTTATTAACTACACGACTATTTTTAGCATCGTAATAAAATAGTTTTAATCCAATTAATAAAATGATTATCGAAACTAAAATAGCTAAGAGCTTTTACAATAAGCCGTGATCAATGCTGTCAAAGGTCGACTACTTCACAAGTAATGGCGAAGATCATAATGCATCATGAAGGCTCTGTTGTGGACTCAAGACTGAAAATGTTTTAAGGACACCCAGCTTCTTTGTTAATTGTAACTTAACGCAGGGTCTGAACGTTATATACTTACATAATGCAATGTGGATTTTACAGGCTACATGACCGTATACTCTAGTATATTGCTTATCTATGTGATTGGCATTTTGCGTGTGACGTAGAACTTGTAAACGTGTTACCATGTGTGTATGTTGAAATTGTTGATTTTGCTTTAGTATTATATAAAACGCATATTAGAATTTAAAATGCCCTTTAAATATCTGTTTTGTTAATAAAAAAATATCAATCAGTAATACAAATTATTTATAAAAAGTTAGGTATAAAAGTCCAAGAAGACGGTGCGACTATCGGCCGGGAGTGCTGGCGTGTTCCTGTAATCTAGCTTCTTGGAGGCCGGGGTCTGAGGACGGTTTGAGGATGGGAGTCCTACTGTCAGCGTGTCTGTGTCGATCCCGCACTAAGTTCGGTATCAATATTGGCTGTTCGGGGGAGCCCAGGCATGTCCAGGTTGTCTAAGGAGGAACGTACTGGCCCAGGGTGGAAACACAGCAGGCAGAAGTTCCCTTGTCGAACGGTAGTGGGATCGCGCTTGTGAATAGATATCTGACAGTGGCCCGTCAAATACAATACGATCCTTTTTAGTCTATTTGTCTTGTTTTTAATGCTTGACATTTTTTTAAACTATTCATTTATTTGTTGGGTTTTTGTTTTGTTTTTAAACTGTTTCATACAAAGTTTTAATATATACTTGATTGGCGTACAAACAAACAAAATATCAAGGCTCCAGACCTTTTACTGCCGGGGAAGACATCTCCGGAAATTTTAACAGAACAAAAACACACACCCGAGAAGCCTCCATCTCCAGAAGCATGACCATATGTTACCCATTTAAAATTACAAATACTAATACTACAGGTAGACAGATATATCAGTCTAACCTTACTATATAGTTGTTACCATATTCAAGCAGTGACTTAATTACATTGTAAGGTACGAAATTCATGACCCCAGAACAAAGTGCATGGCAAAACGTCAGCGACTGACCGGATAGAGATTTTAAATCTTGACCCCAGGACTGACAGGCAGAACTAGCTGGGGTTGGCTTTAATACTAAAATAGAAGGAACATATCATTGTTAAACTATTTCTGTTCTGCAACTGTATTTACATTTGTACTGATAAATTCATTACTGCAAGTCCACGTATTAAAGAAAATAACACCAGTAAAAGAAACAAGACAGAAAATATAAACAAATTATGAACTATCAAGAATTTTATGTCACTGAGTCCAATCTGTACAAAATAGCCTTCTTCTATCTGCAAGTTGGTCTGGATTGTTGAATATACAAAGTATAAAAACAAGTTTCATAAATAACTTACCACATACCTCCTGAACAAAGTACCGTATACCTTCTGAACAAACTACCGTATACCACCTGAAAAAGCTACTGTATAACCCCTGAATAAACAACCGTTCACCACTGAACAAACCACTGTATACTCCTGAATAAACTACCGCATAACTCCTGCACAAACTACAGTATACCACATAACGAACTACTGTATGGCTCTTTGATATACTACAGTATACCCTCAAGAAACTAACGTGTACCTCCTGAAAAACTACCATATACCTCTTGAATAATCTACCATATACCTTATGAATAAACTACAGTATACCACCTGAACAAACTACCGTATACCTCCTGAATAAACTACAGTTTACCCCCTGGATAACTAATGTATACTCCTTTAACTACTGTATATCCGCTAAATAAACTACCGTATACCCCTTGAATAAACTACCGCATACCGCCTGAATAAACTACCATACACTCCCTGAATTAACTATCGTATTCCACCTTGAATAAACTACCATATACCTCCTGAATAAACTACCATATACTTCTCTATTTTAAATATTAATATCTTTTCCTTTAATATTTTTATCTTTTGAACCAATTCATATTATGATTTGAAAGTTAATATAAAACAAATAAGGCAATAGTTAATATAAAGGAATAATTCGATAGTTAATATAAACATATAAGGAGATAGTGGGCATCCTTGTCTTACTCCTCTTTCTACTTAAAAATCCGACATGTCACCGTTATTAACTACACAACTATTTTTATCATCTTTATAAAATAGTTTTAATCCAATTAATAAAATAGTTATCGAAATTAAAATAGTTAGAAGTTTTTAAAATAAAGCTGTGATCAATGCTGTCAAGCCGGACCCGATTAGCATAGTCGGTTACGCGTCTGACTATCAATCCATGGTCGTGAGTTCGAATCTCCGCCCGGCAACAGTATCCGTGATGATTGCTATATACGACATTGTGTCTCATAATCATTCGTCTCCAACCATTGTTTCATGTTAGGAAGTTATCAGTTACTTCCGGAGATGGATTGTGCTCGAGTACTGGTCAACCTTTCAGGATGCCTAGGTTAACTCAGTGATTGTCTGTTAACCCTCTATGGCATAAAAATGACACTTAGTATTAATCAATGAATCAATCAATGTTATCAAAGGTCGACTACTTTACAATGAATGGCTGAAAATGTTTTAGGACACGCAGCATTTTTTTTTAATTTCAACTTAACGTAGGGACTGAACATAATGTAATGTGGAGTGTTAGTTATTTACTAGCTACATGATCGTATACACTAGTATCGCTTGCTTATCTATGCGATCACTCAGTGGCCCCTGGCATTTTGTGTGTGACGTAGATCTTGTATACGTGTCCCCAAGTGTGTATGTTGAATTTGTTGATTTTGCTTTAGTATTATATTAAAACGCATATTAGAATTTAAAATGACTTTTAGCTAGCTTTTTTGTTAGCTTAGAAATAATATAAATTAATGATATCAATTAATTATAAAAAGTTAAGTATAAAAGTCCAATTAGACGGTGTGACTGTCGGCCGGGAGTGTTGGCGTGCTCCTGTAATCTAGCTACTTGGAAGCCGGGGTCTGAGGACGGTTTGAGGATGGGAGTCCTACTGTCAGCGTGTCTGTGTCGATCGGGCGTCCGCACTAAGCTCGGCATCAATATGGGCTGTCCGGGGGAGCCCAGGCATGTCCAGGTTGTCTAAGGAGGAACGTACTGGCCCAGGGTGGAAACACAGCAGGCAAAAGTTCCCATGTCGAACAGTAGTGGGATCGCGCTCGTGAATAGATATCTGACAGTAGCCCGTCCAATATAACTGGACTCGATCCTTTTTAGTCTATTTGTCTTGTTTTTAATGCTTGACATTTTTTTGTAAAACTATTCATTTGTTTGTTGGGTTTCTGTTCTGTTTTTAACGTGTTTCATATATAGTTTTAATATATACTTGATTGGCGTACAAACAAACAAAATATCAAGGCTCCAGACCATTTACTGTCAGGGGAAGACATCTCCGGAAATTTCAACAGAAAAAAAGTGCATGGTAAAACGTCAGCGACTGACCGGATAGAGATTTTAAATCTTGATTCCAGGACTGACAGGTTGAACTATCTGGGATCGGCTTTAATAATAAAATAGTAGGAACATATCATTGTAAAACTATTTCTGTTCTGCAAGTGTATTTACATTTGTACTAATAAATTCATTTCTGCATGTCCACGTATGCAAGAAAATAACACCAGTAAAGGAACAAGACAGAAAATATAAACAAATTATGAATTATCAAGAATTTTATGTCACTGAGTCCAGTCTGTACAAAATAGCCTTCTACTACCTGCAAGTTGGTCTGGATTGTTGAATTTACAAAGTATAAGGACATGTTTCATAAATAAACTACCACATACCTCCTGAACAAACTACCGTATACATTCGGAACAAACTACCGTATACCCACCTGAATAAACTACTGTATAAGCCCTGAATAAACAACCGTATACCACTGAACAAACCACTGTATTCCCACTGAATAAATTATCGTAAACCTCCTGAACAAACTATCGTATACCCCCTGAACAAACTAATATATGCCTTCTGAATAAACTACCACATACCGCCTGTGCAAACTTCAATATACCACCCGTACAAACTACCGTATATCGCCTGAATAAACTACCGTTTACCCCCCTGAATAAACTAGTATATACTGCTTGGATAAACTACTGTCTGTATATCAGCTGAATAAACTACTGTATACCCCTCGAATAAACTACCGCATATCACCTGAATGAACTACCGTATACCTCCTGAATAAACTACCATATACCCCCTGAATAAACTACCGTATTCCCCCTTGAATAAACTACTGTATAACCCCTGAAAAAACTACAGTATACCCCCTGAATAAACTTCCATATACACCCGTAAACCTCCTGAACAAACTACCGTATACCCACTGAAAAAACTAATATATGCCTTCTGAATAAACTACTACATACCGCCTGTGCAAAACTTCAATATACCACCTGAACAAACTACCGTATACCTCCTGAATAAACTACCGTTTACCACCCTGAATAAACTAGTATATACCGCTTGGATAAACTACTGTCTGTATATCCGCTGAATAAACTACCGTATACCCTCGAATAAACTACCGCATATCACCTGAATGAACTACCGTATACCTCCTGAATAAACTACCATATACCCCCTGAATAAACTACCGTATCCCCCCTTGAATAAACTACCATATAACCCCTGAATAAACTACGGTATTCCACCTTGAATAAACTACCATATACTTCCTGAATGAACTACCATATACCTCCTGAATAAACTACCATATACCACCTGAATAAACTACCGTATCCCCCTGAATAAACTACTGTATACTTCCTGAATAAACTACCGTATACCTCCCTGAATAAACTACTGTATACCCCCTGTATAAGCCAACTCTATAGAAGGTCATTGGACATTAGATAGAGTGCCATAATGCAATGCTACATGTAGTTATCTGACCGTTACCCGTCCATTACAACTGGACTCGATCTTTCGATATGTTTTTAACATTTTCCTTTTAATTAATACTTGACCATGATTGTACAATCTCTGTGAAAAACTTTGAGTCTAACTAAAGTGCATTATTTAAGACATTTTATTACATGGAAATAGTAAGTGTCATCCTATTTTTGCTAGTTGTTCCATGTATATATGTTTCATATCATCCTTATTACTCCGACTGATAATTCGTTACATCCGCCTTGCTTTATTCTTATTTGACAAATATATTCAGATCTATTATTTTTAAAAGGAATTTATCAGGATTTTTCAAACGTTTAAAATTGGCTATAAACACTTTTTTCCCAATATATAATGCCTATATATATACTCATTGACCCGTATTGCTTAACTATATCTATTTAAACATGCCAAATTAATATTGAAAAGGGGTTCCCTAACTTGGGCTACACGCCTAAGTTAGACTAAAATAGATTTCCCGCTTAAAATTGCAACATATTTTGTGACGTTTAAAAAGAGTCGTATGGTTTCATTTTGATTTCAGTTAGGTCCGTTATACAGATTTACACGTAGTAAAAAAGGTTTCATCATAGAAAGAGTCCGAATGACGTTTGATGTTCATCTAGCAGTATTTAAGTGTTGTCTGTTTTGAGAATGAGGGTTTCATTTCAAGTTTAAACTCCGTTTTAAATAGCGATTTTTGTTACATTTAGAAGATGTGACATACTAAGCCATTCAGATTGTATTTGTTAATGGTAATGAGATGTATTTTAACCATTTTAAAAATATTTTTATTTTTTTACGATAGATAACAGTGTCAAATTTCCTTCATTTTGAGAGAAAAAAATAGTTTGTGATAATTTGGATTTCATTAGCAAAGATAACTCCAAGAAAAGGTGCACACTCAGGTGTCCGTATAGATTTTTTTCTCTACTAAAAGTTTCATTTGAAGTTTTTTAAGAAACCCGATCGTAAACTCATAGAGTTTTTCGAGTTAAGCTTAAGATCAGATATTTTACTAAAAATTGTCTAGTTTTAAAAGGTTATTTGTTGCTATTTCCTCCATTGTATGGAGATTTACATATTACACACTAGAGAAAAGTAAACAAAAGCATACATGGTAATATCCTCATTTTTGGTAGAAAACTTTAAAATATCAAACATTAACTAATATTTATACAAAAAGGAAATGCAAGAAGTTATTTTGTTCCATCCATTATAAATGTTGCATCATCTGCGAACGCTGCGTTTTTTTTACTTCTCTATTGTAAATATAGATATCTTTTCCTATAATATTTTTATCGTTTTGAACCGATTTATATAATAATTTGAAAGTTAATTTAAACAAACAAGGCGATAGTTAATATATAGTATTGTATCTAAAAAAAAATATATATATATATATATAAACAAAATAATTCGATAGTTAATATAAACAAATAAGAAGATAATGGGCATCCTTGTCTTACTCCTCTTTCTACTTAAAAATCCGACATGTCACCGTTATTAACTACACAATTATTTTTAGCATCATTATAAAACAGTTTTAATCCAATTAATAAAAAAGTTACCGAAATTAAAATAGTTAGGAGTTTTTAAAATAAAGCTGTGATCAATGTTGTCAAGCCGGACCCGATTAGCATAGTCGGTTACGCGTCTGACTATCAACCCAGGGTCGTGAGTTCGAATCCCCGCCCGGCAACAGTATCCGTGATGATTGCTATATACGACATTTTGTCTCATTATAATTCGTCTCTCACCATTGATTCGTGCGGGGAAGTTATCAGTTACTTGCGGAGATGGGTTGTGCTCGAGTACTGGTCAACCTTTCAGGATGCAAGGAAACAGTGGTTAGGTTAACTCAGTGATTGTCTGTTTACCATTGATGGCATAAAAATGACGCTAAGAATTAGTCAATGAATCAATCAATGTTATCAAAGGTCGATTATTTCACAAAGAATGGCTGAAAATGTTTTAGAACACGCAGCATTTTGTTAATTTCAACTTAACGCAGGGATTGAACATAATGCAATATGGAGTGTTAGTTATTTACTAGCTGCATGACCGTATACTCTAGTATCGCCTGCTTATCTATGCGATCGCTCAGTGGCCCCTGGCATTTTATGTGTGACGTAGATCTTGTATACGTGTCCCCAAGTGTGTATGTTAAATTTGTTGATTTTGCTTTAGTATTATATTAAAACGCATATTAGAATTTAAATTGACTTTTAGCTAGCTTTTTTTAATTTAGAAATAATATAAATCATAATATCAATTAATTATAAAAAGTTAAGTATAAAAGTCCAATTAGACGGTGTGACTGTCGGCCGGGAGTGTTGGTGTGCTCCTGTAATCTAGCTACTTGGAGGCCGGGGTCTGAGGACGGTTTGAGGATGGGAGTCCTACTGTCAGCGTGTCTGTGTCGATCGGGCGTCCGCACTAAGCTCGGCATCAATATGGGCTGTCCGGGGGAGCCCAGGCATGTCCAGGTTGTCTAAGGAGGAACGTACTGGCCCAGGGTGGAAACACAGCAGGCAAAAGTTCCCATGTCGAACAGTAGTGGGATCGCGCTCGTGAATAGATATCTGACAGTAGCCCGTCCAATATAACTGGACTCGATCCTTTTTAGTCTATTTGTCTTGTTTTTAATGCTTGACATTTTTTTGTAAAACTATTCATTTGTTTGTTGGGTTTCTGTTCTGTTTTTAACGTGTTTCATATATAGTTTTAATATATACTTGATTGGCGTACAAACAAACACAATATCAAGGCTCCAGACCATTTACTGTCAGGGAAGACATCTCCGGAAATTTCAACAGAAAAAAAGTGCATGGTAAAACGTCAGCGACTGACCGGATAGAGATTTTAAATCTTGATTCCAGGACTGACAGGTTGAACTATCTGGGATCGGCTTTAATAATAAAATAGTAGGAACATATCATTGTAAAACTATTTCTGTTCTGCAAGTGTATTTACATTTGTACTAATAAATTCATTTCTGCATGTCCACGTATGTAAGAAAACAACACCAGTAAAGGAACAAGATAGAAAATATAAACAAATTATGAATTATCAAGATTTTATGTCACTGAGTCCAATCTGTACAAAATAGCCTTCTACTACCTGCAAGTTGGTCTGGATTGTTGAATTTACAAAGTATAAGGACATGTTTCATAAATAAACTACCACATACCTCCTGAACAAACTACCGTATACATTCGGAACAAACTACCGTATACCCACCTGAATAAACTACTGTATAAGCCCTGAATAAACAACCGTATACCACTGAACAAACCACTGTATTCCCACTGAATAAATTATCGTAAACCTCCTGAACAAACTATCGTATACCCCCTGAACAAACTAATATATGCCTTCTGAATAAACTACCACATACCGCCTGTGCAAACTTCAATATACCACCCGTACAACTACCGTATATCGCCTGAATAAACTACCGTTTACCCCCCTGAATAAACTAGTATATACTGCTTGGATAAACTACTGTCTGTATATCAGCTGAATAAACTACTGTATACCCCTCGAATAAACTACCGCATATCACCTGAATGAACTACCGTATACCTCCTGAATAAACTACCATATACCCCCTGAATAAACTACCGTATTCCCCCTTGAATAAACTACTGTATAACCCCTGAAAAAACTACAGTATACCCCCTGAATAAACTTCCATATACACCCTGAATAAACTACCATATACCTCCTGAACAAACTACCGTAAACCCCCTGAACAAACTACCGTATATCTCCTAATTAAAGTAACATATACTTCCTGAGCAAACTACCGCATACCACCTGAACAAACTATCGTATACCACCTGAATAAACTACCATATGCTCCCTGAATAAACTACCTTATATCTCCTGAATAAACTACCACACACCTTCTGAATAAACTACCGCATAACCCTGAAAAACTACTGCATACCCCTGAATAAACTACCGTATATCCCATAAACAAACTATTGTATACCCCTGAATAATATACTGTATACTTCCTGAGCAAACTGCTGTATACCTCCTGAATAAAATACTGTAAACTTCCTGGGCAAACCACCGTATACAATCTGAAGAAACTACCGTATACCTCCTAAATAAACTACCATATACCCATTAATAAACTACTGTATACCCCTAAATAAACTACCCTCTACCCCCTGAACAAACTACCGTATACCCACTAAATAAACTACTGTATTCCCCTGAATAAACTACCATATACCCTCTGAACAAAACTACCATATAACCCCTGAACGAACTACCATATACCACCTGAACAAACTACTGAATACCTCCTGATTAAACTACCATATATCCCTTAATAAACTTCTGTATACTCCCTTAATAAACTACCGTATACCCCCTTAATAAATGCACATGAGGTAGATGTATTTTGCAAAAGTGTTCAAAAAAACAAAATTTAAGTTATGTACGAAATATGTAAACACACTGCCAGTAATGAGGGATTATTTTTAATCAGAAATGGATTTAAAAAACCAAATTCCAGAGTAGCGAGTCATTTTATATTCCATAATTAGGCTGTTTATTATTGGAAGGTCTACTTGTAGTAAACAAAATTTCAGCCAGTCAAACAAAACCCACTGATTCGTTTTTTGCCACTCATTCCAAAGTCTACTCAACGTTTATAATTGAACCTTTTTATCATAATATATAATATAATCAACACAGCGTTAATTGATAATTGGGCAAGTTCAACATTGCAGTTTTGGTCAAGCGTATAATTACTGTTTCTTATGCAACCAATTCATAACTGAGTACCTATATGACTGTATTGAATAAATGAAGCTGATATATGTTTGCAACCATTGTATTAACTACGAGACTTCAAGCTGTTGGAATTATTATCAAATGTATGATTGCATTGAATAATGTAAGCTTAATATTTCAGTAGTTAGCATTTTATCTTTACCAGAATAGTTGCTAATGCCTAATTAAGGCAGGGGTACAAATTGTATTAACCCTGACAGACCTTTATCAGATTTTCTGGTGCAATCTACCCATTCAATCACGCTGTCTACTTCGGTCAGTATTTTTAACACTGCCATACTTGATTATCATGCCGGACACATGGTAGATACCCAATTCAATCACGCTGTCTACTAGGGGCAGTATTCTTAACGCTGCCATACTTGATTATCATGCCGGACACATGGTAGATACCCAATTCAATCACGCTGTCTACTTGGGGCAGTATTCTTAACGCTGCCGTACTGGATTATCATGCCGTACACATGGTAGATACCCAATTCAATCACGCTGTCTACTTGGGGCAGTATTCTTAACGCTGCCGTACTGGATTATCATGCCGGACACATGGTAGATACCCAATTCAATCACGCTGTCTACTTGGGGCAGTATTCTTAAAGTTGCCGTACTGGATTATCATGCCGGACACATGGTAGATACCCAATTCAATCACGCTGTCTACTTGGGGCAGTATTCTTAACGCTGCCGTACTGGATTATCATGCGGACACATGGTAGATACCCAATTCAATCACGCTGTCTACTTGGGGCAGTATTCTTAACGCTGCCATACTTGATTATCATGCCGGACACATGGTAGATACCCAATTCAATCACGCGGTCTACTTGGGGCAGTATTCTTAACGCTGCCGTACTGGATTATCATGCCGGACACATGGTAGATACCCAATTCAATCACGCGGTCTACTTGGGGCAGTATTCTAACGCTGCCGTACTGGATTATCATGCCGGACACATGGTAGATACCCAATTCAATCACGCTGTCTACTTGGGGCAGTATTCTTAACGCTGCCGTACTGGATTATCATGCCGGGCACATGGTAGATACCCAATTCAATCACGCTGTCTACTTGGGGCAGTATTCTTAACGCTGCCGTACTGGATTATCATGCCGGGCACATGGTAGATACCCAATTCAATCACGCTGTCTACTAGGGGTAGTATTCTTAACGCTGCCGTACTGGATTATCATGCCGGACACATGGTAGATACCCAATTCAATCACGCGGTTTACTTGGGGCGGTATTCTTAACGCTGCCGTACTGGATTATCATGCCGGACACATGGTAGATACCCAATTCAATCACGCTGTCTACTTGGGGCGGTATTCTTAACGCTGCCGTACTGGATTATCATGCCGGACACATGGTAGATACCCAATTCAATCACGCTGTCTACTTGGGGCGGTATTCTTAACGCTGCCGTACTGGATTATCATGCCGTACACATGGTAGATACCCAATTCAATCACGCTGTCTACTTGGGGCGGTATTCTTAACGCTGCCGTACTGGATTATCATGCCGGACACATGGTAGATACCCAATTCAATCACGCTGTCTACTTGGGGCGGTATTCTTAACGCTGCCGTACTGGATTATCATGCCGTACACATGGTAGATACCCAATTCAATCACGCTGTCTACTTGGGGCGGTATTCTTACGCTGCCGTACTGGATTATCATGCCGGACACATGGTAGATACCCAATTCAATCACGCTGTCTACTTGGGGCGGTATTCTTAACGCTGCCGTACTGGATTATCATGCCGGACACATGGTAGATACCCAATTCAATCACGCTGTCTACTTGGGGCAGTATTCCTTAACGCTGCCGTACTGGATTATCATGCCGGACACATGGTAGATACCCAATTCAATCACGCTTGTCTACTAGGGGCAGTATTCTTAACGCTGCCGTACTGGATTATCATGCCGGACACATGGTAGATACCCAATTCAATCACGCTGTCTACTTGGGGCAGTATTCTTAACGCTGCCGTACTGGATTATCATGCCGGACACATGGTAGATACCCAATTCAATCACGCTGTCTACTTGGGGCAGTATTCTTAACGCTGCCGTACTGGATTATCATGCCGGACACATGGTAGATACCCAATTCAATCACGCTGTCTACTAGGGGCAGTATTCTTAACGCTGCCGTACGTGGATTATCATGCCGGACACATGGTAGATACCCAATTCAATCACGCTGTCTACTTGGGGCAGTATTCTTAACGCTGCCGTACTGGATTATCATGCCGGACACATGGTAGATACCCAATTCAATCACGCTGTCTACTAGGGCAGTATTCTTAAACGCTGCCGTACTGGATTATCATGCCGTACACACGGTAGATACCCCGCCAATCACATTATACGGACACCATACTGCGAAACCTAGAACTGTCTTCTATATGCCTGAGCACCAAGCGAGAAAGCTTCTTGTACTACTTTTCAAATTCAGGTAAGACCCAGTTAAGAATTAAACAATCAATCTTCCACATGTGAGATGGACACTCTTAGTAACCACTAGATCATGGCTGTGCTCTTTACTATAAAAGGGACATATATATACAATATTCCAGATAAAGAATTCAACATCTACATAGTAATCTTTATATAATTGGTATTGATACTGTAACAAAACAAACTGCATTTTTTATTGTAAAACATTTTATTGCAAAGCATTTTTACAAATTTTGTACAAACATTGCACCATTATATGGTTAAATAGTATTAAATCTATACAGAATGTATATATAGATAATTTATATGCAAGATACAAAAATAGGGATACAATAATATGTGCGAGAAAATAAACTTTACTTACATATAAAACATCATGTAGTATACAAAGATTACAACAGAAAGGTTTTGCCCATTTATTGAACAGTAAATTCGAAATTCAATTTTGTTTACATAAAAATGGTAAGAGCAGGTACATAATCCATCATGGACTTTCATTGATTCTGTTTGTATTACATAAATTTAACAGGAATTTTCAGAAGCAATATCTATGAGTATAAAACAGATACCTGAAATTATTTTTGGGATTTAGTTCACAACATTGTCAAACTTTTGCAGGATATATGTATAAGACCCTATGTAAATCTCCAGTGGCATAAAATTATCGTAAAATGAAGGGAGATAAAATTAGTAATATTCAGTAACAAAAAACTACACGAGTTTTCTCCATTTCCACTAAGGCTAACCAGCGAGACAACATTATGCTTTGTTATTTCTTAATAACATTTTAAGTATTTATGTATTTGTAATACACACTTATACACGCAATGTTCACTAGATTGTCTCTGACTAAATACTTGTATGCTTGAAATACACACAAGTACATATATTATATACTTGATTGATTCTGACTAAATCTTAGACAAGTGTTCTTAGTAACAGTCTCAATCTGAACAAGCAAGCAGAAAAGTTTTCTTTCAGGCAGAAGACAAGGTTGCAAGATTTGTAATTCAACCCATTTACTCTAAATGTTTAACAATATATCAATAGAAAACTTAAAAAGAAATTCCCCAATACATAAGTGTATATATAACCAGAATGGACATTCCTGCTGCTAAATTTACATAATACATACACACCTTACTAATTAGTTTAATTATTGAAGATTTTGTTTGAGAAGATCTTCAGTGAGAGGACTGAACATTCGCAGGGTAATGTAACAATTAAATATATACATGTAGAGTGTATATACAATATAATGAAACGAGAAGATAGCTTAAATTGTTTCAGAACACTTGTTTCAGCCAATACAATAAAAAAACTGGTACTTTCAAATATTAAAAAGTTTTTAATGAATTTACTTAACAGTACCTTTTTAATGCAAATCCATTCAATTTCCTCTAACTTATATTTAACTTTGTATTATGTCATTTGTTTAAGTTGCCATTAATGTATGTAAACACTACAATATAAACAGTATGTACATTTTCAATTCACAGTTTAAATGGAAATGAAATATTCTTGTTGATGAGAAAAGAATGGCTGAAACATGCACCCCAGTTAAATCCTACATAATGATATGGAGCAGATTAATATTTCTCTACTATGAATAAAGTACATTTTAAACAAAGAACCAGAAATCCTTATATGTAACTAAGCTGTGCCATATAATTGGTCATAGTGAGAGAAAAAACTATCTTTTCAAAAACATAAATTTGTCTATTCAAAAACATACTCTATACCAATTAAATATTGATTGACATATTCTAATTGTTAAATCATTCATAAACGAGAAATTTGCACAAGGACAGAAATTATCAGATATTCAATAAAGGGGCAAGAGATGAAAACAACACTTTAATGTCAAATAAAATGTACAATTCTATTAAAAAATGTGATATTTATCACTTATTTTTTTTAAAATAAACATAACAGCAATAATCAAAACAAGTTGCACTATCTTTCTTTTAAATACAAAATATAATTATATTGAACAGATAAAAAAATGAATGGATAGTCAACTAAATTATTTATTTCATTAACGCTTTAATTTTATCTTTACTTTTAATATATATAATTTATGATAGAATTTAATCTGACTTTATAACAATTTTATTTAATAGTACAAACCTATATAAAATAAATATGCAAAATAATCAAAGCAGGCATATTACAGATTTGATTATTGGCTATAATATACATTACATTAATTTACAGGTACATGTACATGAACTTTTATTAGACAAAGTTCCAGTGGGAATATCAAAGATAAATTTGCTAGAAATTCTTTTAATATGTAAAAAACCCCTGACACACAACTCTTTCCATGTACTGAATGTAGAGGTAATGTTTTTTGTTTTCTGTTTCCAGTTCTGAGGGGAAAATTGATTATATGAAGGGGAAATTGAACATATGAAGGGGTAAATTGAACATATGAAGGGGCAAATTGAACATATGAAGGGGAAAACTGAACATATGAAGGGGAAAATTGAACATATGAAGGGGCAAATTGAACATATGAAGGGGAAAACTGAACATATGAAGGGGCAAATTGAATATATGAAGGGGCAAATTGAACATATGAAAGGGTAAATTGAACATAAAAAGGGGCAAATTAAACCTATGAAGGGGTAACTTTTCCATGTAGAATTTTATTTATATAAAAACTATCACTACACAAAGATAACAACATTTTGCACTAGATTCACATTTTTAGATATTTATATTGTTCCTGATAATTCTGCCACTTAGATGCTTCTAGAATTTTTAACTTATTTTTTGAGATGTAATCACCATGTGATTCTTATTATTTCTAAATACCCACAGTAGACCAAACTTAGTTCTAAATACCCACAGTAGACCCAAACTTAGAAGAAAATTGTATTAAAATATAAAATTGTGCTAAAGTATCTCATGAAAAAAACTTGACATAAGCATGTGGCCACAGTTGGAAAAGAAACAATGAATTCACAAAAAACATAGATGCAACTTTGAAATAAAATAACAAAATGTAACAAACATTTTTTAACATATGTAGTAAAAATGATGTTAAAACTATAAGCCATAGAAAAAAATAATAATGGGCAGTGTAAAAAATGGACCGCAGAGTAGCAGCAAATTAATTTTATCAAAACAAAGCTTAATGCACCGAATTACAAAACAATTTTTTTTTCACAATTAGTAGCACCTAAATGAACAAGAAATACAGCTACATCAATACAAGAACACACACACAACTATCTGATAAACCCAAGTGATTTATAGATGCACAAGAAGTATCTAAATGTAGACCAAACTAATTACAAAGTACTTTCCAATTTCGTCTAGTTTTATATATAAGGAATTCAAATCATCCACCCTTGCCAACAAGCGATATTCCTACAGAATACATGTACATGAAATATGCTTCAATTTGGATAAACAGAAGAACAATAAAAAATAAATTGAGCTATCCAAATAAAGGAATGTTAAATTAAACAAGAGGCCCAAGTGAGCCCCGAGACGCAGCCAAGCTCGCATGAGGAAATGATTTTTAAGCACATTAACTTGAAAAGCTGGGCAATGTTTTCCCTATATAACTCTAAGTAACCCTGTGACCCTTGTGGCAGTATGTACAATGATCTAGTTCTTTCACTTTCGGGAAAAATGATATTTTAAAAAGTAAAAAAGTGCTTATAAGACTCCTATGGAAGCTGGATTTCAAGACCACAGACCCAGTTCAAACAAACTTGGTAGAGGGCTATTAGTCAATTCTCAAAGAATGTTTTTAGCGATTACCTAATATAACTCTCTAATATAACTCTAAAGTAAAACTGGACTCATTTGTGGCCCAGAATTTGACACAGGGATCTGGCTTAAGCCAACTTTATAGAAGGTCATTAGACATTGGATACAGGATCACTAGGCAATGATACATGTAAACAAGATTTTTTCAATAGATGCAGCTTAAACAGTACTGAAAGAGGGCAATTAAGCAATACCACACTGAACAAATATATAAAGCAAGGCCCTACTGGACTTTAATATCTGTCATTTATACGGTTAAAACTTACTTATCTTACAGTGACTTCCCGAGTAAAACCATTACTAAGCATATGTGGATAAAGTGTCTTGCTTCAGGACACCACACATGGCAATGATGAGCCTTGGTCAGATATGACCCCCCCCTCCCCCCCCACATTAGCCCATGCACTCTCGCTCTATCGCCTTGTAAAATATAGCACATGGTAAAACTAAGACACAAATTAAACCCACAAAAAAGATGACGAGTATGAGGCAAGAAACTGACCTAGCCCTAAAAAATAAACAAGTGATTATCACCACCGCAGCTAATAAAAATCAAATATATGTTTTCATTTATTTTTTAAATACAAACTTAAGTTTGTCAGTATATCTACATCAAATATCCAATAGTACAAATTTCAAAGTAATCAAACATTTTGATAAATTACATAAAATTATATAAAATAAAACACACAACCCAGTGTCAACAAATTTGAGATTCTACGTATATATCCATATATATATAAACAGGGCTTCTTAAATTCCAAAATGCAAATCAGTCCAGGTTTTTACTGCCATAAGAATCACACTTATTTTTAAAATATCACTAAAATTGCCTTGGATTATGCCTTTACATGTATGCATTCCCCACCCACCATGTCAGCTGCACCATGTTTTTTCTCAGTTTATTCATTAATAAAATACTATGTCATGTTTATTTGTGAATTATTTATAACTTATTTTATCACAATGTGTACATTTTAATGACTGACATTTTGTTTTCGCTTTACTGAATAATTTTCATTATATTAAAAATGCCTGATCTTTTGAGGAATTGAATCGGAATTGTCATATGTACCGGAAGCAGCATGAAATAATCACCGTGGTAACCAATGTAACAGATCATTCAAGTTTTACTAACAAACAGTATTAATATTCATGCTTATATATGATTTTACATAAATTTGAGTAATACCATTTCCCATCAATAAGCTTATTTAAAACCACACGTTACAACTAATGCAAACAATTCTGGGCCGACATCAAAACAAAATCAGTTCAAGTTTATCACTTTCCTTAATTAATGTCATTAATTTTATAATTAAAATTATTGTAAAAAAAATGGTCTGACAGTCCGAGCTTTGGCTAGAGATATATCAAAGGAGTTATTAAACTTTGAAACGAAAACCGGTTTTGAACTCCAGAAATCGGTCCAAAAACTGAAAAAAACGGCAATTTTAGAAGCTCTGTATATAAATATAAAAGTATAATTTACAAGTCAACGTTTTGCCGAAGCATTTTTTTCTATTTAGTGGTGATAAAGCGCACCACATAGATATTTGTTCATGTTTTAAGTAATGAATATCAATTCTAACAGCTCATATCTATGTAAACAAGAAAATAGCATAAAAAACAACTGATCAGCATATGTAATACCGGTGGGTATACAGCCGTACACATAAAACATAATATTTGAAGCTTAAGTATAAGCAACAATTTTCTTTTGATTTTTAAAAGAAATTATAAAAGGTTGACACATTAGTTGATGTTGATTATCAAGGTCTTGAAGTTGGTGAATATCAATGCAGGTATATATATACATGTACCAAGACAAGTGATCATTTTTACCTATAGTGAAAAAGCCACATGTATTTTTACTGGTAATGTTTGTTCTCCACACAATTATAATATAATACAAATTATCTAACAAACAATAGTTCACAAAACTACAAATGTGCCTATACTAAAACCGTTCAATATATTTTCGAAGATTTTGTTTTAGAAATTAAGAATTAATTGAAAGAAAATAGTTCAATTATCAGATGTTGCTCAATGTTTGGTATTCTTAAAATGGGCAGAGCCCTTGGTTGACTGATGGCAACATGTTACTCTGAGAAGGCAATGCTGGTATGTATTTACCTTATACTTCAAAATCAAACTGCATGCATTTGAATAGTTAAGAGAAGAAGATTTCTGAAGTTTTCCTATATTAGCCTATGTGAAAAGAGCAGCGCTTTTGAAGCCATCTTGTTTAACAAAAATTTCAATTGAAAATAATTAAATAGATTCGGAGATCCCATCTATATTTTCAAAAACTTAAATAAGGCAGGGCCCCAGCTGCCGTTTTGAATGACCAATGTTGAAAAGAACATGACGGAGACATAAAGAACTAAATTGCCCAAGGTACAATGTGACCATGCATTTAGTTTAATTGAGTCAGTGGTTTCAGTCAAGAACATCATAAACAATTTCTTCATATGATTTGTTTAAAAATTGACTGAGCTCAGGCACAAATCTTTCAGTGGTTTCAGATGAGACAAGTTAAAAGTTTCAAACTTAAAAACTGGGTTGGATGCTGGTGGCAATCTTGGACGGCTGGTGTTGAAAAAAATAATTCTGAAAAGGCACCACCCAAGGTAAATTGTGGAAAGGGGTTTGATCAAAATTGAGTCAGTGGTTTCAGAGAAGATTTTTTCCCTACGTAAAATTAAATCAAAACCCTAGTATCTTGTTTGATGCTGAACAAAGAAAAAAATAATATTGGTTGAGGGTCATTTGTGTACTATTTCAGCAAAATTTCAATGAAATTGGTTCTGACAGTGGTTTCAAGAGATGATATTTAAAAATAACTGAACTGGGCAGTGATGGCCACCAGTGATGACCCATCTTGAAAAAAAAATAATCTGAAAATGCACCTGTGTCTAAGTTTGACAAAAACAGAGTTGGCTGTTTCAGAGATGTTTAAAGAAAAAGTTGATGCCCCAGATGGACAGATGGATAGACGACAGAAATAAAGTGATGAGAATGATATAATGAAAGTGATTTCAAAACTTTCCCTGCTTCTAATAATAAAAACAAAATACATTTTCTTCTAAATCCCATTGACTTCAACCGATAGTAATACACAACCTTTTTACATGTACAAGGAATTGACTTCTGATTTCCTATCATATCATTTATATTTTATAGTTTCACATCACTCAAAGAGCAGAAAATTTTGCTCTATTTCCACACTATACATGTTGTATAAAACACTCCCCATCACCAACAATTGTATAAATAATAATTAAATGTCTATCGTCACTAAACATACAAACTTACTTCACCATCTAGTTTATGTAACTATATGTTTATGTATACACTTAACTACAATGACAGAATGAAACCCCCATAATTAAGGTTAAGTAAATCACTGTATAGTGAGTAAATAAATCTCTTTTATTTGACAAAATATAGACTATAAGTTGAGAGGCACAACTTTACGGATTTACATCTCCATCACTGCTATATCATGTTATACGTCAAATCTATAGCTGCAGGTTTTCATGTGGCTACAATCTAGCACTGTCTTGCTATGTATGCCAGGTAGGCATGATGCTGCTACATATCGGTATTTGGCAGTTGTACTGTTCTATATTGACATCGCTCATGGCAAATCACTTAATTCACCATCAGTTGACTAAACTCTCGCTGGTTCCGTCTCCTCATCTGTACCAGGCCCTCTATTGAGGTTGTTCAATGATTTACTTGTTCCATCAATGAATCTCTGTATTAAAATACAAAGTATGTTTAAACAAATCATTTCACGCTTTTGTGTGGACTTTCAGCCTGCCTGATAAAGTTTTCTTTATTGTGCTGCCTGCATTTATCAGACAGTTGTATACAAAATTACGACATTACACATAGAAGTTGTCTAACATTATGATAGAACCAGCTATATTTAAGTGGTTATCTGCGCATGGAAGCAAAATGTTACCATAATCAAAGAAACCATGAAAAATAGTACATGTACATGATATATTTTTCAGGTTATATATGGTATATCCAGTGTTACTGGTGGAGGAAGACCTCAGAATAAACCCGAGTAGAACCAATGCACTTCCAAAAGTAACTTTCTCAAATTAAATTTTTGGAGGGAGCGTGACTCGATCCTACGATCTTAACGATGAGAGACAAGTGATCTTGAGACAGTGCCTTAGACCACTTGGCCATGGAGGAACTTGTAAATAAGATAATAAAATTTCTCATATAAATATTCATAAAGAACAGTTTAAAACAAAAACAATTTTGGCATCATATTATTTACTTGACTTTCTCCCCATAAGAATTTTGGCCATGGTTTTACAGTATTGTTTCTGTTTACTTATAAAAAAATACAATAAAGAAGAGTTGCAGACGACAACAAAGCTTGCCTATGGGATAAAACTCACCGCCCATGCAAAGATTGAAATTGGAGGCAAACACCAAAACTTAAACACAACTAAACTCAAAAGTTTAACCTGGGTGTCTACATGCTAAAAACATGATGCATTTGCTCTGACAATGCTATTCACTTGATGAAGACAGAGTGCTAGAGACATTATTACCTGAAGTGATTCACTAGCGTAGTACTGTCTGGCCTCAGTGCCGTCGTTAATATCGGAATCATGGCAGAAACACAACAACATGGCATCTATCACCATCTAGATGGAATGTAAACATAAATAAATACCAGTATTTTAATCCAGTTTATTTTAGTTCGACTGCGAAACAAGCCTATATGAACTGCTCTCGTGTCTGTTCACTTGGTACAACCAGTATCGAATGTTGTTTTTTGAGTAGCAATTGGGTCAAAATGGGGTTATCGAACCGGCAACATCTAGAATGAGCAGTCAACACTCTATCCACTGCACTACCACCGTTGCTTTAAAGTTATGGCAGTAACATTTAATTCAATCTAAACATTACTTGCTCAATTTCTCTATTACTGTTTTTAACCATATTCTTTGACTACTTCAATATCATTTAGAAAAAATGTTGATAGGAATTTACTAAATAAAAGCCAACCAACGAGCACCCAATCATATGTGTAAACAATAGGCTGATAAAAGTCTGAATTATTAGAAATTTATAAAACATGGATCTAGGAGTTAATATGAAAGTTTCAAAAAACAAATTCAGAAAAAAATTAAGTTAATATGAACGTTTCAAAAAACAAATTCAGAATTTTTTTTTAAGTATCTTGAAATGGACATCATGTGGAAACATAAATCATGAATGATTCAAAACTGGCTTCTGTTTTAGCACACTTTCTGAAGCTTTCTTATATTCTTAAATACTGATTATCTGGATCTATACATGTACATGTATATCCACTGAGCTATACAAAACACGTAGTATAGAATAAATTTATATTCAGGGTTTCCATGTGTGCTGAGACAGTGAAATAGACTTGCTCATATTAACAAATCCAAATGTTAACTCAGATCTGTAGATATGACCCATAACCTTTAATTACATGGTCATTATTTTTTCACTTGTAAGATTTTTGAAAAGTCAAATTTTCATTGTTTCAAGTCCTGACCCCTGGTGGAATAAAAGAGACCATTATGGCTGTCCATGTGGGATATGCCGTTCTTATCCGAAGGCTGGGAATACGGAATATGAAAACGTCTAGCTACTGATGTCAATCCAAGGCCAGTGTAGACAAATAACATCAAACAGTGATGCAATACTACAATATAGAGATGAAAAATTGACACAACTGACACATGTTGATCACAATTTCTCATCCTGAGCCTTAAGCTCAGGTAAAATCAAATCAAACATACTTACCTCATATGTTGAAAGGAAAGATGAAGCAATCAAATATGAAAACACACACACTAGAAGTATGGGGACGGCATAGTAGTGAAGGTCGGACCGACTCTGAAAGCAAACAATAACATATCATATATACATGTTAGTTTAATCTTATTTATTTTCTTTCAATTGCCAAACACGGAATTACAACTTATACAAATAACGCTCAAAGTCTTCCTGGGTAGAACAAGTACTAAGCATATGTAGATAAAGTGCCTTGCTCAAGGACACCACACCTAGTCGACGGGGAAGATCAAACCCTTGACCCTCCAATCCTGGCTTCAGTTCTCTACCACTGGACCATGCACTCCACATATATATATACACACACACACACACACACACACACACACATACACACACACACACACACACACACACACACACACACACACACACACACACACATGTACTGACACAAATCGACATTAAAGCCTGCTATAATTACTCATCACAGTCAAGTACAACCCATTTGATGTTGGATTATTGTTTGTTAAATAAAACTGACATTAATGAAACTAATCTCATAGCCAACATCATTCCACCTCATACTGGGATCATGTTCTCAACCAATGCTGGAATCATGCTCTCACCTCATACTGGGATCATGTTCTCAACCAATGCTGGAATCATGCTCTCACCTCATACTGGGATCATGTTCTCAACCAATGCTGGAATCATGCTCTCACCTCATACTTGGATCATGTTCTCACCTCATACTGGGATCATGTTCTCACCTCACACTGGAATCATGTTCTCAACCTATGCTGGGATCATGCTCTCACCTCATACTGGGATCATGTTCTCACCTCACACTGGAATCATGCTCTCACCTCATACTGGGATCATGCTCTCACCTCATACTGGGATCATGTTCTCACCTCACACTGGAATCATGCTCTCACCTCATACTGGGATCATGCTCTCACCTCATACTGGAATCATGCTCTCACCTCATACTGGGATCATGTTCTCACCTCACACTGGAATCATGTTCTCAACCTATGCTGGGATCATGTTCTCAACCAATGCTGGAATCATGCTCTCACCTCATACTGGGATCATGTTCTCACCTCACACTGGAATCATGCTCTCACCTCATACTGGGATCATGCTCTCACCTCATACTTGGGTCATGCTCTCACCTCATACTGGGATCATGTTCTCAACCAATGCTGGAATCATGCTCTCACCTCATACTGGGATCATGCTCTCACCTCATACTTGGATCATGCTCTCACCTCATACTTGGATCATGCTCTCACCTCATACTTGGATCATGCTCTCACCTCATACTGGGATTATGCTCTCACCTCATACTGGGATCATGTTCTCACCTCATACTGGGATCATGTTCTCACCTCACACTGGAATCATGCTCTCACCTCACACTGGAATCATGCTCTCACCTCATACTGGAATCATGCTCTCACCTCATACTGGGATCATGTTCTCACCTCACACTGGAATCATGCTCTCACCTCATACTGGGATCATGTTCTCAACCAATGCTGGAATCATGCTCTCACCTCATACTGGGATCATGCTCTCACCTCATACTTGGATCATGCTCTCACCTCATACTTGGATCATGCTCTCACCTCATACTTGGATCATGCTCTCACCTCATACTTGGATCATGCTCTCACCTCATACTGGGATTATGCTCTCACCTCATACTGGGATCATGTTCTCACCTCATACTGGGATCATGTTCTCACCTCATACTGGGATCATGCTCTCATCTCATATGTTAAGCGATATTGACCATTAATGCTGGGGTCATGAGTTTGATCCCCTGCAGATGATTGCAAATAAATTAGTATATAGCAATAGTCTCATCTTTTGAAAACTTAATTTTAAAACTGCGTACCTTGAACCAGAGTATTCCGACAGCAGCCGTGGACGCCATGACGCCTATCTTGCCTAGGAACAACACAAAGTCTCCAACACTGTTTATTGCTGCCACCCGCAGTGAATTGTTTACTAATGTTGTGAAAGACTGAAAAGTATACATGTATGACATTAAAATAATTTTGGTTATAATTATATGTTACAATACATTGAAAGTCTAACATGGTTAATTAATGCTTTCTATTAAATCTAATACCAATACAATCAACTTGTTCAAACTAAGTTTTTTCAATCTTGAAAAAATGATCCACAATTCAATATAAAAAGCAAGTAAATAATGTTTAAATAACTTAAAACTGCTTCATTCAAAATGTGAATAAAATACCACTTACAACATTTCATGGGTAAAGATATAACAGAGTGAAAAAAAATTGCATGTGGATGTGAATTCAGTTTTGACCTGGACATCCAGTATATTTATGTAGTCAGGAAAACAATAAAACAATATAAGAAAATTCCAATTAAAATACTTCAACAGTTTCAGAGATATTTAAATTTTTAAAAATTTAAAATTTGGCATGACCCAGCTGCTGTTTTGGATGAAAAAATCCAAAAGGGCATAGCTGAAGGTTACAACTTTTATTACAATTGAATCAGGCAGGAAGACTTTAAGTTTTCCCTATATAGACCTGTGTAAAAATAGGTCGTGCTCTTGGCAGCCATACTGTTTAATGCTTAGACACAAAAAAAAAAAAAATTGATACAAGGTGACAACGGTAACAATTTTACAAAAATTCAAACAAATTTAATGAACAATTTCAGAGCTGTCACTTATAGCTATAAAACAACAAACTGGGGGAGGACTCAAGCAGCCATATTGGAGATGACCAATTGTATAAACAAAAATTCATCAAAATTGTTGATGCACAATGTAGACAGATAAACAGTTGGATTTACAAAAAATTATCATGATGGCTCACTTGAATCTTTGGTTAATATTATCTAAATAAAAGTCTTACTGACAAAGTTTCCGTTCTTATTGGCCTCATATTTCAATACTGGTTAATTATATATTGGCCCAGTTCGCTTTATACTATGTGAGCACTTTCTTTGAAGGCAATGATTATACTATAAAGTTCATCATAAAAGATACATTGTACTTACTTTAGCTGCTGATGAACAGAAGTTAGTTCCTTGAATAGCTGTAATATGACAGATACAAATGTTTAATAATTTGTCCATCTTGGATCTAACATTATAGATTCAAAATATTACCGTACATATATATATATTAAGACATATATATATCACCACCAAGGTTGTAGGTTCGAATCCCGCTCCAAAAAACGTTATGTGAGAAAGTTTCCAGTTACTTGGGAAGCACAGTGGTTCTACTCAGTCTGACTCAGTCTGAGGTCTTCCTCCACCAGTAAAACTGGATATGCCATATTTAACCTGAAATGTGTTGAAAATGGCATTAAACCCCATTCAAAAAAACAACAACCAAAAACTATGTTAAAATTTAATAATAAATATCTTTTTTTGTTTTTCTGCAATAAGCATCAAACATATACATATATACAATTAAAATGTCAGCAAACTATCAATGTACAGAGAAAACAAACTCTTTTTCCAAAATATATTTATTAGGAATAGACAGGAAAGTAGAACAATTTAATAAACAATGTTAACCTTTCCACCTGATATGATCAATGGTTAAAAGTGCTGAGCCCAAATCTCTCACTGCTGAATACAGCTCAATTTATATACATTAGGTGAAATAATTGGTGGTAAAGCGGCACAATAGTACAGTGAATAGAGTTTTATTTGCTCATGCTAAACATTTAGGGATCATTCGCCAGCTCTACTTGATGGCATCTTAAAAAAAACAACACTCAGTACTGGTTCAACCAAGGGAGAGTGTTTCATATAAGCTATGAACATAATTAGCCACTGAGCTGAAATAAATTAATATAAACTAAAAAATTGGCCTGTAACTTTGCTGAAGAACAATGGTTTATTAATATTTATGTATATACAGTCAAACCTGTCTTAAGCAGCCAGTCAAGGGAAGGATCACAAGTGGTATTTTAAGACAGGTTGATGCTTAATACAGGTTAATTTGCTCTTAAAGCATATAAACAGGAAATAGTAAATGTGGCTGCTTAAGACCATTGGCTGCTTAATAGAGGTGACCACTTACACAGGTTTGACTGTACACATCTCCAACATAAAAACTGGATATGCCATATGTGTTGAAAAGTATTAAACTCCATTTAAAAATACATGTTTATAGATTTTCTTTTTACCAGCCAAATAACAACCTGCTATAAACCTGAATATATTGCAACATTCTTCATATCGACATGACATCAAAGTCTCAAATATTTTTAGGTTAACTTACCTATGACAGTGTAAGCATTTTGATTGAGATATTTCAGACATTTTTCTAGGCACCATAAACAGCAAATACAACATTTCATACAGAACTTTGCACAGCCACTCTCCGAGTTCTTAAATCTGAAAATAACAACAAAGAACATATTTTGAAGAATATAAAAGTTTTTTTCTGAAAAAACAAAACAAACAACTTAAAAGACTGCTTTGAAAAGTGCTACAGAAAAGCAACTTTAACTGCCATAAAAAATCAATTACAAACGGTAATTGCTCGTAATGTAAAGGTTAACTACTTCAATACCTAAGGTTTTTATTTGTTATACAAAGTAACTTGACAAAGATTCAACAAACACTATACATACTCAGGTTTAAAACCATCTCATGTAGAGAACAAGTGAGGCAGTTTCTAAGGAAGGAAATTTCCAATAAAACCTTATAATTTGTGAAATAAATCAATGTCACTCCATTAATAATTACTATCAGATTTTCCAAGGGATGATAGAAAATATATGGACTATTGTTTTATCACTTTTAAATGGGAACCAAAATCTGCAAAAGTTTGGCTGCTGGTAGAACGACGTCTCTTATAACCATTGATGTTTTGTCCGAGTTGTTTTTGTAAAGTGTCCAAGAAACACTGACATATTTAAGGCATCATTAGACTCCACGGAAACACGCTTGGTTATAAAATTTTGCGAAAATCTGGGTATGACTCGAACGCAGACAATGAAAAAAGATGAAGAAGGCGAATATAAAAATAAACACGAGTTGGTCGCTTCTTTCCAAGTGGCACAAATGTTTTAAAGAGGGATGGGAATCCATTATGGACGACCAAGGTAGAGACAGACGACTTACTTCTTGTTTATGTACATGAGTATCATCCTAGGCAATTTGACAGCTGTAATAACAAGGGAGCCAAAGGCCATAGATCCAAGATGGTGGAATATTAGCAACTTAATGGTTGATATAATAGGAAGGCCGAGGTTGGTTTTGGTTCTGAAATGTAAAATGAGTACCATGTATGATTTTGAATATGTTTATTTAATACTCTGCTTACAAAAGTTTTTTCTTCTCCTATATAATGTTATCAGTAATTTTGTACCTAATATCTTATTTTGATTTTTTACACATGATTTCCATATTCAGTAGTATTCATTCAGTTTTTATTACATGTAAATAAAATATCACTCAATCACAAAATTGATGTAATCAATGTGAAATTAATGCCATCAGATACATTTCAACATACAGCATGATAAAAACATAATAAAAAAATCTTTCATGGGTTTTAGATCCAAATAGAAAAATTTAGTCCTGAAGAACAACTGTTTTCGCAATAACAAGGCTCTGATGATTTTTAATCTGAAATGAATGTTGTTGCATGGTGTTTAGCGTCGCTTTCAACAATTTTTCTACTTGAGACAGTATTCTGAGCACTGTCACACTGGAGTATCATGCTGCAGACACAAGGTATGATACCCCACCTAGTCACATTATACTGACACCGGGCTGACCTGATCTAGAACTTTCCTCTAAATTCTGAGCATCAAGCCAGTAAGTTTCTAGTACCATTTTTAAAGTCTTTGGTAAGACCCAGTCGGTCTGAAATGAAAATCCCATGAAAGTTCTTGCTACAATCTAACTGTGATATTCTAGAGTTTTAAGTACTGTAAAATCCCAGTTTCTTTCTTATAGTAAAATAAGCATATAACATAATATTAACAAATGAAGCACGGATCTTTAGATATATATGTATGTACAATGTCATGTATTTCGATTCTAAGAAATGAAATATACTTTACCATGTGAATTTATAATCTTAAATAATGAATTTACATTTTTATTGAAACAAGTAATGAAATCACATTTCAGCAGCAACCATGCCAAGTTGGAAATGCTTTGAAACGAAATATACATAATATATATATGTCATAACATTACTTCATGGTATAAGTAGGGTAGGAAGGCAAGGAGCATTGGATAAAATGGTAGAAAAATAGAAATCCATGTCTGGTATGCAAAATATGTCGTCTTACCTTGAAAAGTACCATGTTGCTACCGAGCCACAGATGACAAGCTGTTGGCAGGCGATGATGAATTCACTTGTCCATATCAGGCCAATCAGATGGTACCACCACATATACGACACTTTCTCGTGTTCCTTATACATGACATAACCATCCGCGTTACGACTCGCTTTCTCTGTAAACAATACATCATCTGTCTTCACATACTATTTTATCAAACCATGTGAATTTCCGCCAAAGTACAATGTGTAATGGTCCAGTTTATTATGATAAGGTATTAGGAACTAGTCGTGATCAGTGGGACTTTTTTTGGGAGCGGGGACAAAGTTGTGTAGGAAAAGTGTTTCTAAATGTTGCTTCAGAAGATATGACAACTGAACTGGTTGAACGAGGAAGAAAAGAAGCAAATTAGCAATGACAATCCTCTAGTATCAAAAATTAATTCAGATGAAAACTTTACCACCATCAGTGCAACTAGACAAACATTTATCTTTTTTAGTCAAATTGACAATGGTTTGTGTTGCATAATTGAAATAAATGTGTTCATAAAAATATAATCTAGTTGAGGTGATGGTAGTTAGGGTATTGCAATATAGCTGAAAAATACACAAATGGCTACATTCAAGCATTATATTAACAATCAAAGGCCTGACAAACCTGAGAAAAGGGTCTCTTGATCACAGTTTTTTGCCCATCATGTCGTCTTTCCCTAATATTTGTCAGAATATTATAATATAATATATGGATTTACCAATGAGTTCAAGAATACAGATAGAAAAAAAATTGTTATAATAATGAAAGTATTTTTTTATTTAGATAGATGATGATCTATGGATAATTTTAGTCGGTGATGACATAATTATGTACTGTTTTGTTACACATCATCATAGTTGCTATGTTAGTTGCAACAGCAGTCTTCCATATAATGTAGTTACTACCATAAAATCATATAAAAAATATTTGAAAGATAGATGAAATGTATTTTATAATAAACCAAACAACCTGTAGTACATGTGCATATTTCATAGTTCCTTCCAGCCATCTGTGTATAAGAGAAATCTATTTCACCGATATATAGATCAGTGCAATCTACACAGTTCCAGATTACCTCAAAACAGTTGCGCTTCATTTTAAATTTGAGTTGATTGGGAATTTTGTAGGTTGCACTGATTTGTATATTAGTGAAATAGATTCCTCTTATACCCAGACGGTCAGTAGAAACTATAAAATCTACAAATATGCACGAAAAGTATCATTAACAAGCTCTTGAAATAACAATCCGGTACTGTATTTAGCAGTGTGCGTGACCTTGACCACAAAGTGTTACTGTGCATATCACATGAACACCGCAAAAACAACATTGAATAAGTGGTGTTAAAAATCTTGTATTTTGTATGTATTTTATTGTTACAGAATGAAAATAATTTAAATTTGGCAGGCACATTAGAAGTTCTTATTTAAAAGCAAATGTATCAAAAAAGAAAAATACACATTCATATAATCGCGTAAACGTCAATATAAAATGACTGAATTTTAGGAATGAAGAAAGAAAAGCACATTGACCTTAAGTTAAAATTGATATTTTGAATAAACAAAGCAGGTATTCTACCTTTTTAAAGTATTCCAGCCTTTCTTATTTAATATATATATTTCAGAATCATGAAATCATGGTAATGAGACCACAATTTCAATTTTTCGCTGCATTTCATAAAAAAAATTTGGCCATATAAATCATCACTTAGGATGCAAAAGAGGGCTATTTTTACCACTGCTTTACTAATGTGCAGTAGTCGTCTGCATTTCATGTCGTTTTAGTGGAAATTGTATGCTTTTACTACTGCATATTTGAAGTGTTTTGCTCTCTGTTTGATAGATAAAAAATCGCAATAAAATTAAATTTGAATCTTTACGTCCTCAGCTATGGTAATTTCATTTTGAAATTTTTAGAATTATTTTATCGGTCGGACGAAATGAAATCGTGGTCAACAGATTAACAAAGGTATAGAACAAAATTGAAATATAAGCAACATGATCCTTATAGAAGGCTTCTCCTTCCAAAAAGTGAGATAAAACATCGTCAAATACCCACAGGTAATCATTCCAATACTCTAGGATTGGGAGTATTGGAAATGACACCCAGGGGTATCCCTCGATAAGGATAAAAGTATGGATCAACTAATTTGCAGCCGCAGTTTTTACCTGGTTTTCACTTTCATCAAGACAAAATGTGTTTAAGTTAAATTTAGTATTTAATTTAATTTCTGTAATCAACATGCACTCAGTGTTCTTTGCTAAATATTTAATCATACAACTGCTATTTTAAAAAGTGCAAGGGCAATAACTCTGCATGGAATTAAAGTCAGTGTCAAAATAACACTTGATGTTAATCCTGTAGGCAAAATTTTGAACAAATCACCTTAAAACTATGGAAGAAGTTTGCCCCACAAGTTGTTGACAGACCAACAGACCGACTAACCTGAGTTGGAGAGGAAGGCAAGTACTATCACCCAGTACATGAAGAAGGCCATAAGTACAATAAATGTAAACAATAGCTGAAGGTAGTGTAAACATACCTGAGTTGGAGAGGAAGGCAAGTACTATCACCCAGTACATGAAGAAGGCAATAAGTAAAATAAATGTAAACAATAGCTGAAGGTAGTGTAAACATACCTGAGTTGGAGAGGAAGGCAAGTATTATCACCCAGTACATGAAGAAGGCCATAAGTACAATAAGTGTAAACAATAGCTGAAGGTAGTGTAAACATACCAGAGGTGGAGAGGAAGGCAAGTACTATCACCCAGTACATGAAGAAGGCCATAAGTACAATAAATGTAAACAATAGCCGAAGGTAGTGTAAACATACCAGAGGTGGAGAGGAAGGCAAGTACTATCACCCAGAACATGAAGAAGGCAATAATTACAATAAATGTAAACAATAGCTGAAGGTAGTGTAAACATACCAGAGGTGGAGAGGAAGGCAAGTACTATCACCCAGAACATGAAGAAGGCCATAAGTACAATAAATGTAAACAATAACTGAAGGTAGTGTATACATTTCCTGAGGTGGAGAGGAAGGCAAGTACTATCACCCAGAACATGAAGAAGGCCATAAGTACAATAAGTGTAAACAATAGCTGAAGGTAGTGTAAACATACCAGAGGTGGAGAGGAAGGCAAGTACTATCACCCAGTACATGAAGAAGGCAATAAGTACAATAAATGTAAACAATAGCTGAAGGTAGTGTAAACATACCAGAGGTGGAGAGGAAGGCAAGTACTATCACCCAGAACATGAAGAAGGCCATAAGTACAATAAATGTAAACAATAGCTGAAGGTAGTGTATACAAACCTGAGGTGAAGAGGTAGGCAAGTACAATCACCCAGTACAATCATGAAGAAAGCCATAAGTACAATAAATGTAAACAATAGCTGAAGGTAGTGTAAACATACCAGAGGTGGAGAGGAAGGCAAGTACTATCACCCAGAACATAAAGAAGGCCATAAGTACAATAAATGTAAACAATAGCTGAAGGTAGTGTATACAAACCTGAGGTGAAGAGGTAGGCAAGTACTATCACCCAGAACATGAAGAAGCCAATAAGTACAATAAATGTAAACAATAGCTGAAGGTAGTGTAAACATACCAGAGGTGGAGAGGAAGGCAAGTACTATCACTTAGAACTAGAAGAAGGCCATAAGTACAATAAATGTAAACAATAGCTGAAGGTAGTGTAAACATACCACAGGTGGAGAGGAAGGCAAGTACTATCACCCAGTACATGAAGAAGGCCATAAGTACAATAAATGTAAACAATAGCTGAAGGTAGTGTAAACATACCAGAGGTGGAGAGGAAGGCAAGTACTATCACCCAGAACATGAAGAAGGCCATAAGTACAATAAATGTAAACAATAGCTGAAGGTAGTGTATACAAACTGAGGTGGAGAGGAAGGAAGGTCAGACTGAAGGTAGTGTATAACATACGAGGTGGAGAGGAAGGCAGTACAATAAATGTAATCAATAGCTGAAGGTAGTGTAAACATACCCGAGGTGAGAGGAAGGCAAGTACTATCACTCCAGTACATGAAGAAGGCCATAAGTACAATAAATGTAAACAATAGGCTGAAGGTAGTGTATAACATTTACCAGAGGTGGAGAGGAAGGCAAGTACTATCACCCAGTACATGAAGAAGGCCATAAGTACAATAAATGTAAACAATAGCTGAAGGTAGTGTAACATACCAGAGGTGGAGAGGAAGGCAAGTACTATCACCCAGAACATGAAGAAGGCAATAAGTACAATAAATGTAATCAATAGCTGAAGGTAGTGTAACATACCCGAGGTGGAGAGGAAGGCAAGTACTATCACCCAGAACATGAAGAAAGCAATAAGTACAATAAATGTAAACAATAGCTGAAGGTAGTGTAAAATTACCCGAGGTGGAGAGGAAGGCAGTACTATCACCCAGAACATGAAGAAGGCCATAAGTACAATAAATGTAATTCAATAGCTGAAGGTAGTGTATACATCCCGAGGTGGAGAGGAAGGCAAGTACTATCACCCAGTACATGCAGAAGGCCATCAGTACAATAAATGTAAACAATAGCTGAAGGTAGTGTAAACATACCAGAGGTGGAGAGGAAGGCAAGTACTATCACCCAGAACATGAAGAAGGCAATAAGTACAATAAATGTAATAATAGCTGAAGGTAGTGTTAACATTACCGAGGTGGAGAGGAAGGCAAGTACTATCACCCAGTACATGCAGAAGGCCATCAGTACAATAAATGTAAATCAATAGCTGAAGGTAGTGTAAACATACCCAGAGGTGGAGAGGAAGGCAAGTACTATCACCCAGTAACATGAAGAAGGCAATCAGTACAATAAATGTAAACAATGGCTGAAGGTTGTGTATACATTTCCTGAAGTGGAGAGGAAGGCAAGTACTATCACCCAGAACATGAAGAAGGTAATAAGTACAATAAATGTAATCAATAGCTGAAGGTAGTGTAAACATACCCGAGGTGGAGAGGAAGGCAAGTACTATCACCCAGTACATGAAGAAGGCCATCAGTACAATAAATGTAAACAATAGCTGAAGGTAGTGTATACATTTCCTGAGGTGGAGAGGAAGGCAAGTACTATCACCCAGTACATGAAGAAGGCCATAAGTACAATAAATGTAAACAATAGCTGAAGGTAGTGTATACATTTCCTGAGGTGGAGAGGAAGGCAAGTACTATCACCCAGAACATGAAGAAGGCAATAAGTACAATAAATGTAATCAATAGCTGAAGGTAGTGTAAACATACCCGAGGTGGAGAGGAAGGCAAGTACTATCACCCAGTACATGAAGAAGGCCATCAGTACAATAAATGTAAACAATAGCTGAAGGTAGTGTAAACATACCAGAGGTGGAGAGGAAGGCAAGTACTATCACCCAGAACATGAAGAAGGCAATAAGTACAATAAATGTAATTAATAGCTGAAGGTAGTGTAAACATACCCGAGGTGGAGAGGAAGGCAAGTACTATCACCCAATACATGCAGAAGGCCATCAGTACAATAAATGTAAACAATAGCTGAAGGTAGTGTAAACATACCACAGGTGGAGAGGAAGGCAAGTACTATCACCCAGAACATGAAGAAGGCAATAAGTACAATAAATGTAAACAATGGCTGAAGGTAGTGTTTACATACCTGAGATGGAGAGGAAGGCAAGTACTATCACTCAGAACACGAAGAAGGCCATAAATACAATAAATGTAAACAAAAGCTGAAGGTAGTGTATACATTTCCTGAGGTGAAGAGGAAGGCAAGTACTGTCACCCAGAACATGAAGAAGGCAATAAGTACAATAAATGTAAACAATAACTGAAGGTAGTGTATACATTTCCTGAGGTGGAGAGGAAGGCAAGTACTATCACCCAAAACATGAAGAAGGCAATAAGTACAATAAATGTAAACAATAACTGAAGGTAGTGTTAACATACCAGAGGTGGAGAGGAAGGCAAGTACTATCACCCAGTACATGAAGAAGGCCATAAGTACAATAAATGTAAACAATAGCTGAAGGTAGTGTAAACATACCAGAGGTGGAGAGGAAGGCAAGTACTATCACCCAAAACATGAAGAAGGCCATAAATACAATAAATGTAAACAACAGCTGAAGGTAGTGTAAACATACCTGAGGTGGAAAGGAAGGCAAGTACTATCACCAAGAACATGAAGAAGGCAAAAAGTACAATAAATGTAAACAATAGCTGAAGGTAGTGTGAACATACCTGAGGTGGAGAGGAAGGCAAGTACTATCACCCAGAACATGAAGAAGGCCATAAATACAATAAATGTAAACAATGGCTGAAGGTAGTGATAACATACCAGAGGTGGAGAGGAAGGCAAGTACAATCACCCAGTACATGAAGAAGGCCATATATTCAATAAATGTAAATAATGGGTGAAGGTAGTGTTAACATACCTGAGGTGGAGAGGAAGGCAAGTACTATCACCCAGTACATGAAGAAGGCCATAAGTACAATAAATGTAAATAATGGCTGAAGCAGCAGGCAAGGCATAGATGAAATGCACTTTCCCGCCTCGTAAAACAACGCCACCACCAATGCTATTCTCTTGCGCATAATTAGAATCACAAGTAGCAAGATGACCTGAAAAAAGTTAGAAAAGATATACACTTGTATATAAACAAAACAGTGCATTATGGCAGCTAAAAACATTTAAAATAGTAAAAAATATTATTATAAAAAAGTTATGAAATAACACGAAATAGACGTGCCTAATGATATTAAAGTAAAATGGACTCTTTTTTTTTTTTCTTCTCAAAATGTTATCACGTTAAACTATTACACCATGCAAATCAAGGATCTAAAACAAACATGGTTATGCTAGCTATATTTAGTAATATAAAGGATTTTCTGATACACTATCATAAAAACACCCATTTTATTTAAACTTAAGTTATTTATATCTAATGATGCTGTTGAAAGTTTTTATTTTCAGTTCATAACTATTTTTTCTTCAGTTACAAGTTTATTTAGAATCTAGAATATGTTACATTAATGATTTAACAATACATAAAAAATAATTTAAAAAATATTCCATTAAATATTGTCATCTGCAGATATGTAATAAAATATAGCAATATCGTACACGCCAATGGTTACCAACTTAATTTACTATGACCTATATTCTGTATTAGTTCATAGTTTATTGCCATTTACTTATAAATACTTCACACATTCCATCCACACCCTTCAATATCCTCTGAAAATGTTGTATTATTAGGCCTTCATAATAACTTCACTGCCCATTAAGCACCTAAAAATCACCTTGTTGGTACCATTTCAAGGCTGGTAATTGTTTAACATACACATATATTAATATTTCACAGCTGTTGTGCATGCTTATTGTTATGTTTAAGGAACAGGTGGCTAGTAAAGTCTACAACATCTAGGTATCAAATGTATGATGTTTTGTATCTTTAAGCATATGTGGGGGTGTATTTTTGTGTTTTAATGGGCAATGAAGTCTATAACATCTATGTATCGAATGTTTGATTTTTGTATCTTTAAGCATATGTGGGGGTGTATTTTTGTGTTTTAATGGGCAATGAAGTGTATAACATCTATGTATCGAATGTTTGATTTTTGTATCTTTAAGCATATGTGGGGGTGTATTTTTGTGTTTTAATGGGCAATGAAGTCTATAACATCTATGTATCGAATAATTGATTTTTGTATCTTTAAGCAAGTGTGGGGGGTGTATATATGTGTTTTAATGAGCTTCATGAAACCAATTGTCAGTACTTGTCTGATGTCTCTAATTAGAACCACTTGAGTCTACAAATAAATGACACACTTTCCAGATCAAGCAGGTATCAAACCCATGACTACAGTAGTGAGAATTGAAAGATGCCAAGACAACACCATAATTATACGAGTAAGCCACCAACTTCACTGGGGTCTCGTTATAACGTGGTAGCAGGGGTTCGTAGAATGAAACCACTATATACGCAGAACCTCTTTATAGATATCCAAAGGTGCACTGCGCTTATTTGGCAAAACTGTTTGCAGTCAAAGTATCGTAAACAGACACGCTATAATGTGTGATAAATATGACAGACCATTGTTTGTCGGTGTAGATCAATTAAAAGCGATGTTGTTTATAACAATAAGAATTTGTTATCATTTCAGTTTGAATAATAAAAGTGTAATTGATGCACAAATACATGATCACAGTTTAGAAAAACGGGAAAAGCTCGATCAAGTTGAGATTTTCGATCAATTATCATATTACAAGTTTTTAATGAATCTGGTTGAAAATATCAATTTTAAATTGCGGAGCCATATAAAAAAAAACGCATTATAACGAGTTTCGCGTTATATTGGACTGCGTTATAATGGGACCTGAGTGTATCCGTGTTTCATCACCAAATACTTACAGTCAACACTGTAGCTACTATAGAGTATATGAGGAAGGCCTTCTCACTGTTGATGTCTACATCCAGCAGTGGCAGATTAATGGCTTCATTCTTGTCCAAAGCATTCTTCACATCCACGTAGCTCCACCACAAAAAACCCGTACCAACTGTAACAAAATATAATGTATTCAGTCAACTTGACAATTATCTACACAGACAGTGGTGATCGTAAGTCAACTCTACAATGGTCTAGACAGACAGTAGTGGCAGTAAGTCAACTTTACAATGGTCCAGGCAGACAGTAGTGGCAGTAAGTCAACTTTACAATGGTCTAGACAGACAGTAGTGGCAGTAAGTCAACTTTACAATGGTCTAGACAGACAGTAATGGCAGTAAGTCAACTTTACAATGGTCTAGACAGACAGTAGTGGCAGTAAGTTAACTTTACAATGGTCTAGACAGACAGTAGTGACAGTCAGTAAACTTTAAAATGGTCTAAACAGATATGAATGGCAGCAAGTCAAATTTACAATGGTCTACACAGACAGAAGTGGCAGTAAGTCAACTTTACTATGGTCTTGACAGACAGTAGTGGCAGTAAATCATCTTTACAATGGTCTAGACAGACAGTAATGGCAGTATGTCAACTTTACAATGATCAATACAGACAGTAGTGTCAGTAAGTCAACATAGCAATAGTCAAGAAAGACAGTAAGGGCAGTAAGTCAACTTTACAATGGTCTAGACAGGCAGTAGTGGTAGTAAGTCAACTTTACAATGATCTAGACAGACATTACTGGCAGTAAATGAACTTTACAATAGTCTAGACAGGCAGTAGTGGCAGTAAATCAACTTTACAATTGTATAAACAAAGAGTAGTGGCAGTATGTCAACTTAACAGTAGTCTAGACAGACAATAATGGCAGTATGTCAACTTAACAGTAGTCTAGACATACAGTAGTGGCAGTAAGTCAACTTTATAATGGTCTAGACAGACAGTAGTGGCAGTAAGTCAACTTTACAATTGTCTAGACAGACATTACTGGCAGTAAATGAACTTTACAATGGTCTAGACAGGCAGTAGTGGCAGTAAATCAACTTTGCAATGGTCTAAACAAAGAGTAGTGGCAGTATGTCAACTTAACAGTAGTCTAGACAGACAGTAGTGGCAGTATGTCAACTTAACAGTAGTCTAGACAGAAAGTAGTGGCAGTATGTCAACTTAACAGTAGTCTAGGCAGATAGTAGTGGCAGTAAGTCAACTTTACAATGGTCCTGACAGGCAGTAATGGTAGTAAGTCAACTTTACAATGGTCTAGACAGGCAGTAGTGGCAGTAAATCAACTTTACAATGGTCTTAACAAAGAGTAGTGGCAGTATGTCAACTTAACAGTAGTCTAGACAGACAGCTGTGGCAGTATGTCAACTTAACAGTAGTATAGACAGACAGCAGTGGCAGTAAGTCGATTTTACAATGGTCTAGACAGACAGTAGTGGCAGTAATTCAACTTTACAATGGTCTTGACAGGCAGTAATTGCAGTTAGTCAACTTTACAATGGTCTTGACAGACAGTTGTGGCAGTATGTCAACTTTACAATAGTATAGACAGACAGTAGTGGCAGTAAGTCAACTTTACAATAGTCTAGACACACGAAAGTGGAAGTGAGACAACTCTACAACTGTCTTAACAAAGAGTTGTGGCAGTATGTCACATTTACAATAGTCTAGACAGACAGTAATGGTAGAAAGTCAACTTTACAATTGTCTAGTCAGACAGTAGTGGCAGTGAGTCAATTTTACAATAGTCCTAGACACACAGTAGTGGCAGTGAGTCAACTTTACAATGGTCTAGACAGACAGTAGTTGCAGTATGTCAACTTCACTATAGTCTAGACAGACAGTAGTGGCAACAAGTCAACTTTACAATGGTCTCAAACAGTAATGGCAGTAAGTCAACTTTACAATGGTTTGGACAGACAGTAGTGGCAGTGAGTCAACTTAACAATAGTCTAGACAGACAGTTATGGTAGGAAGTCAACCTTACAATGGTCTAGACAGACAGTAGTGGCAGTATGTCAACTTAACAATAGTCTAGACAGACAGTAGTGGCAGTAAGTCAACTTTACAATGGTCTGGACACACAGAAGTGGCAGTGAGTCAATTTTACAATTGTCTAGACAGACAGTACGTGTAATGGTAGGAAATCAACTTTACTATGGTCTTGTTAGACAGCAGTGGCAGTGAGTCAACTTTACAATGGACTAGACAGACAGTAGTGGCAGTAAGTCAACTTTACAATGGTCTTGACAGGCAGTAATGGTAGTAAGTTAACTTTACAATGGACTAGACAGACATGAATTGTAGCAAGTCAACTTTACAATGGTCTTGACAGGCAGTAATGGTAGTAAGTCAACTTTACAATGGTCTAGACAGACATGATGGCAGTAAGTCAACTTTACATTGGTCTAGACAAACAATAGTGGCAGTAAGTCAACTTTTCAATAGTCTAGACAGACAGTAGTGGTAGTAGGTCAACTTTACAATGGTCTAGACGGACATTAGTAGCAGTAAGTCAACTTTGGAATGGTAGCAAGTCAACTTGACAATGGTCTAGACAGACAGTAGTGTTAGCAAGTCAACTTTACAATAGTGTAGAAAGACAGGATTAGTGGGACAAGTCATCTTAACAAAGGTCTAAACAGACAGTAGCGGTAACAAGTCATTTTTAATTTAGTCCTTCTGCAAGTAACTGGCATTTCATCTTCTCACATGAAGTGTTTTGGACCTAACTGGGCTTAAAATTGACCTCAGTGGGGACAAAGTTATTGATCATGGAACAGCACCATCAACCAATAAAAGTTAAATAGTGTATTACATAATTTGGCAAGTAAAGTTTTTTATGTTTTTATTTATATTCATGGTTGGTTCCTGAATAGACTTACCAATACTGGCCACTGCTGCTACTGCCAGAATCATCCAGACAATCACTGATGCCAGAAACCTGATCAGTAGCACCATTAGGCCAGAAAATCCTGAAATTCAAAATATGTTTATATTTAACAGCAGAAATGAAATAAATGCAAATTGCAAAACAGAGTAATAATTATATACTTCTGAACAAAAATGAATATTTTCTAAGAATTTTGCTGAAAATTAATGCCTCTTAACCAACATCACCTATAAATAGGTGTTGAATTATTGTAATAAATGACCGACATATTGTATGTCTGTCATTATATGCTCTACACTTAAATAAAAATTATGTATATTGTTTGAAAACAAATTAAAGCTAAATATAAAATCTGATTATTTTTTATCCAATTATTTCTATTATAATGTAGTTAAATGCAATGTGAATTAATCTGTGCTTTATCTTCTTACTTTCATTTATTGAAAAAATTTTCAATTTTAAAAGATTTTGTTTTATTTTCTTTCATTCTCTTTATACAACAAAATAATACACGTAACTTAAGTATAGAAAAAGTCTATGCATTTATGTCTCTAGAAACCGTATATTTATATATAAATACACTAGAATAATTACACGAATAATGTATAAAATGTGTGCAACCATACATAAGTTAGATCAGATCTGGCTTCTGTGTCATCAATATTATTACTTAAACATATTGTACATGTACTTAAAAAACTTAACTGAATCTGGACTGGTTACTTAAATATTTAAATCAATGAAACCATATGCAGTTTTGTTGGAGTCAGCACCTGACTGCTTTTCTAAGAATTTAAAATTTTAAGTATTAAAGTATGTTACTATGAAACAAAAGCCAGATTGTGCGTGCAGGAAGCCTAGTCGCTAATAAATACACATAACTATGCAAGACGCCAAGTCACTAATATATATATACATAACAAAAAAATGGTACCAACCTCAACTGGTGTTATATTTCAAGTTGTGACAGAAACAAGTAATGGAGATGTAAATAGCAGATTCTTATTGGACAGTAACTGTTCCATTGTTTTCCCAACACAATTGCCCTTCAATTTAATTTTATTTTTTTGGGGTCGGATGAGTTTGGGGTGGGGGACAAAGGAGTGTTGTTTTTAACACATAAAGAACACCTTGAAGACTTTTAAGACTATTAGAGTTGTGATGACTTTTTGGGACAATAAACCCCATCCCCAACTTTTCTTAGCAAACAATATTAATGCCACATCAAATAACACCATTTTCGACACATTAAAGGTTCTATATGGCAGCCAGCATTCTTCAAGTGACTGACAAACTTTCTCACACAAATAGTTTGTAGCAAGCTGGACTCCAACCCAATGAGCTCAGCAAGGTAAAATAAGTGATTCTAAGATTGCATCTGAACCACTTGTAAATCACTAGGAGTCTTGAACCCTTTGTAATTACTCATCTTTGGGATTACGATTGTTTTTTAATACGGATAATGAGGAGGGGAACCTGGTATTAACTTATAAGATAGAGTGACCCAGGAGAGATTGTTCGGGGAACCTTTCTCTGAAACAACATTGGCAACTAAAAGAGAGTACTCTAATAACAGTAATCTCCCTTTATTGTTTATCTGCATCTTAAACCACCAGTCAATGATTTATACCATGCCATGAATAAAACTACGTAGGTGTAAGACCATTTAAAAACAACATAAATCATCTTCACTGCACTTATTGCTGTAAACTACTTTTAACAAAGAACTTCTAATAAATACTATTATCTATCAATACCAAGTAGGAAGATTGGAACATTATTGATTGAAAATGACACAAAAATACCACATTGTAACTTATATCTGTATTAATAAATAACAAGGCAATAATTTCTGCATTTAGCTTGAAGATCGTCTTTAAAAGTTTTGTAACTATGGAAACAGCATGGTTATGTTGTCTAATTTTCTATGGTTTATACTATTAAAAAAGTATCCTGTCAGTCAAAGAATTGGAACAGAAAGAAAATGACACGCACATATATCTGTATATCAAATGTACAAATAATGACCACAAATAAGCATACAAGAAAACCAGTGTTATGACTGATTTATAATCAAACTCACCTGGACATTCTGCCAATTAACATTCTGACCAAGTTTGGTAGGTTTATAATCAAACTGACCTGGGCATTCCGCCAATTAACATTCTGGCCAAGTCTGGTAGGTTTATAATCAAACTGACCTGGACATTCCGCCAATTGACATTCTGGCCAAGTTTGGTAGGTTTATAATCAAACTGATCTGGTCATTCTGCCAATTGATATTCTGACCAAGTTTGGTAGGTTTATAATCAAACTGACCTGGACATTCTGCTAATTGACATTCTGACCAAGTTTGGTAGGTTTATAATCAAACTGACCTGGACTTTCTGCCAATTGACATTCTGACCGAGTTTAGTTGGTTTATAATCAAACTGACCTGGACATTCTGTCAATTTGACATTCTGACCAAGTTTGGTAGGTTTATAAACAAACTGACCTGAACATTCTGCCAATTGACATTCTGACCGAGTTTAGTTGGTTTATAATCAAACTGACCTGGACATTCTGTCAATTTGACATTCTTACCAAGTTTGGTAGGTTTATAATCAAACTGACCTGGGCATTCCGCCAATTAACATTCTGGCCAAGTCTGGTAGGTTTATAATCAAACTGACCTGGACATTCTGCCAATTGACATTCTGGCCAAGTCTGGTAGGTTTATAATCAAACTGACCTGGACTTTCTGCCAATTGACATTCTGACCAAGTTTGGTATGTTTATAATCAAACTGACCTGGACTTTCTGCCAATTAACATTCTGACCAAGTTTGGTAGGTTTATAATCAAACTGATCTGGTCATTCTGCCAATTGATATTCTGACCAAGTTTGGTAGGTTTATAATCAAACTGACCTGGACATTCTGCTAACTGACATTCTGACCAAGTTTGGTAGGTTTATAATCAAACTGACCTGGACTTTCTGCCAATTAACATTCTGACCAAGTTTGGTAGGTTTATAAGCAAACTGACCTGAACATTCTGCCAATTGACATTCTGACCGAGTTTAGTTGGTTTATAATCAAACTGACCTGGACATTCTGCCAATTTGACATTCTTACCAAGTTTGGTAGGTTTATAATCAAACTGACCTGGACATTCTGCCATTGACATTCTGACCAAGTTTGGTAGGTTTATAATCAAACTGATCTGGACATTCTGCCAACTGACATGCTGACCAAATTTGGTAGGTTTATAATCAAACTGACCTGGACTTTCTGCCAATTAACATTCTGGCCAAGTTTGGTAGGTTTATAATCAAACTGACCTTGACATTCTGCCAATTAACATTCTGACCAATTTGGCAGATTTATAATCAAACTGCCAATTAACATTCTGACCAAGTTTGGTAGGTGTAAGTTGCTTGAATCAGAGATGGATTAACCCTGACTTAACTGCGGAGATCAGGCTCATTATTGTACTTGGCCTAGATATTATACAATTAAACATTCTCAACAAGACTGGAATAAAGTTCCTGAAGTGAGGGAGGAAACATATTTTTCCAATAAACATTCTGACCAAGTTTGGTAAAGACTGGATTTAAATTACTGGAATTACAGACCAGACATTGCCAACTTTAAAAATGTTGAACAATCAAAGGGTCATAACTCCAGGGTAACTCGGGCAATTGGACTGGTTATCAAACCTTGCTGATATATTGCCAATATAACTTAGTGAACATGGGTTATTATTTTATTTAATATTTAACATCATTTTATGCTATCGTGAGCTAACAGACGATCAGTTAACCTAACCATTATTTCCTGGGAACCTGGAAGGTTAACCAGTAATCCAGTACACCTCATCTTTGCAAGTAACTGATAACTTTCCAATTGAATTAGTGAGAGACGAATGATAAGGAGACCCAATGTAGTATATCAATCATCAGGAAGACTGTTGCCAGGCAGGGATTCAAAGTCACGACCCCTGGATTGATAGTCGGACTAGTGAACATGGGGATTAAAAATACTTTACAAATACAGAGGGGATCTCCAATTTTGTAAATTTTTAACAATCCAAGGGCCATAACTAGGGGTTCTTGGTTCATTGGATGATTTAGCTAACACAATCTACTGGTAGATGTTCTTCAAACAAACATTCTGTCCAAGTTTGGTAAAAAAAACTGCTTTAAAATTATTCGAGATAAGAGTAAAGATGTAGCCAGTTTTTCAAACTTTGAACAATCCAAGGTCCAGCGTTCCAGGGAATATTAGTCTCCAAGCTTAGTGAAGGCTGAATATAAATTACTCAAGTTAAAGAGGAAACTTTATTAATCAGATGGAGAGAAGAACCGATGGAATGATGAATGGATGAATTGGCAGCAATTCTACAGTAATGCTTTTAAACTAAGAAAGTTGTTTGAAATTTTGATATTTTAGTATTGATGTAGCAGTTGTGTTATGCAAGTATGGAATACCATAAAACAAGAAAAGAAAGGTGTGATTACAATGTTCATGTACATGTTATAGTGATAAAAAGTAAGTAAAACATGATATTTTGTCACGAAAAACAACTCCAAGTTAGGATAAGGAGAAAGTATCATAAACACAGATGCTCAAGCAGTGCCCTAGATAACAATTAACTGTAAACGGTGAAAACTCTTCAAAATTAAAATAATCGTGTGGAATCTTATGATCAAAGATTTAAAAGGGTAATTTTCGTTATAATTGAATGAAACAAGGAGAATTGTCTAACTGAAAGTAATTCAAATGCCTTATCGTAATTATACTACTCTATATTAAATGCACAATATTGTAAATTTTTAATGTCTACAACTTTTGGTTTGCATTATTAATGTTGTATGAAATGATGCTGAACAAACTAGTTTCTTCTTTCACAAATGCAGCTGCCTGCAACTCAGAATTTTTGGTCTAATTCTTCATTGACAATGTCAAATAATAATGTTTTAAAACATGTTTTGTTTAAGTGCGTGACCTTGACCATCTGGACACTTTCATTGCTATGTACAAATATATGCAAACTCCTGTATGAGAAGGCTGAATAAACTGGAAGTCATCTTCACTTTCACTCTGATACTACCATGCGAGGTAGGAACCAGTTTATTTGGTATTTTCCTGTTAACCAAAATACAGGAAATGTGAAACCACTGTTTGGATAAGCATGTACTAACAATGTTTTGCGTGAAAGAAAAATTATTTACGTATTGGATACCGGTATACTTAAAAACAAAATTGCGTTTTCCACAAATTTATTTGAGTAAAATACACAAATATGCAGCTTACCTGGAACACAGTTCAAGTAATGCAGTGTAATATAATGTCCACTGCCGGTGTGTTTTTACTACTTGAAGAGTTAAATGAAAATAGTCTGATGTCTGTCTGAAATACCTGAATCCTGCTTTAATCGCCCTAAGTGAAGGGAGGTCCCTGCTATTACTAAACAACCAATAATTTGGTTCAATCTACAAATCAAACCCATATTCCTGATCTCCTCATTCCCCTCTATCACCATGTCAAATTTTACGAGTCAACCTTAAATACTCTTTTAAGTTTTCATAAGCATTGGATATTAGCACTTTTTTTCAGTTTCATATTTTTGTGGACTTAATATAACCAAAATATTGGTCTGACCTAATTATTAAAAGAATGTGCATAATTTTATAATCTCTTCAATCACCATGTCAATTTTATGACTATACCTTAAGCACTCGGCTGCTTTCAGCACCAATAAACAGCAAACACGTTTAATGCCTGGTTCTATAGGATTATCGCGAACTGTGTGCAGATAATCATGAAGTTGAGCCAGTGTCCAGGAAAATATGTTAACTAACATTATCAAATGTTCAAAACTGAAGCAGCCCTGTATAAGTTCTCACAGGATCCAGATTCTGATGACACTATTTTTCACATTTTCATTGCCACAGCAACCAAAATACTCATCTGTCAGGACAATTATATAATGTGAAAAATGATGTCAAGTTTTATGTTTCTACCTTACATACTTTTTAAGTTATCGCAGGATCCAGATATTGCAGACAGACAGACACACAGATGGAGGGTAGACATATAGCCCCCTCCTGTGAAACTGGTAACCAGTAGCAGTAAAAGAAGACATTGTTCTCCGAGTATCATGTGTGGAATATATATAGAGTTGGGAATGCTACACTTGTGTAAGTTAAACATATAAAGAACATGTTACAATGTAGATAGATTACAACTGGAAAATAATTGTAGTCAAAAACTTCAAATAATTGGAATGCAATAGTCAATTTCCTACAACACTATCTATCAATATAAGTAATGGAGCAAAGCTATCTTTTCAACAACTGCAATCAAAGCAGGTCTTTTAATCTTCATATCAAGAAGTTTCAATATTGTTCAATCTTTTTTTTTTATGTTGGTACAGTGAATCTGTAATGAACACTGGTAGTAACAGCAAAAATTATAAAACTAATGACCTTGAACTATTGTTTGAGGTCCATGTTTCTCATCAAACAGTTCTTTGAATTTTGTAAACACAATTCATGGAGAAGTAATATGAATTATATATCAAATGAACAGTATTTTTGCTAAAAATAAAAAAAAAATTACCTTTTTCAAAATTAGCTGAACACTTTTTAAAGTATCACAAAACATGGCTTTATGCTCGTATCAAAATAAAACTGATATGAAAATTGAATTGAATTACTTGAAGTTGTTGACTGATATACAGGCCACAGTTGTATTACACACCACATACACACTACACATGGCAGGGGAGTTAAGCATATTTACACAACCAGCAGCCAAGGGTCTCATGCCATCTCTCTAACATTACCTGGGTCACCCACACAGAAAACATTGTGCCTCGGTTTTCAAACAGAGTAATTAACATATTTTGTAATGACCAATTTTGCAAAGATGTAACTTGATAAAAAAAAACTTATTGTCAAACAATTCAATTTCATTATTCACTAGACCACTAATACCTAATTTTTCTTATGGTCTGAGTAAGTAGGGAAAAAACGCTCTTTTTCCTGAAATAACATCCTTTCCTCGAATCCATTTAATCTGAGTATTCAACATTAAATGTAATAAAGCTATCCTTTGACGAAAACCCATTTAATGCCACAACAAAATAGTTCAAGAATTAAAGACAAACATTGCAATTACAAAACCCACTAATGCTCAGGTGATCTCACAGATAAAATGTATACGCAGCAATCATGTTAACTGACTTTTTTAAATTCCTTGCTTTAACCACCATAAAGTAAATTTCCCTTCCTGTAGAACACTCAGGGGAAATTTTAAAGGGACACAGCGATGTTGATATTAATCTTAAGCAAATCTATCATTACATCTATAAACATATAACCATATGGAGGTATTAATCTCCAAGTATGACTACGGTATTTGGAACTTCATATTTCAATAATACCTGTGTTTTTCTAATAAAACTAGTGGTTTCACACCCTTAGAATAAGTTTTGAATGTACGAGTAGAAATAAAAATATCTAAGTAATAAAAAATATTGAAATAAAAGCTCATTAATTACTTTTTGTCATAGATAATCAAAATCATGCAATATAGGATGCCTTTCAACAGATTACCAGAGCTATGCCCTTCCAAATAGATATAAAATTTAGAGTTTGCATACATAATGGTGTACAATGTATACAAACTTCACATTTGCATTGAGAAGAGACGATATTCTCAGAAAGTGTCAAATGAAAAGTTTATTTAAATTATGATATGTACCTTTAATCCATTTCAAAACTTGTAAAATGATTATGGAAAAAAATGTAATTGAAGATGTATAAACGTTTTCTTTGTTATATCAGAGATTGTTTGTTCTCAATTGTCAAATAATGGTCGTGAACTTTCCAAGCAGGATATAAGAGAGATGGCATTATTACATTGAAGGATTATGCAGCCTACAGTGGCAGGCACTATTGTGTGACCGTACCTACGGCTATAAAACACAGTACCAACATCTCTCGCCAACTTGTGTACAAATCGCTGAGAACTTTCTGGAATATGTCACTCGTGTTTAAAAACTTAATGATATCGGCAGAGACATTGGATGCGAGATGAACCAGATTCTTTGGAATACATCGATTCAATAGGGGAGTACTGAAATTATAATTAACAGTGTCAAAATCCTCCTACAAATATTGCATGGTTAACCAGTCTGGAGTTGCTATAGCAACAAGGGGAATAACTCAGATCTTTTTCAACATGAAAGAAAAAATTTTTTTATATTAGTTTGTCTTTGTAAGCATGTGTTTTAGCTATACTAAGATGCTTTTAGTAGGATAGGGCTTACAATACAGAACAAATTTTTGTGGTTTACAATCATTCTCTTGTACCATCACAATATTTATAGCACTTTGTCATCTAAGTGAAAAAAACAGTTCAACTGCCTATATAAATCATACGCAGATAAAACATTTTTTTTTGGTACCAAGGTGACAAAGCATCTTGTGCACATGTTTTGTGAAAGAAGAAAAATGAAAGCAATGTCTCTCTAGTGCAGTGAAGATGTTAAAAGTGTAATGTAAAAATGTGTAAATCTGTAACCCTTTTTCTAAGTAAAGTGTATAAAAAAATGTGATCCCTTGAAACAAGCTGTGCTTAGAAAAGTATGAAAATCAGTAAAACTTATGTAAAAACTAACATAAATTACTTAACAGGCCATGAAAAAAGGTATACCTCCCCACTCATCCCCCTCAATGTGCTTTACATGTAGTTAGCCTATTGGCTTAGAAAAATGCATATTTTACACAAATCATGACCATGTTAACCAGATCAAGTTTGACAATATTGTAAAACTGGCTAATACCAGGCATTATAACCTCTTGTTCTTACACAAGTTATGATATTTTAAAAATTGAGAACCATTCTAGGAACACATTCACTAATATTGGTTAAGAAATCCACTATAATGGTGGCTAATGACTATTCATGGCCCACATTGTGTTTTTGTATATAAAATGTGGTGAGGAAATGTGTGATGCAGATAATACAAGAACGTGTCAATTACATCCAAAGTACAAGCACTGGGATGTGAACTAAATAAAATTGGGATTTATAACAAAATCTGGGAATACATCTAACTACATGTAATTGGAAAGCAAAAACGTTATAAAATGCTTCTAAGCTGTGTATGCAGAAAGTGGATTTTGCCATTTGGGAAATAAAGCACAAAATAAAACATAAAATATGCTTTAACATTGAAAAGGGAATTTAAACTAAAGCCTGTCACCATAATGTAGGGACACGAAAAAAGGGAAGTTACTCTAGCTACTTTACCATATACATAAAGGGAGATAATGGTTAATTAAATATAGCATCATAGCAATACCAGACTGGCCTACCATGGCCAATGCAACATAAAATGGACATAAAAAGTGCAGCCAACGTTGATGAGTCTAGATTTATTTAAGTACCTAGAGATAATAGACACAGAAGCATCATCTCTCTCCAGCCATTAATCAGGTCACTGAGAACCTTCTGGAATATGTCATTAGCATTTAAAAATGCAATCACGTTATTCTTGAGCGTAAAATTAAAGCTGACCAAATCTGTTGGCACACAAATATGGAGCAAAGGATCACTGAAAAAGATAGCAACCGGTTATGTTAAAGATGAATATATATATATATATATATATATATATATATATATATATTTTTTTTTTAAAGTAAATATAAAAAAGATTTCATTTTATAAAGTAGAAATAAGATGACCCTCCACTTCCCTAACCCCCAATTCCCCAACCCCCAATTCCCCAACACCCTTCTTCCCCAACTCCCTACTTCCATTTGCATTCATGAAGTACATTGAAGTGAAAATAGAACTCTTTGTTAAGTTTGCAAATGATAAAACAGATGTTGATAATTTCAACTTCCTAGCTACCAAACATGGGAAGCCTGAAGTCTGTACAATGAATGGTTGCTGCAACTTATATCAGGATTGTGGGTCCCTCCTGGCTGGGTCACAGGTCCAAGGCACTGTCGTCCCCTTTGGCCATTTATCTCTCATCAAAGAGGTCCTCAATCATGTCCAACAATTTTATGTGAGAAAGTATGCCAGTCAATTTATTGTTTTTTTCCTCCAATAAAAATGCATATGCCATATATACCTGTCATGAATTGAAAATCCTGTGAAATCCCATTATAAAAATTAAAAAATTATATCACTGTAAAAGGAGAGACAATAACTGTTTATTTTTGATAAAATCATTCGTATGACAGAAATTGCCAATTTCAATTTATCTAACATGAGTATATAAACCAGGCCCGATTAGCTCAGTCAGTAACACATCTGACTATCAATCCGGGGATTGTGAGTTTGAATCCCCTCCCGGCAACAGTCTCCGTGATGATTGATATACGACATTGTGTCTCATTATCATTTGTCTCTCACCGCTGATTCAAGTGGGAAAGTTATCAGTTACTTGTGGAGATGGTGTGTGCTAGAGTACTGGTTAACTTTTCAGGATCCCAGAAAATAGGGGTTAGGTTAAATGATCGTCTGTTAGTCCTCGATGGCATAAAAATGACGCTTAATATTCAATCAATCAATCAATCAATCTAACATATATATACACTGGTACAGGTAATTACAAATCACAAAGTGAACAACATTTTACTAAGTTAAAATAATCATAAAATCAATTGTGGCCTGGAATCTGTTATAGCTCATGCTCTCATATGTCAGCCGTTTTAGCATTCCTCTACACTTCAAATTGGTAATCAGTGTTTCAGCGTTATTTGCATGAAATAATAAATCTAAACAAATGCAATTATCACAATTTTCTGGACCTTTATGACTTTTGATCTTACGCGAGTAATTAATTAAAATTCTACTTTCCATATTATGCGTATCTGAATGTAAGCCACCTTGCATCCTGAGCCCGACTTTCATAATAACTTTACTAATCTATAATGTATAAAAGCATTTAGAACAATATCGCAGCAGTATTTACAAACAGTTGACTCTGGCTGCCTTGCTTTATATCAGACATAATGACAGACTTTACGAAATCAATGAACATAACAAAACACAGCACTTTACTCCGCGACAACTAGGATGCAGTTTTCAGTGTGATCAATATCGTTTAAATATATCATTGTAATTATCTCAAATAGGAACTTATAATTTGTTAATCAATGGAATAATGTACAAAGGGTAATTGTTCTAATGGAAATATTATATATTAAAATGAAATATAAATATTATGTAAGGTCTAAGCCAAATTTCACGGTTGATGGTTTACTACCACAATAAATTAGTATTTGTGGAGCACGTGGTCCAGTGGTAGAGCACCGAACCCATAATCGGAGGGTCGTGGGTTAGGTCCTCAGTCACGGCTATGCTTAGTACTGGTTCTACCCATGCAGGAAGACTTTGAGCATGATTTGTAAGAACTTATTTCACAATTGAAGTAAAATAAGTAAGTTTAAACTAATTAGTATTTCTTCACAATATGGCAATATTCATATGCCTAATAAAAATGATAGACCTTATGGACCTTATCAGAGATACCACCATGAATAGCAAGTTTACTTCAGAAAAAAATAAGAATTTATATTGGTACTGAATGAGCAGTTTAATATATATATATACTCAAATTCATTCTGAGGTCTTCCTCCACCAAATATTTAACCTTTTAACATGTTGAAAATGGCATTAAACTCTATTAAAAAAAATATATATATTATTTCTTTTTAATGACTGTCTTATCTAAAACAGTACCAGGAATATAATTATCATTATATACAATAATATCATGTTTTATGATAATTGTCCTTTTATTGCTTTATATTGTCTTTTACAATTCTTTCAAGAGTGTCGTTTATAATATTATTGTATGTGATTTTTTTTTATTGATTGATATAATTATAAGCAATGTTCCAATGATTAATTAAAATTGATAATTGTTTGGTTTAAGCATGAAATAATCAATCTTTGGCTGTTATTTCTAAATTCTGCAATGGTTTGATATTTGATCATTTTCTAGTAAATATGGGGGGAAAAAATTCTTTAATGTTTCAAATTTCACAATTTCAAATAAATTGTGCTTTAAACATATCTGATTATCAGTAGTATATTTATCTCCGATTCCAATTAAAACATTTAATACTTTTAATTGTATTTTATAATTAAACTTTAATAAAACAAATTTATATCTAAAACAGCATCACCATGTTAAGCATGGGATCATTTTTAAAATCCATGATAAAGATAAAGATATATCTTAACAGTCAACTAATTGAGAAAAATGGACAAACATCAGAAAAAACTAAGAAGCTGCTTTGATTTATCCAGGAATTTTAATACAGTGGATGAAATACGGTACAAGATGGCGGGGTGATATATTTTAAAGATACTTTGCTTAAATGAAAGATAAATTGAACCGATAACACAACATTTCAGTTTTTTTCCATTAATTGTGGATTCTCAGCAACCATTATGTATAGGTTTCATTTTATTGTATCATTATTATTCAAAGATATTATTTATATTATGTTATGTTTTATAATCAATATTTATCCTGTTAAAATAATGACTGTACAACTGATATGTATATAATATTTATCCTGTTAAAATAATGACTGTACAACTGATATGTATTCAATATTTATCCTGCTAAAATAATGACTGTACAACTGATATGTACTCAATATTTATCCTGTTAAAATAATGACTGTACAACTGATATGTATTCAATATTTATCCTGTTCAAATAATGACTGTAAACTATGTATTCAATATTTATCCTGTTAAAATAATGACTGTACAACTGATATGTATTCAATATTTATCCTGTTCAAATAATGACTGTACAACTATGTATTCAATATTTATCCTGTTAAAATAATGACTGTATAACTGATATATATTCAATATTTATCCTGTTAAAATAATGACTGTACAACTGATATGTGTTCAATATTTATCCTGTTAAAATAATGATTGTACAACTGATATATATTCAATATTTATCCTGTTAAAATAATGACTGTATAACTGATATATATTCAATATTTATCCTGTGGAAATATTGCCCCATTATGTTTAATTACTTTATGATCAATACATATTCTGGTAAATCTAGTATTGAATTATCATATATAATTGTATTATGAATAGATTCATCACATATAACATTTAAGTCTTAAGACCTATCATGTATTACATTCAATTATTATTCTGTTGTAAGTATAGACCTATCATGTATTACATTCAATAATTATTCTGTTGTAAGTATAGACCTATCATGTATTACATTCAATAATTCTTCTGTTGTAAGTATAGACCTATCATGTATTACATTCAATAATTATTCTGTTGTAAGAATAGACCTATCATGTATTACATTCAATAATTCTTCTGTTGTAAGTATAGACCTATCATGTATTACATTCAATAATTATTCTGTTGTAAGAATAGACCTATCATGTATTACATTCAATAATTCTTCTGTTGTAAGTATAGACCTATCATGTATTACATTCAATAATTCTTCTGTTGTAAGTATAGACCTATCATGTATTACATTCAATAATTCTTCTGTTGTAAGTATAGACCTATCATGTATTACATTCAATTATTATTCTGTTGTAAGTATAGGCCTATCATGTATTACATTCAATTATTATTCTGTTGTAAGTATAGGCCTATCATGTATTACATTCAATTTTTATTCTGTTGTAAGTATAGACCTAACATGTATTACATTCAATTATTATTCTGTTGTAAGTATAGGCCTAACATGTATTACATTCAATTATTCTTCTGTTGTAAGTATAGACCTAACATGTATTACATTCAATAATTCTTCTGTTGTAAGTATAGACCTAACATGTATTACATTCAATAATTCTTCTGTTGTAAGTATAGACCTATTATGTATTACATTCAATAATTCTTCTGTTGTAAGTTTTCCTTCACCCCAATTGGAAATGCTTCTACTGTGAGAATAATGTTTCAATGTCAATTTAACTAACAACACTTTTAATTAAAGTAATGCCATACCATCCCTACACAGTGCCTGGTAAAGACGTCATCAAATAATTACATTCCACTACTTCTCAATGTATCTATGTTCTCTGTTTGTTTTAGCTTAACTAGAAAATAGGGAGTCAAGCCAAGCCAAGGCACCCGAGTATAATTAAAGAGTACACATAATCAATAATCCCAGTTTGAGAACTAAATAATTGGTATCCAGTGCTGGATATTTAATATGGTGATGACACAGGTTGTTTCTGGCATATTAATTAGTGTAATCAGATGAAGGACGTTTTCTCTTAACAATCTCACTCTTTAATTACAGAGAATTTTATTTTTCAAATATAGCATTTTATCGATATTGTATAATATGTGATGCAAACCAATAATTTGATATTTTGAGACAGAAATGTTGCATGTCATGTATTGATGGCAATGTAAGTATAGGGTTTGTAATGTCAGCTTTATCTGGAAAATTAGAGGCAATTTGATATTTTAATACTCAGAAATCTGCATAGCACATGCATGTAAATACCAAAAGTAAGGTTAATTTTCATGGTTACTGGCAAGACAGAAGAAATCATTCAGATATCTCTAATGTTTTAGTGGAATTTTGCATCTTAATTGCAGAATTTCACAATTAAGGTTAATTGATTTTTTTCAATACTTACAAATTAAAATGAAACTTGGCATGAGTGCAGAACTGATGATTGATTGAATATTTAGCGTCATTTTTATGCCATTGAGGGCTAACAGATGAACAATTAACCTGACCACTGTTTCCTGGGATCCTGAAAGGTTAACTAGCACTCGAGCACTCGCCATCTCTGCAAGAAACATAACTTTCTCACTTGTATCAGCGGTGAGAGACATAATGAGACACAATGTCGTATATCAACCATCACCGAGACTGTTGCTGGGTGGGAATTCGAACTCATGACCCCTGAATTGATAGTCAGATGCCCTATGGACTGAGCTAATCCGGCCCGACAAGGACTGATGAAGTATTGATTCTATGAACGATCAAAAGAACCATCTTGAGAAAGGAATGTTTATCTGCAGTGTAAATGTAAAAACTTAGTTATGTGCTAATATTTTGTGGCCTAAAATCTATTTAATTTCATTAGGTTTCATCTACAGTTAAACTTCTGAAGAAAAAAAACATAGCAGAAAAAAAAAATGAATAAAAACTGAACTGCAAACAATATAATAAAATCACATTCATAATATTATGAGTTTTCCATCACTTATATTTTGTGAGATTATTTAAATGAATCTCTTAAATAAATGCCAACAATGAATGCAAAAAAGCACCAATGTCTTGTTCAATATCAATTGAAGCAAACAGATTCCTGATGTGCATGTTTTGATTACAATCATTAGGAGCTTGGCTATTGTTTTATGCTGATTCACAACAAAATATTGAATATTTTATTACACCCCAGGGAATATGATTTAACTAATGCGGTTAATACTTCCCTTTACATGGAAAAGCATGCTGGGAATTCTAGAAAATCTTCAGAATTTCTGTTAAGATTTTTATCATATTTTATTAAAGACACATTTCATGATTTATGGATAAAAAACAAATTTGTTCATATTTTATCAACCATAATCCCATAAAGCTATCAGCCATCTCACAATTAAGTTTAACAGCCCACTCCGCCACCTAAGGGATCTGACTTTATTATATAAAACCTCTGCAATGACCAACAATTTTATGACTACAATAAACAGAGGTTGGGGATGTTTGACTAGTTATTAGTAAAGAACTTAAGCCTAAGTGGAAATCATTTATACCTCACAAGCCTGATATTAGATATTTATTGGAATAAAACACAGGAAAACGTCTTCTTAATGGATATCTAAATCCTCTATTGTAGAGGCATGGATCCCTAATTGTCCAGGGGATGTCAATATTGTTTTATGTTATTTTCTATGTTTGTAGACATAATTCTACACTACATATCTAGTTTCAGTAATTTACTAAAACAATTAAAGTAAACTTTCAGATTTACCACTTTGTAGTCTGTTATTTGAGGAAAATACAGCTTTTGATATTAAAACATATTTTAAATGCCAAAAAAAACCCATATTCTATGTAAACTGCCTGAATTGTATAAAATACATTTTACTTACAAAAACAATTCAGTATACATTTCATTAAAATCCAATACTCTGAAACTTAATTCTTCAGAACAAAAAACAACATCAATGAATATTCATTGCTGATACAAAATCAGTCTATATTTTGAGTTATATCATATTTTATTAGACGCATTAAAAGATTGAAATACATATTACAATATGAGCCACCCAGGAACCATTTATCCAATATGTCAACCTTAGCTGCTGCCTATAAAATATAGAAGTTCATTTACACAAATATTCATTGCATAAATAAACAACAAAAGGCCGTTCAATTTCTTTTGAAAATCTCAATTCTGTTTCAAATATTTCATTTAAAAGAGCGAGACAAGAATGTTTCCATGCCTTACATAGGCACGAGTCAGTACTAAAGAGTTTTTCAAATGTTTTTGACATTTTTAGGTTATTTTTACATACTTTACATGTTATAAATGAACCATATTAATAATTCAAGTTACTGACTCACAACCCCTGGACAGATAGTCAGATGCAATGACCTGAAAATAAATCTGAGTATAACTGCCACCCCTCTAGTAACCAGTATTACAGTATTTCAATTTGTTTCATAATTATATTTTTATGAATGAACCATTTTAGGACTGTTATATTCCTCACCTAGCAGGAACTGGGACTACTGGACAGGGACCCTTCTTTGTTGTGGCCTGTTTGTGGTAATCTTCAACTCTGATGTCATACTCGCACAGATGGGACCCTGTCTGATGGGAGAATAACTGGACATCTTGGATAGTCTCCTGTGGCTTCTCGGGACATCTGTTCACACAGATACACTTGGAATGGAAAGGGTCAGTGACGTCCATGAAGAAAACATACCTATAGAAGGGAATAAAGGTCAAATATTTCTTGCATTACTCTGACAAGAATTAAATCACCATTTCAAAGATTTTAATTCAAAATTTGAAATAAAAACAAGAATTCCGCAGAATGATATGTCTCGCCGTGTCTGCTTTGACCGTTAATACACACATGGGAGAGAGAAAAAAAAAATTATATTCATGCAAGAGTTATCCAACTTGGTTAATGTAGTAGGTTTAATGACTAAGAAATATTGTAGGAAGTATTGTGTGAAGTTTCGATCAAATACATTAAGTGATTTTTGAGATTATGAACTTGATGAATGTTTCCCAAAAAACTTTAACCAGTATTTCTAAGTAAAACATATTTTAAAAAAAAAAATAAAAATAAAAAAAAAAAATAAAAAAATAAAAGAATGATTTTTTTTTAAATTAAAAAAAAAAAATACTCAGCATCTGCATTATATTATGTAATGCAGGATGTTAGTTGTAACTATGATCAAAGTATGAGTGTCCTAGCACTAGTACTTATTGAGAAATAGTGTAAAAATGATAACTTAACGTTGGAGGTAAATGCAAAGTTTAGCATCAAACAATGTCAATGGACCATAAAATGTAGGTCACACTCAGCATCTGCAGTATATAATATGATGCAAGGTGTTAGTTGTAAATATGATCCAAGTATGAGTGTCCTAGCACTTGTACTTGTTGAAAAATAGTGTTAAAACGAAAACTTAACGTTGGAGGAAAATGCAAAATTCAGCATCAAACAAAGTCAATGGACCATGCAATGTAGGTCATACTCAGCATCTGCAGTATATAATGTGATGCAGGGTGTAAGTTGTAACTATGATTCAAGTATGAGTGTCTTAACACTTGTACCTGTTGAGAAATAGTGTAAAAAAGAAAAATTAACGTTGGAGGTAAACGCAAAATTCAGCATCAAACAAAGTGAATGGACCATGCAATGTAGATCATACTCAGCATCTGCGGTGTATAATGTGATGCAGTGTGTTAGTTGTAACTATGATTCAAGTATGAGTGTCCTAGCACTTGTACTTGTTGAGAAATAGTGTAAAAACGAAAACTTAACGTTGGAGCTAAATATAAATGTTGGATGCTGCTGCCGTTGCCGCCGCCGGAAAAGCAACACCTTAATCTCGTCTCTCCTTCGTCATAGCGAGACACAAATTATAAATAAAGGAATACCACGCAAAAATAATATACATGTATATTATAGTTTCCAATCAATTAAATAGGCTCGGCAACCCTATACAAATATTGTTTGCCATCATCTTATCTATACACACTCAGAACGACACCACAAAATCTCAATTTCTGTCCATTTATGTTAAAATATTAAATACATAGAACCATTCAAAGGTTGTTTATTGGAAAACATTATCATAACAAAAAATTAAATCAAAAAGATGAATTGACGGACAGGGGCAACACTATATGGTTGAGAAATAATAATTTGATAAAAAAAGTAAGTTAATTTCTGGATTCTACAAAATCTACAAATATAAATCAAGTATACATACGGGCGTCCCTTCATGTTCATGCCAGACAATGAGACATTTGGCACTTTTCGATTTGAATTGTCGCTATCGCAGGTGTTGCCAAAACTGTCGTAACCGTACACCAGTCTGAATGCATCTCCATGAAGTATACTAAATGCAGCAATGTAGATCTGCAATACAAAATAAGCAACAATGTATTACATTCAAACTAGAAATTGTCTACTTACAAACTTTACTTTACAAAAACCATTAAACCCTGTTTGAACTCATAACGATGACCCCAGGTTTGCAATGTATTGTGGATATTTTTGTCCACTTTTGGAAGGTGAAGGTAGGTGATCTTGTGAGAGAGCTTCAGATCTGTGACTTACCCAAGGACAGTTGTTCAGAAAATTCATTAGCTAAGATATCTGACCACTTCAAGTCTTTCTATCAAACCTGCCAAGCAGTACTTCCCCTATACTTCACAACCACCACCACCACCACCACCACCACAATACATGCACTGGTAAGTTCAATTTGGTTATGGCTTAAACAGGCAATAAATGAAATATTTATACCCAATTATTATTTTGCATTCCTTCTGGCTTCCTGCAGGGCTGCGTTTCACAGAAAAACTAATGATAAAAATCGCCGTAAGTCAATTTGACAATTACATGTTTGTTTGAATTTTTTGACAACATTTAAAATGATTGTATTTTCAGAAAATAATATCGTTTTCTACATGGTTTTAACAATTTTGGATTCAATTTGATGAATATTAAAAATACTATGAATAAGTGTTGGTTTACGTTTATGACGATTTTTGTTGTAAGTTTTGTATTTCAAGCATGGCATATCCCTTAACTCCATCACAGCATTTAAGAACATTCCAAAACAGCATTTTCTTACAAGTGAATAAACTTCAAAAGCTGTAATTACAATATACTAATTGTACATCTCAACATCATTACTGATAGCATCATGTGTAATTACAAATGAGGCCTAATCATGCAATCCTACGCCATAAAGACAAACTGTTCACTTGGCATGATCAAGTTTCATCACCAAGCCAGTTTTATTCTTGGGGCTAGGAACAGAAATAATAAAATTCTCAATTTAACATTTCTAACAATTTGTTTTATGACTTGATTAAATCTATGATTAAATTTCCAGGTAGTGTAATCAGAAACACATTTCAGCAGCTCATTGGGGAGGCTCTGGCAGGCTATCAGTCTCACTGAAGGTGATGATGCATCCCCCCCCCCCTCTACCTGAGATGTAGATTTTATAGGAAATCACCTTCACCTTTAACCAATTCACCAATCCATAATCTTGTAGCAGTGTTGATACAGCAGCTGTTTTAATTGGAAGAGGAATATACTTTAGATGCATACAGAACCTATTAAATTCCTAAGCAACTTCTTTCCCCAGAGTTTGAACTAAGCCAGACTGGAACTCATGCCCTCAGCAGTTAGAGGTAAGAGGTTTTGAGATGGCGCCGTATGGTCATGGAAACATTGTGATATAGAATAAATTCAAAGTTCATTAATTTCCACAAAAGCACACCCCTAAATGTTCATCTCCAGCTCTAATCAAAGTTTTTAAGCTGTAAAAAGCTGTGCTGTGATTCAGGCATTGATAAAGATGTCAAAAATGTCATGTTTGATACATAGAAAATGTCATGTACATTCAGGTCCCATTCTAATGCGGTTGCCAGGATCCATGGAATGAAACCGCAATATATGCGGAACTGCGTTATAAATATCCAAAGGTGCACTGAGCTACACTATTTGGCAATACTATAACAGGTTGAAGTATCATAAACAAACAAAAGACAACGTGTGATAAATATAACAGACCACTGTTTGTCAGCATCAATCAAAAGTGATGTTGTTTATAACAATAAGTTGTAATCATGTCAGTCTGAATTATCAAGGTGTTTTTGATGCACAAATACATGGTCATCATTTTGTAAAAATGTAACAAGCTCACAGTTGAGATAATGATCAATTCATCAATTCTTATACCACAAGTTTTTAATAAATCAGTTTGAAAACATCAATTTTAAATTTGGGAGCCATAGAAGAACCGTGTTATAACGAGTTTCACGTTATATGGAATCAAATTATAATAGGATCTGAGTGTATTTATAAATAGTTGCTGGTTTAGGTTTATACACTTCAACATAGGACTGGGACTGTAACAATTTATTAACCATATTAAAAATAGAAATCGGATATGAAATATCAGAAATTTGTTCATAATGAGTGATGATGAAAACATGCTGGCCATGTTAACATCACAACTCGAGTTTCCTGCTGAACCACTCCTACTTAAATGAAATTATTGCCATGTCAACTTTCCAGCCGATATTTTTTCTCGATAAACAATTAAACAAATGAGATAGACACATGCAATGGCATGTCTCTTGATCATCTACAACGTATTCATTTCCATAAACCAACCAGTAGAATAAAATAAATTGAAATTTTTGACACGAAAAGCCAGTCCCTACTTTCTTAATGAAGTCACTAAGTTTTATTTCCAAGATAAACTATATGTAAAGCTGAATGTTATATTAGGACATTGCCTGATAATGCCATAGATTCTCTGGTATGCCAGTATCATATAGATACTCAGCTATGGTATATTTAGACTTATTACTGATAATGAATTTTAGAAAATGTTCTCTATCAATTTGCATTAATTACCATACATTATAATTATTGCAAGGCTTTGCCAACTGATAAAAGTGCAGGAACTTGCATATTATGTAACCTGACAGCACTAAACAAACAATATGTAATATTAATATGTTGTTAAATAAATGTGGAGGAGCGCATTATTCCAGTAAGGAGGGTTTTATCCTCTTCCACAACTATGTGTAGTTAGGCCATCTCATATAAATAAGTGTGGAGGAGAGTGTGGGTCCTGTGTGAGAGGTTTTATCCTCTTCCACAACTATGTGTAGTTAGGCCATCTCATACAAAAAAGTGTGGAGGAGAGTGTGGGTCCAGTGTGAGAGGTTTTATCCTCTTCCACAACTATGTGTAGTTAGGCCATCTCATACAAAAAAGTGTGGAGGAGAGTGTGAGTCCAGTGTGAGAGGTTTTATCCTCTTCCACAACTATGTGTAGTTAGGCCATCTCATATAAATAAGTGTGGAGGAGTGCCTGGGTCCAGTGTGAGGGGTTTTATCCTCTTCCACAGCTATGTGTAGTTAGGCCATCTCATACAAATAAGTGTGGAGGATCATGTGGGTCCAGTGTGAGGGGTTTTATCCTCTTCCACAGCTATGTGTAGTTAGGTCATCTCATATAAATAAGTGTGGAGAAGCGTGTGGGTCCAGTGTGAGGGGTTTTATCCTCTACTACAGCTATGTGTAGTTAGGCCATCTCATTCAAATAAGTGCGGAGGAGCGTGTTGGTCAAGTGTGAGGGTTTTATCCTCTACTACAGCTATGTGTAGTTAGGCCATCTCATACAAATAAGTGTGGAGGAGCACGTGGGTCCAGTGTGAGGGGTTTTATTCTCTACTACAGCTATGTGTAGTTAGGCCACCTCATATAAATAAGTGTGGAGGAGTGCGTGGGTCCAGTGTGAGGGGTTTTATCCTCTTCAACAACTATGTGTAGTTAGGCCATCTCATACAAATAAGTGTGGAGGATCGTGTGGGTCCAGTGTGAAGGGTTTTATTCTCTACTATAGCTGTGAAGTTAGGCCACCTCATATAAATAAGTGTGGAGGAGTGCGTGGGTCCAGTGTGAGGGGTTTTATCCTCTACTACAGCTATGTGTAGTTAGGACATCTCATACAAATAAATGTGTAGGAGCTTGTGGTTCCAGTTGGAGGGGTTTTATCCTCTACTATAGCAAGTGGGTCAAGTGTGAGGGTTTTTATCCTCTACTATAGCTATGTGTAGTTAGGACATCTCATATAAATAAGTGTGGAGGAGCATGTGGTCCAGTGTGAGGGTTTTATCCTCTACTATAGCTGTGTAGTCAGGCCATCTCATTTAAATAAGTGTGGAGGAGCGCGTGGGTCCAGTCAGAGGGGTTTTATCCTCTGCTACAGCTACATGTAGTTAAGCCATATTTTACAAATAAGTGTGGAGGAGTGCGTGGGTCCAGTATTAGGGGTTTTATCCTTTACTATAGCTATGTGTAGTAACGCCATCTCCTATAAATAAGTGTGGAGGAGCATGTGGGTCAAGTGTGAGGGTTTTTATTCTCTACTATAGCTATGTGTAGTTAGGACATCTCATATAAATAAGTGTGGAGGAGCATGTGGTCCAGTGTGAGGGTTTTATCCTCTACTATAGCTATGTGTAGTTAGGCCATCTCATATAAATAAGTGTGGAGGAGCATGTGGTCCATTGTGTGGGGTTTTATCCTCTATTATAGCTATGTGTAGTACTAATGCCATCTCATATATATAAGTGTGGAGGAGTGCTTGGGTCCAGTGGGAGAGGTTTTATCCTCTACTATAGCTATGTGTAGTTAGTCCATCTCATTTAAATAAGTGTGGAGGAGTGCATGGGTCCAGTGTGAGGGGTTTTATCCTCTACTACAGCTACGTGTAGTTAGGCCATATTTTACAAATAAGTGTGGAGGAGTGCGTGGGTCCAGTATTAGGGGTTTTATCCTTTACTATAGCTATATGTAGTAACGCCATCTCCTATAAATAAGTGTGGAGGAGCATGTGGGTCCAATGTGCGGGGTTTGATCCTCTACTATAGCTATGTGTAGTTAGGCCATCTGATATAAATATGTGTGGAGGAGCATGTGGGTCCAGTGTGAGGGTTTTTATCCTCTACTATAGCTATGTGTAGTAAGGCCATCTCATATAAATAAATGTGGAGGAGCTTGTGGTTCCAGTTAAAGGGGTTTGATCCTCTACTATAGCTATGTGTAGTTAGACCATCTTATATAAATAATTGTGGAGGAGTGTGGGGTCCAGTGTGAGGGGTTTTATCCTCTACTATAGCTATGTGTAGTTAGGACATCCCATATAAATAATTGTAGAGGAGCACGTGGGTCCAGTTGAAAAGGTTTGATCCTCTACTATAGGTATGTGTAGTTAGGCCATCTTATATAAATAAGTGTGGAGGAGTGCGTGGGTCCAGTGTGAGGGGTTTTATCGTCTACTATAGCTATGTGTAGATAGGCCATCTCATACAAATAAATGTGGAGGAGCTTGTGGTTCCAGTTGGAGGTGTTTTATCCTCTACTATAGCTATGTGTAGTTAGGCCATCTCATTTAAATAAGTGTGGAAGAGCATGTTGGTCCAGTGTGAGGGTTTTATCCTCTACTATTGCTATGTGTAGTTAGGTCATCTCATATAAATAAATGTGGAGGAGCTTGTGGTTCCAGTTAAAGGGGTTTAATCCTCAATTATAGGTATGTGTAGTTAGGCCATCTTATATAAATAAGTCTGGAGGAGCACGTGGGTCCAGTGTGAGGGGTTTTATCATCTACTATAGCTATGTGTAGATAGGCCATCTCATATAAATAAGTGTGGAAGAGCAAGTGGGTCCAGTAGGAGGGGTTTTATCTTCTACTATAGCTATGTGTAGTAAGGCCATCTCATATAAATAAGTGTGGAGGAGCATGTGGGTCCAGTGTGAGGGGTTTTATCATCTACTATAGCTATGTGTAGTTAGGCCATCTCATATAAATAAGTGTGGAAGAGCAAGTGGGTCCAGTAGGAGGGGTTTTATCTTCTACTATAGCTATGTGTAGATAGGCCATCTCATATAAATAAGTGTGGAAGAGCAAGTGGGTCCAGTAGGAGGGGTTTTATCTTCTACTATAGCTATGTGTAGTAAGGCCATCTCATATAAATAAGTGTGGAGGAGCATGTGGGTCCAGTGTGAGGGGTTTTATCATCTACTATAGCTATGTGTAGTTAGGACATCCCATTTAAATAATTGTAGAGGAGCATTTGGATCCAGTGTGAGGGGTTTGATCCTCTACTACAGCTATGTGTAGTTAGGCAATCCCATATAAAAAAATGCGGAGGAGCACGTGGGTCCAGTATGAGTGGTTTTATCCTCTACTATAGCTATGTATAGTAAGGATATCTCATATAAATAATTGTGGAGGAGCATGTGGGTCCAGTGGGAGGGGTTTTATCCTCTACTATAGGTTTGTGTAGTTAAGGACATCTCATATAAATAAATGCGGAGGAGCACGTGGGTCCAGTATGAGTGGTTTTATCCTCTACTATAGCTATGTATAGTAAGGCCATCTCATATAAATAAATGCGGAGGAGCATGTGGGTCCAGTGTGAGGGGTTTTATCCTCTACTATAGCTATGTGTGTTAAGGACATCTCATATAAATAAATGTGGAGAAGCATGTGGGTCCAGTGTGAGGGGTTTTATCCTCTACTATAGCTATGTGTAGTTAAGGATTATCTCATATAAATAAATGTGGAGGAGCATGTGGGTCCAGTGGGAGGGGTTTTATCCTCTACTATAGGTTTGTGTAGTAAGGACATCTCATATAAATAAATGTGGAGGAGCATGTGGGTCCAGTGGGAGGGGTTTTATCCTCTACTATAGGTTTGTGTAGTAAGGACATCTCATATAAATAAATGAGGAGGAGCATGTGGGTCCAGTGGGAGGGGTTTTATCCTCTACTATAGGTTTGTGTAGTAAAGACATCTCATATAAATAAATGTGGAGGAGCATGTGGGTCCAGTGTGAGGGCTTTTATCCTCTACTATAGGTTTGTGTAGTAAGGACATCTCATATAAATAAATGAGGAGGAGCATGTGGGTCCAGTGTGAGGAGTTTTATCCTCTACTATAGCTATGTGTAGTAAGGCCATCTCATATAAATAAGTGTGGAGGAGCATGTTGGTCCAGTGTGAGGGGTTTTATCCTCTACTATAGCTTTGTGTAGTTAGGAAATCTCATATAAATAAGTGTGGAGGAGCATGTTGGTCCAGTGCGAGGTTTTTTTTCCTCTACTATAGCTATGTGTAGTTAGGCCATCTCATATAAATAAATAAGGAATATCATGTGGGTCATGTGTGAGGGGTTTTGTCCTCTACAATAGCTATGTGTAGCTAGGCCATCTCATATAAATAAGTGTGGAGGAGCAAAGGGTCCAGTGTGAGGTGTTTTATCCTCTACTATAGCTATGTGTAGTACTAAGGCCATCTCATATATATAAGTGTGGATGAGTGGGTGGGTCCAGTGGGAGGGGTTTTATCCTCTACTATAGCTATGTGTAGTACTAAGGCCATCTCATATATATATATAAGTGTGGAGGAGTGCGTGGGTCCAGTGGGAGGGGTTTTATCCTCTACTATAGCTATGTGTAGTAAGGCCATCTCATATAAATAAGTGTGGAGGAGCATGTGGGTCCAGTGTGAGGGGTTTTATCCTCTACTATAGCTATGTGTAGTTAGGCCATCTCATATAAATACAGACCATAATCCGTTCAAGTACACCAAAAATGCATTTCAAATGCGTTCGTTTTGCGTGTCAAACCCGTTTGTTTTGTGTTTAAAATGCATTTTAGTTTCGTTAATGGATTGCATTTTTTTCATAATAAACATTAGAGAAAATAAGAAAATGCAGTTCCAAACGATACTTAACGCTTTTTAGCCTGCAATTGCGATCGAATTGTTTAGCGTGTATCGTTTACCATGTATCTTTTACCATTAACGTTTACACGGCGTGTTCACCAATCGCATCATCTCTTGTTGTCCAATTGTAACACCGCAGTAGAACAAATAAGAACTAGATATTTAACGAAATCGCCGCGTTTTATATGATAGTAAATTAATTAAATAAATTAAAATGATATTGATTAAAATCATTCTGAAATATTACTAACTACGCCACCATTTGTTAGATATGGTCTACCATATAGGTGATGATTTGTAGCATGACAGCAGATTATTATGTTTCATAAAACTCAATCATTGAAATTTATTACACACGGTAAGTCCGTCATGTCAATTACATCAGATAAACACGCTACGGTCACATAATCATTAGATTGGCCAAACATTGCCAGACTGGTTTATACTAAAGTTAACATTACGGTATCAAAAAAGTATATAGAAAATAAATGTGAACCAGTCCATGTTTTTTATATCTGCTGTGGTGTATAATCTGCTATTATGCAAGAAACAGAGTATAGACGCCTCAGCAAGTATTTATTTTATTTACAGGAATAATGCATTATTAACAGGTATTGTTCCAATTTTAATTTCAGTTATGAATTTCGATATATTGTCATGTAAAACAATTATAACAATTCATTAAACAAAAGAATTTATATAATCCGCAAAGATAAATATATTTACAAATACACATGCCTTAATTTATGTAGCGAATGCACACGCTTTATGTCTATAACTCCGACACAATTTATTTTTGACCTCGTGGCAATGTGCAATGTCGTCACTCTGACAGTTTCTTGCGTCATTTAATGTCGCGTTCTATTTCACTACGGTAAATGCATGGAAGATAGGGGGATGTTTCCATAAAAAAGATGCCTTTAAGGGTATTTGTCTTGTGGCATGGCTTCTAAAATCGCTGGTACATGTACTTCCGTCTGACACTTTCAAGAACTGTTATGTACATGACACTGATAGAATTCCTCTGATATCCTTCCATCAAAAATTTCCAAGATACCCACTTAGTAAATAAAATGTTTGTTTCACTGGTGACATCATCGGACATTGGCACAAGGTGATAGTGAAAGGGACAGTGTGTTCATTCTATACAACAACCACCAACACTTTACTTGTGTTTGTTATATATATATGAACTATTTTTATATACAATTCTGGAAAAGCCCTCAGTGGAAAGGTTATGGTGTAACAAATAGATTTTCTAAAATTGTGTGAAAACTTTTCCTATTGGAAATCTTATAACAGAACAGCAACATAAATTGGTGTTCAGATAATTTAATCAGTTAATTGGGGTAGTTGTGTAAGCAGGTCATGCATCATCTGATTGTTTTATCACACTTTTACAAGTAAAGAAACAATGCCCGAGGCAATGTTTTTCACGGATAATTCGGGATTAAAACTTATAACAAAGGAATTAAATTAAAGTTACAGGTATAGCAATTTAAAGATTTTAAATGACAAAGAGAGCAATCATTTCGTTTAATTATTTATTTCATTGACAATATAACTACGACAATATAAGAGGATATCAGAATCTTTAATATTTGATGCGTTTAAACTTTGCATTATTGTTTTGTATCGTTCGTGGATCGTTCGCCCTGTTGCGTCTGTGTATCGTTTCGTTTATCGTTTCGTTTATTGTTTTGTTCGCATTTTTAATCCGTTTGTATATCGTTTAAAACGCGTTTGATATTCATTTCGTTTGCGTCCGTTTGTTGTACTTGAACGGATTACGGTCTGTAAGTGTGGAGGAGCGCGTGGGTCCAGTGGGAAAGGTTTGATCCTCTACTATAGCTATGTGTAGTTAGGCTATCTCATACAAATAAGTGTGGAAGAGTATGTGGATCCAGTGGGAAAGGTTGGATCCTCTACTATAGCTATGTGTAGTTAGGCCATCTCATACAAATAAGTGTGGAGGAGCATGTGGATCCAGTGGGAGAGGTTTTATCTTCTACTATAGCTATGTGTAGTTAGGCCATCTCATACAACTAAGTGTGGAGGAGTATGTGGATCCAGTGGGAGAGGTTTTATCTTCTACTATAGCTATGTGTAGTTAGGCCATCTCATACAAATAAGTGTGGAGGAGCATGTGGATCCAGTGGGAGAGGTTTTATCTTCTACTATAGCTATGTGTAGTTAGGCCATCTCATACAACTAAGTGTGGAGGAGTATGTGGATCCAGTGGGAGAGGTTTTATCTTCTACTATAGCTATGTGTAGTTAGGCCATCTCATACAAATAAGTGTGGAGGAGTATGTGGATCCAGTGGGAGAGGTTTTATCTTCTACTATAGCTATGTGTAGTTAGGCAATCTCATACAACTAAGTGTGGAGGAGCATGTGGATCCAGTGGGAGAGGTTTTATCCTCTACTATAGCTATGTGTAGTTAGGCCATCTCATACAACTAAGTGTGGAGGAGTATGTGGATCCAGTGGTAGAGGTTTTATCTTCTACTATAGCTATGTGTAGAATCACTGAGCAAGACACTACATCAAAATATGCTTAGTACTGGTTCTAACCTGTGAGTTTGCAAGTCTGATTTGTTAAAGTTAGAGAACGTGATTCACAATCTATGTAAAATAAATAAGTTTAAAATTAAATATTTTTTGACAATATTTTGACAATATTTTATTTATTTTGAGTAATGTAGGCGTCCAGCCCATAATATAAATCATAAAAAAAAAACTCATATGCCAGATTACCTACCAGGATCATATACTTAGTGTTTGACATAATATCAGCATATTCAACCCAGCAAGACACACAGCAGTTGTGAAAATGAATTCACAACTGCCATTTTATTTTTTTGGAAGGGGTTAACACCATTTTCAACACACTTCCAGTTATATATGGCATGCCCAGTTTCTTTAGTGGAGGAAGACCTCATAATGAATCTGAATAAAATCACCATCCTTCCGCAAGTAGTTGGAAATCTTTCTCACATAAAAATTTAGCAGCAAGCAGAACTCAAACCTAGGACCTTAGCAGTGAGAGGTAAGTGATCTTTGCTAAAGTTATGGACATAAAATAAATAAATTGTAGCTTTAAAGTAATGGTTCAATTACCAGAATAACTTAAAATGGAATTTTTACCTAAATTAATCATACGTAATTTTTAACAAACACAGGAGTCAATTAAGCTACATAGGGGTGGTCCTTTAACTGGGGCAAGGAGTGGTCCATGAACTGAGGCCAGGGATGGTCTCTGAACTGAGGCCAGGGGTGGTCCTTCACCTGAGGCCAGGAGTGGTCCTTGAACTGAGGCTAGGGATGGTCCTTAAACTGAGGCCAGGGGTGGTCCTTGAACTGAGGACATGAGTGGTTCTTGAATTGAGGCCAGGGGTGGTCCTTGAACTGAGGCTAGGGGTGGTCCTTCACCCAAGGCCAGTTGAATTTTGCAAAATCTGGTCCACCAATTGACTAAAATTTTTTGATACATGGCAATGATTTTTTAAGTGGTTTTTTTTGCATTTAACTGTAATGTAGAAACTGTAACCCATCATTGGTCAATAGTGATTGATTGAATATTTAGCGTCATTTTTATGCCATCGAGGGATAACAGACGATCAGTTAACCTAACCACTGATTCCTGGGATTAACCAGTACTCGAGCACACCCCATCTCCCCAAGTAACTGATAACTTTCCCACTTGAATTAGTGGTGAGAGACGAATGATAATGAAACACAATGTCGTATATCAATCATCACAGAGACTGTTGCCGGGCAGGGATTCGAACTCACAACCCCTGGATTGATAGTCAGACGCATAACCAACTGAGCTAACCAGGGCCCTGCTGGTCAATAGTGAATACTGCAGCCAATCATAACTTTAGTTTTGGCTCGGTATAAATGGCAGAAGATATATTTGTTTTTCACCAAATTCAAACCCATTTACTACCAATAACCAACAATAATTCATGCGAAGTGATGATACAAACAGGAAATAAGAATAGGAATGCTGGGAACATGATCTTGAAGTAAATTGTGTACAAGAATTATCATGGTGAAATGAGGATCACAACAATGGTAGTTTTTGAGATGTCAATTTGTTTAAATAAATGAGTATCAAATTTAATTGAGTTATTTTTACATTATCACAAAGTGTTACCAAGTAATACATATGTATACAAAATTAGTGTCTCTCATGGATTATATTTAGTCCATTTGATTTTGTCTGGTCAGTTAAATTTTATTTTGAGAGGCCTAGTTAGCTAGTAAAAATTGAGGCCTTATTATGTTGACTCCTGCTTACATAATTATATGAGTTTGTTTACAAACATTACAAACATTATTTTATATATTAACGTTTCCTCACCAACGTCATTTTATATGTTAGCTTTAAGTAACATACAAAAGTATAAACACTGTTCTATTGTTTATTGGAAGACCAATATAGTGTTAACCAAAATTCATACTGTTTTGTCTTACAACTAAATTGTTTACCTGTGGCAGAGGAGACAATGCCAAAGACAGCTATTTTCAATGTGCTAGAGTGTACATAATTTCATATAATGCATTTTTTGTTGATTCAAGGTCCATAACACCCGACATTAATTATCCAATTTTGCCAGTTCAAAAGCTTGTCCAAGATATTATGGTTATTATCATAACAACTGTGTAAGTTTGGTGAGAATCAAATGGTCATACGGTCAAATAGTGCAATTTTTGACAATTCAAGAGCCTGACATTAATAGTCCAATTTTGCCAGTTCAAGAACTAGTCCAAATGTAAGGTTATATAACTAATGTGTTAGTTTGGTGAGAATCAAATGCCAGTGCTAGAATGCACACACGGTCATAATAAAGTGCATTTTTTAATGTTCAAGGGCAATAACGTTAATATTCTAATTTGACCAGTTTAAGAACTTGTCCAAGATATTGCGGTTATATAACTACTGTGCAAGTTTGCTGAGGATCAAAATAAAAATGCAGGTGCTAGAGTGCACACCACAGAAAGTTCATGGACGGACAACGGATGACGGAAAATGGACAACAGGTGACCAGAATAGCTCACCTTCAGCTTTGCTCAGGTGAGATAAAAACAAGTGTGGACTTGTGTAATATTTTCAACATTTAATACAGCACATCAATAAAACTTATATTACCATAAATAGGAATATTTCCTCTATGCAATTGCCAATTTTCGTAACTATATTGAAAGCGGTTATGTAGCAACAGTGCTAGAAAATATGCATATAATGGCTACCCGGAGCAGTCAGCTGACATCAATGTTAAATTTTTGCATGATATTTAATTGGCCAAATCAAATCTTGTCAAAGTACCTACTGGGCTCTTGGGTGCTTTTCATACATAGTTTTTCACCCATTTATCATATATATCAGATTCACTATATCACTTTTCCTTGTAGCCATTACATGAATATTTTCTAGTACCGTTGCTATGTAACGGTATATAATATCAATACGAAATTTGGTGATGGCATAGAGGATTATGCTTTCTATGGCAATATAATTTTTATTTTTGTTCTATATTAAAAGTGGAAAATATTATGACAGTCCATATCCTTTTTTACACATACCTCATAATAATTGTTAATTGACTTAATTATTTCTTTTTACTTTTGGCTTGCAAAAAAACCCCATAACTACACCATCTGTTAGACAACTAAATCCTCACTAATAACAATGTATAAAACACATGGAAATCAGAGACTCTCAAGAGAAATAAATGATGGACATTTTATTTGAATAAAAACCAATTCAAATATTTAAGACACTCTTTGTAAAATAAAACTGTTATCAAGTAAAAATTGTACCAATTAATTTAACATTTGAATCCTTACGCTATTGGTATTAATATGAAATATTGCTGTTTAAACTTGGGTATTAGCATTCATTCTTATCAGCTTGCAGGATCACAGTCTACAAGCGAGGTGGTAGTGCAGGGAGCAGTTTGGGTCACTCAAGCCAGGTCAAAGGTTCAATACCAGGCTCTAACCAATGACCTCTACAAAACAACACTGTGACGGTTCTAACCAGGAAAGGGTCTTGAGTGTGATTCATACAAGATCTGAATGATAACAGAATAATCTATAAACAACGTTAAAGAAGTATATTGTTACAAAGGTCCACTAGTTAGAGGTTTACATAGCCTGGATGCCATCTCTGTTTCAGTTTGTGTAATCTCTACTGATCTCTCAAAAAGTGACAGTATTTATCTCAGGCATGGAATCGTAATAATCTATACAACATGCAAAAGCCAGAGGGGGTGGGAGTGCAAGGAGGGGGTGGGAGTGCAAACTCAGTTATGCATCCGACTTTCAACCCAGGGGTCATAAGTTAGAAGCCCAGCCCAGCCACAGTCTCTGTTTATGACAAAATGCCTCCACCTTTGAATATGATGTGAAGAAGTGTGGAGATAAGGTGTGTCTAGTATTGTTTAACCATACCGAAAGATCCCAGGAGTGATGATTAGATGTGCTGACCTACGTTAGATAATTGAAATACTTTTGAAAAAAGGCGCAATACCCCAAACATACAAGCAAATATCAAAACTATTAATTGGTTTAAGATTGTTTTCTTTCCCTTTCATTAAACATCAATCAGTATTATTCTGGAAATTTTTTAGATAACAGTAACTTCCAACAAAAGTTGCCAGAAAACCAACAAAGCTCGCCTCTGGGTGTCTTAGTCCAAAAAGGGCCATAACTGTGCCAAAGTGCAATCAAGAGTTATGGTTCTTGGCTCTGTGTGTTCCATTGATGATGGTGAACACACATGTAAAGTTTCATTCACATCCAGTAAGTGGTTGCATAGATATCTTAAACTTAAACGCAAAAGATTAACCTGGGTGTCTACAGATGATGCCTACGACGCCGGGGTCATGACAATAGCTCTCCTAGGACTTTGTTCCTGCGAGCTAATAAAGAAATCATATTTGAGCACGCACTCATTTGAAGTCAGATGTAACAGGGTTTAAGATGAGATTTCGTTCGTTTTATAAAGGAAGAACAGAAGAATACAAATAACATTTTTAAACATCTCCAATTGAAAAGTGTTACGATATTCCCAGCTAATAAAGGCAGACATTTTTCTCTGGAGACCCAAGACAATTCTAGAGACTAAATCACCGTGCTAATTGAGATCTGTTTCTGCACAGGATTGTAGCGAAGTGTCAATTAAGGCCTAGGCACAAATCACAAGGAAATTGACGCCAATACGACATTGCATACTGATCATGTGGGATACTGAGAAATGAAGTTGAAAAAATTCTGGTAGTGTCTGCAAGTGGATCTCCTGATTGATGATAATGGCCATTAATAAACTGTAGAAACACATGCGTTACAATCACAACCAAGATCATATTTGCCGAGGAAACTAATTAATGGCTGAATGATGTCAGGGATTAACCACCAGTCCCCATTTAAAGTCATGTAACATTCTGTATCATGTATACAGGCAAACTGTGCAAATGGTCACCTTTATTCAGCAACCATCTGTCTTAAGCAGCCACAATTCTTATTTCCCATTCATATTCTTTAGGAGCAAATTAACCTGTATTAAACAACCTGCCTTAAAATGCTATTTTTGCTCCTTCGCTTGAGTGGCAGCTTTTGACAGGTTTGACTGTACATGAATGCTGAAATATAACTTTGTTGATTCTGAAATAATACAAAGTTTAAGATCGGCTCAAATGTTTTGTTTTATTCCATAACAAACAGCTGTGCACAAACGTTAAGTACAAAAGGTACATATCAATGCCACTTTACCAATTATAATAGAAAATATTCTCCAATCTGATTCAATACAAACTTAAAACAGATGTAACATACAGGCAGGGAAAAAGTACAATGGTCAGAATTCTAGAAGAATATACTATTTCTGGACCCCCACTTTCCCCAAACTAACCCGGTAATATTTGTCAAACACAACGTTTTACAATCATACAACAATCAGATTCATTCCTGGTATGTCTCTCCGGGACTCGGTGACATACAAGCTAAATAAACAAAAATTATGAAGTACTCATGTTGTTGTTTTTTCATAAATCACTTCAAAAACATGAATTGCACAGCTCCTGCAAATCACTGACTATAGAGAATATGAAGGTTTTATTACTAACTGTAGCCCTAAACATCATAGGTAGCAAACCTTGAAATAGTCACCTGTCTTGAGCTGTGGCTTATCAACTCTGATTGTATTGAGAAGAGGAAGCACGAGGACTGTGAGTTTCAAACTCTGATTGTATTGAGAAGAGGAAACACAAGGACTGTGAGTTTCAACTCTGATTGTATAGAGAAGAGGAAACACAAGGACTGTGAGTTTCAAACTGATTGTATTGAGAAGAGGAAACACAAGGACTGTGAGTTTCAACTCTGATTGTATTGAGAAGAGGAAACACAAGGACTGTGAGTTTCAAACTCAGATTGTATTGAGAAGAGGAAACACAAGGACTGTGAGTTTTCAAACTCTGATTGTATTGAGAAGAGGAAGCACGAGGACGGCGAGTCCTGTACTACTCAAATGGCTATTTGCAGGAAGAACATTAAAATGGAGGTGAGGGGAAGAACAAATGTCACCAACTCTTATGAAAATTGGTTTAGTGATTTAAGAAAGTCATTTAATGAAAAGAGGAATGGCTCAGATGAGCTAAGTTATAACAGATGATAAAAAAACATACCATGCCTGCCCAGAAGAGCACAAATACAATGAGGACAGCTATATCGGTGCATCCTCGACTCTTTACAGGATTTGTCAGGTCAGTTTTCTCCTCACTCTGTAAAACAATAACTGATATATCATATAATATAAACATTATATAATATATAACAAAACTGTAATTATATGAATATCAAACCTCGGTCAACATTATTTTTCGAAGGTTGACAATTTTCTACAGCATACTTACAGCTTGTGGCTACCAAATTTATTTAACCAGTGTTTTTTTTTCTCACCATTCTGGGAAGATGACCCATACCCTTGGAAATGGAAATTTTAGCGGCATTACATTAACATTGGGAAAATCTTTGCATTAAATATATTTGTTCAACTCGTCCAAATGTGCACACTTGTTTCTCTGGCCATTTAATTAAAGAATCAGTGTCATACTCAATTCAGAATGGGGAAAACTTTGTTTATTTCATAAAGGAATTATGGCAAGATACAATTTACAATTATTAAAGCTTTCAGTTGGGAATTTTTACCACTCAATTGGTAAATAAAAGATACTATTTGCCATTGGGAATGTGATCCAAGAATGGCTATAAAAACACTGTATACTGAAAAAGCAACGTTAAACGTAACATACAGTTACAGAGCAAGCTGTTCTCCTGGCTATTCTTTCTTGAACCCAGCTATTTTCAGCTGATTTTTTCTTTTTTTTGGCAAAGGACACCCAGACCCCACTTCTACTTTTTCCTTTCACCCTCCTACTTCAAAACTTGATGAAAGCCCTGCAGTATTGAATTTTTTATCTGACTTTATAAACTTAATTTTTGAAAAGAAAGTAATGCTTTATTGAAGTCTATAAACATTAAATAATCATTCTTCTTGCAGGTCTAGTTGTGATAATGAGCAGTTAAATATACTTTATTGAAGAAGAGAAAAAAAAAACAAGAAATGTCACTGGTAAGTGTCACATGCCCCCAAAATGGTCTGAAAAAAAAAACAACAATATATTTTATAATAGGTTACAGGGATTTAAATGTATCCATAAATATCAAGAGAAATGGACTGATGTTTCTATGGGGTGCCGTTTTACTATTTAACCTCAATAAGTGATATCACTCATTCAAATAGGTGATACCACTCATTCAAATAGGTGATACCACTCATTCAAATAGGTGATACCACTCATTCAAATAGGTGATATCACTCATTCGTTTCAAATAGCTGATATCACTTATTCGAATAAGTGATATCACTCATTCGTTTCAATTAGGTGATATCGCTGATTCGAATAAGTGATATCACTCATTCACAAATGTTTTTTTTACTTAAAATGTGACCTTGATATTTGTGTGACCTTGGCATCTGATGTTAAGGCCTGGGTATTTCTATAGGTAGATGCAGGTGATACATCATCATGACATGTTGATCACTTGAATAAAGATATTTTAAAATCCCTCCATGTAAGACAAAGTACCAGACAGGCATGAAAGACCAAACGAAACTAAAAGTGTGACCTTGACCTTTGAGGTAGGGATCTGGATCTGTGATCTTGCTCGATTGAGAACTCTTTTAAGTTTCTGATAGTAAATAAATTTCTTGGCCATTAATATTATTTTATTCGAGACTTTCCAACAGTCAAACATTTTATTTCTGAATATAATGTCTATACATTTTCATGAATATGGTTCATCAAACATGAGATAAATTGTTAAGAAATGTCACATTTGACAAAAGTATGTTTAATTGTTTTTTTCTCTGTTGCATAAACTGCAAGTATCGGAGTCCTTTATTTTCGTTTGTTTATAAGAATTGGTTCCTAATATTTCGTATTTTATTCTATATTAAATCCATTGTAAATTTGAGTCTTTTGTAATGTTAAAAGGAAGGCAGTAACACTGTCCTAACCAGATTGGCAGATTTCTCTACATCCTTTTGGATCTTTCATAACTATTGGAACTCAGATAATGGGTAGGTGGTGCTAAATGAAAAATTAAAAGTTTAGGTAAGTACCTTTTAACAGATGCTATGTAGTTTATATTTATGTTGTACATAAGCTTTTAACAAAATCCATCATCGAGTATAAATTACCATTTGTATTTATAATATCATTTATCAATATAAAATACCCTCAAAGAACCAATGGTTATAAAATATACTTGTGCCTCCGACCTTAAATTTGGATTAAACCAAATTGTATTTTTTTTTAAATGTAAACCAATATGCAGGCTTTAGTAAGTTTGAATATGTTTGATAGCTTCTAAAAATATCTTTCCAGAAGGGATTATGTGTTCTGTTTATGTGTCTAGTAACAAAATCTTGGCCATATGTGCCAGCATATGACATGAATGGGTATACTGAAATAAATATGGATAAATATTTTTTGTAATTTGAATTTAAAAGGCATCTTATCCATGTGAGTTTTAATGAGCTAATACAAAGGTCTATATCAAACATTTTGAGACCCTCTTTTAAGTAAGAGTTGCAGAGATAATTTCTTTTCACCTTATTCAGTATACCATCCCAAATAAATTTAGAAAATAAAATTTTAAGCTTTTTGATTTTATCAGCAGTAGGGTTTGGTAGAGCTAAGATAAGATGATTAATTTTCGGTATGGCTAAACATTTTGAGATTGTTATTTTACCTATAAGTGTCAATATTCTTTTTGACCAATGGATCATGCATTTTACCATCAAATTTCACATTAATCATTTTGACTAGATTTACTGAAAACCGAATACCAAGGACAGTAAATTCTATGTCCCAAGAAAGATTATATTGTTCACAACTTAATATTCCTTTTTTTCATTGAACCAATTCACACTAATTATAATTAAGGCTGGAGATTTCAGTATAGAATTTGAGTGCTTGAAGTGTATTTACAAGTAACTTAAAAAATATATGGTTTAACAAAAAAAAAAATTTGCGACTTACAATTTGTGACCTTCATGGAAATAACGTTATTTACACTATCTGGAAGCTATAATAATAATACATAATTGTCCAGTTACGAGAACAAAGGCTTCATGTCAAATATATAAACCTAGCATTCTAACTTCCTAATAAGTTTGAATCCTAATTTTGTTCATCACAACAACTTCTCGTATACCACAAATAAGTTTTCTGAATGAATATGAAAGTGGTGAAGTAGCATTCTATTTCTATTTTGTTTGTAAAAATTCAACCATGTAAGTGTGATTTTGTCCAAAAAAAAGAGAGTCGGTGGGTATAAAGCCCTTATGTAGATATTTGCTGTATAGAAAATAGTCACTTTGATCCGGGGGTTTTCCCATCCGATAAAAAAACATGGCAAATACTGGAAAATAGCCCAACGTTTAAACTGAGATTAGAAAGTTGCGCATACGCGCCTCAATACCTTATAAAAGAAAATGGCAAACGATTCGCGATGAATTATAAGATTCCTTGGAGATTCAACAAGAATTTCCTTGTGTTACTGTAGAAGTTATTGCCGAAAAACGTTCAATGTCTAGTTTACAAATGATTTAATAATTATAATTGCGTTGATATATAGAAAAGAATTAATACTGTAACAATTTCAGGGACAATTTTGTGTCATTTCTTTTTCACAGTTTTTCAGATTGTTTATTTTTGGTCTTGTGGTCCAGTTGTGTATCGAATTTCGAGTTGCACTTTTCTAAAAGTTTTGGACGTGTTAAAGATCGTCTTTGGTATACAGTTTTATATATTGATTTTCTTTATCATTGTTTCGGTGGTAAACTATATGAAAACCAATAAGACTACAAGATATATGCCAATTAATCGTGCTGTGTTGAATTTCATTATAAACGCTCTTGTGTAATCGCGTTGAAAGTTTCTGATATCATCTGCAATCTGATTGGCTTACAACTGATGAAGGTGGAGCTTATGTATCTTGGTCATGTTAAGGACATTGATTGACATTTACAACTGATAAAGGCGGAGCTTATGTATCTTGGTCAGTGTCAGTTAGTTTGTTTTTACAACAAAATGCAGGGGGAGTAAAAATACAATACACAGGATATTGATATTGCGGAAGATTTTGACTCCCGTCTGGGAGTCGCAAGTTTTCTCTTTGATTCTGGGAGACTCCCAAACAATGCGGGAGAGTTCACATGTCTGTCATGGTTTGTCAATATTTTTTTCAAAAAGACAATAAAAGATAAATATCTGGTAATCAACAAAATTAGCTACCTACCTACATAAATAATTCTGGACCGACGAACAGTAACACATCTTTTTAATGGTGGCCTTAATTATCATTAAATTAAACCATGTGATTGGGCAAGACTATATTAACAGATTTTTTTATTTAGTACAATAAAAAATAAATGTCTTTAGGATGTTGCCAAAGACTTTTTGACATGCTACCTTGTCATGTGGAGAACCTGTCAACAAATTCATCAAAATAGTTTTCATGAAACAGTGACCTTGACCATCACCTAATCTGGCTCAAAAGCATTCCAAAGCTTCATTATCATACTAGGAGCATATCCACAAAATCTTACAAAACATCTTACAGGAAACAAAAGGTATCAAGTGTTTTTTTCTATTTTTAGTAATATTGACCTTGACCTGAGTTGACTCGAAGTTATTTCTAGCTTTAATTTTCATGAAGGGACCTATCTAGAATTTCACTGAAGAATCTTAAAAGAAACAGAAGTTAATGTCAAGGGAAACCATTTTCTAATAATTATAAGTTATATAAATAGCAGCAAGTGACTTTGATCATAAGTAAGCTTGGCTTAAAAACAATCAAGTATCTTGTTCACTTTCAGAAGCTTTAGGACCTTCACCTTATTTGGCTGAAAAGCAATCATATGGTTCCACTTAAAGTGGAAAATATAATAATTATATTTCATTTTTGAATGCCAGGAAAGATATATTGCAGCAATAATTTATTACTTCATAGGAGCATGCATTTTAAACTTTAATGTTCATGTAATTATATCTCCAATTACATGTGACTGTAAATTAGGTTCACAAACTAATAAATTATTAGTGCTTTACTATGAGGACAAAACCCCAAATATATCATTTAAAGATAAATTTCACTAATATCATTAAAAGTCTGTAACTAATACATATTTTGCTAATTTCCAATTATAAGTTTAATTTTTACTCTAATATAATTAATTTTATCCACACAAATGTTGTATACAGCGTATTTGCAATCAAATATTTCTAGCTGCATATACCTCGCAGCTGTTCAACTTGATAACCATAAAAACATTGAAAAGGACACATTTGCATCAGAATGAGCGTGTGTTTGACATTAATCATAAAAAAAAGCACAAACATAAAATGTATTGCAGGTAATCAGCCGAGTTAGCCCAGCATCATCAATATTCTATGACTTAAGGCAGTAGGAAATCATTTCTCATCCAACAAAGTCAGCAAAATCAAATATATTTACCGGATTAATCTACCAAGATTGTATTAAAATCAGAAAATAATTTGTCTTTATTACATTTTCTAGGAGATTCGTATGAGATTAAAAGTACAACACATACAGCAATGCAGCAAGTCAGGCATTTAAATTTTGTCACATGACTTTACAACACTCTTAATGATATTTACAAAATATTTGGGGAAAAAATAATAAAATGGGGTTAAACCCTTTACTCCATAGCAGGCCTTCTAAAATTGCCGGTTTTTCGGTTTTTGGACCGATTTCTGAAGTTCAAAACCGGTTTTCATTTCAAAGTTTAATAAAAAATCGGTCCAAATATTTTCAAAGTTCAATAAAAAATCGGTCCAGATATTTTCTATCGGTCGTATAAAATCTCATAAATTGCTCTTATCATGCCATACTGACCTGTGAAATACGCCTTGCGGCAATACCATTTGACCCAATAATCCGTTTCTTTTGTCACCTGCTGTGCGAAATGATGTCAATTTCGACCAAACCATTGACGGTATTAGGGGAGTTTATCGGAAGAGTCTATCGCTATGAAGCACGCCTCCGATGTGTGATCAGAGACCCATAGCATTCTGTCGGTTCATCAAAAGACTGTGTTTGCGTCCGTAATTTCTTTGATATACCGCTAACCAAAGCTGGGACGGTCGGACCGAATATTGTTTGCGTCATTAAAATATTTGATAAAACGTGCAGCGTTACTTGTTTGTTTCATTTTTTTAAAAAAAAATAATTTAATTATAAATTGATGACATTAATTAATGAAAGTGAACCCGGACCAATTTTGTTTTGATTTGGGACAGGTTCGGAATGATTTATTTTGGTGGTTGAACCGTTACATTGGTTTCCACGGTGATTATTTCACGCAGCTTCCGGAACTTGCATCACTTCCGGTTCGATCGATCATTTTTATATAATGAAAATTATTCAGTAACGCGGAAACATAATGTCAGTCATTAAAATGTACACATTGTGGTAAAGTATGTTATAAATAATACACAAATAAACTTGAAATCGTTCCTTATTAATAAATAAACGCAGAAAATACATGATGCTGCTGACATGGTGGGTGGGGTATGCATACATGTAAAGGCATAATGTAAGGCAATTTAAGTGATTTTTTTTAAATAAGTGCGATTCTTACGGTAGTAAAAAACCTGGACCGATTTGCATTTTGGAATTTTAGAAGGCCTGCTCCATAGATATGCGTTTTCCTGCACCAATCACAGAAGGCCTTTGAAAACAGTGCAGGAAGTGTTCAGATTGCAATCTGAACTCTTCCTGCACTGTTTTCCTCTCTGTCAGTTAATATAAACATAATTCATCCATTGCTGATATGTGGTGAATTAATGCTTTCAATATTTGAGTTGTCCAAAGGCGTCTATATGAAGTAAAGGATTAATACCCTTGTCAACACCTTTCAGGTTACATATATTATATGGTAATTAGTTTTATTTTTGAAGTACTGGAGGAAGACCTCTGAATGAATCCGAGTAGAATCATCATCCTTCCGTAAAAAACTGGCCAACTTTCTCAGTGTTTTTTGACACAGCAAGACTCAAACCTATATATATATATATATATATATGGATACTTATTTGTGAATAACCAAGACATAAATGTTCAGACCAGACTACCGCGAGTACGCCTACAATGCAAACCATTGATACAATATCAAGGCCTCTGCCAAACCAAAAAATTGGTTTCGACCATGGCTTATATACTATGGTATTACAGGCAACACATATGGACAGGGTGGACAGATTTACATACATGAACTGATAGCTTTATATGAGTAGGATCCAGTTAAGGATTCATGACTACTCACATGCTATATAAAGGACAGATTTATAACCCCGTTGAATCATAAAGGGAGATAACTCAATTGCAATAATGGAATTTATGATTTTTGGGATCGTAAATTCCGTTGTTGTGATTTAATCATCTCCCTTTATATAGATGACTTTCCAAATCCAATTGGACTATCTAAAAGATATTCCCAAGAATCATTTTAATTGGTTTTCTCAAAGACGTCAACTTCTTTAATTTCTTTTCATTGTTATTTTGATTCTATACCATTTTATATCCACATAAATCATCGATCTAATTGGCAATGATGGCGGACGTACCACGCACCTGCAGTCTGTGACAATAATTATTCCATTCTCTATTCTATATCTAGCTTTTTATTGCCCTACTGTGTGTTACTGTGCTGCTGTTGATTCTTTTAAATAATAATTAATAATACAATTGCATAAAACGGGTTTTAAATCTGATGTAAACAAGTACAACAAACAACAACAAAGATTATCAATGTCCTAAACAATTTGATTGCATGCTTCCAATGGATACATAGATATATTTATATATATATACAAGGTTTGTCCAAAAAGTTTTTTGACACATTTGATTAAAAACACAACTATTAGGATGAAACATACATTGCTGGAATTGGACATCTTTTCCCCTCAAATAGGAAATAAATTATGTATTTATAATAAAAATGCAGGATCTTTTGCATAATTATATACAACATCTAACCACTTAGCAGCCCAACAACACAAAATGCAGAATACTAAACTGCAAGCATAATGCCATTATGGCAGACTATGCTTCAGACAAAACTGTAAAAACAATGCCATCATGGCAGACTATGTTTCAGATATAGATTGAAAACAATATAATGGCAGACTATGCTACAGAAAAACTATATGATTTATACAGACCGTGATCCATTCAAGTACACCAGAAATGCATTTCAAATGCATTTGTTTTGCATGTCAAATGTGTTTGTTTTGCATTTGAAATGCATTTTAGTTTCGTTTATGGTTTGCATTTTTTTATGATAAACGTTAGAGAAAATACGAAAAATGCAATTCAAAACGATACTAAACACATTTAAGCATGCGTTTGCGTTAGTATCGTTTACCGTGTATTGTTAACTGTGTATCGTTTACTATTTATCATTTTAAAAACTCAATGAAAGGGCCATAACTCCATGAAAAATAATCGAACCGAAACACTGACAGTTTTTTTTTATTATATGTGCATCTGCACTTGGTAATGATGCATCCTAGCAAGTTTCATAAAATTCCAACATGGGGTTGTAGAGAAATAGCAGGCAATAATTTGGTCAGACAGAATCAAAGGGCCATAACTCCCTAAAAAAACATCAAACCAGAACACAAAGACAATATGCACATCTGCACTTGGTAATGATGCATCCTAGCAAGTTTCACAAAATTCCAACATGGGGTTGTAGAGAAATAGCGTGGACAATAATTTGGTCACAGACTCAATCAAAGGGCCATAACTCCGTGAAAGTTTGTTGACACGTTTGTTTAGCGTTTGAAATGCATTTGAGTTTCATTCATGGTTTGCATTTTTTTTATGATAAACATTAGAGAAAATATGAAAATGCAATTCATAACGATACCTAACGCATTTTACCATGCGTTTGCGTTCGAATTGTTTACCGTGTATTGTTTACTGTGTGTCGTTTACCATTTATCGTTTACACAGCATATTCACCAATCGCATCAGTTCTGGTTGTCCAATTGTAACACCGCAGTAAGAACTATATAATTAACGAAATTGCCAGGTTTTATATGACGGTATATTAATTAAACAAGAAAATATCGGTGGAACCAATGGATACTCCCCAAGGAAGTGTTTGCCTCTGTACGGACTACTTGGTTGAAGAATACCAAACTGTATAGCAGGAACAATATGTGGCTCTGCACTTCACAGAACTAATTCACAAATCATTAACTGGAATAAAATGACAATATGCATAGATTCTAGCTAGTTTTACAGAATTAAAACCAGAGGTTGCAGGGAAATAGCATCATGACGACAATATGCACATCTCCATTTGGTAATGATGCATCCTAGCAAGTTTCATAAAATTCCAACCACAGGTAGTAGAGAAATAGTGCAGAAAAGAATTTGGTCACAGACTGAATCAAAGGACCATAACTCCAAGGCCATGCGTCACCCAATTGTTTTACCACATTTACAAGCAAAGAAACGATGCCCGAGGCCATGTTTTTCAGGATGATTCGGGATTAAAACTTATAACAAAGGAATTAAATTAAAGTTACAGATATAGCAAGTTAAAGAATTTATATGACAAAGAGATCAATTATTTCGTTTAATTATTCATATCATTTTCAATATAACTACGATAACATTAGAGGATATCTGAATCTTTAATATTTGTTGCGTTCAATAGTTGCATTATGGTTTTGTATCATTAGTGGATCGTTTGTCCTGGTGCGTCCGTGTATTGTTTCATTTTGTTTCGTTTCTTTTATCGTTTCATTTATTGTTTCATTTATCATTTCATTTATCGTTTTGTTCACATTTAGTCCGTTTGTATAATGTTTCATACATGTTTGTTATCCGTTTCATTTGCGTTCATTTGGTGTACTTGAATGGATTACAGTCTGTACACAATGAATATTACAGACCTCAGACTTCAAATATAGTCAAAGCTGCAATGGGTGACACTTCTGCAGACAAAATTGCAAACTAAATGACAAGCAATGCTGCAGACAAAATTCCAAACATAATGACAGACAATGCTGCAGACAAATTTGCAAACAGAATGGCAGACAATGCTTCTGACAAAATTGCAAACACAACAGTTACAGTGCTGCAGACAATTAGCAAAGAGAATGGCAGACAATGCTGCAGGCAAAATTCCGAACATAATGAGTCAATGCTGCAGACAAAATTCCAAACAAAATGACAGACAATGCTTCTGACAAAATTGCAAACAAAACAGTAACAGTGCTGCAGACAATTAACAAAGAGAATGGCAGATAATGCTGCAGACAAAATTGCAAACACAATGACAGACAATGCTGCAGACAAAATTCCAAACACAATAGTAACAGTGCTGCAGACAAAATAGCAAATAGAATGGCAGACAATGCTGTAGATCTAACTGTAAACATACCGGTAGATAATTATCAAAAATAAAAGTTGATAGAGGTAAGGATAGTGTGCTTGAAAATCACCTTTAGACACAACTTCAGAAATCATTAAAACCCAAGCTGATGTGTACAGTATTGCTTGCAGTGCGTCTTCAGAAGTGTCCTAATTGATATCTTAAATGAGTACATTTCTGCAGATAATGCTGCAAAAAGCACTGAAAATGTCAATGCTAAAACTTATGCAGAAAAAAAGGGAACAGCACAGGAAATATCAATGCAGACACTTCTACAGACAATATGATGGCTGACACTGGCATACAGACAACAGCAATAACAGACACTGATAAACAACACAATTGCTTTTAAAGATGCTACAAAATTCAGCTCGCTTTTTTCTCAAAAGCTGTAAAAAATATATATTTTGAAATAACTGCTATTTTATAGTTATAACCAAAATAGCATTTTCTAAAATGATTTTTTTTAAAACTATAATCAAGTGCTACTTTACTTCACATGAGTATTTTTGTTTCCTGTTCATTACATTGCATTGAGACAATAGATTTATAGCGTTGTGCATCAATTACTACAGGAAATGTTGATGGTAAAGCCTGTAATGTATCATTGCATATATGAGGAAATATTAATGAGAGAGCCGCCAGCAGTGTTATACAGATGAAATAACAGATATTCCATATCTTACACAATATGCTGCATTCTAGATGAGCTGTAGTCCAAAGTACAATAGCAGGTGCTAATGGAGCAATGAAATCCAAGCAGAACCAACTATTCTACAGAGACAAAATTGATGCACTCTTAACAGAATTACACTGATTCTAGGATTCCAGACACATACTGACAATCTGAACAGAATTATAAGAAATGCAATCTTCAGGCTGAGAATGAGAACTTTTTAATGATATTTCAGAAGAACAAATTGAAATCAACTACATGCTTCTAAAACAAAATACAAATAAACTACGTGTATCTTAGCAGGACATAATTCTTACTGGGAAACAAATAACAATTATACAAAAATCAACTACAAGGAACTTATTTGACCTTGAGTCAACTACAGGATCTTATTTGAACCCAAATCAACTACATGGATCTCAAATTAACCCAAATCAATTACATGGATCTTATCTGAACACAAATCAACTACATGGATCTCAAATTAACCCAAATCAATTACATGGATCTCAAATTAACCCAAATCAACTCCATGAATGTTACCTGAATACAAATCAACTACATGGGTGTAATCTGAATCCAAATCAACCACAAAGGTCCATACAACATTACATTATGATTGAGCTTACGGTTTTTGAGAAGTCTAAAATGTGAATTGTTTACGGCCGCACCAAATCATTTTAGGCAACCCTCCTCCCCCTCCCCCAGCGCCAAACCATGATACCCAGAGACCATGCAATTCACAATTTTAATTCACCCTTAGGTACCAAAGCTGCATACATTTCATTACAACTGAGCTTAACCTTTTTGAGAAGAAGTTGAAACTGTCAATTGTTTACGGATGCACGACAGATGACAGATGACACAAGACGGACGACGCATGACTAGGGACAAAAGGCGATAGCGAAAGGTCTCTTGAGACAAAGTCTCAGGTGACCTAACAATGCTGTCATCATTGCCAAGTGTACCTTTAAAACTGAAAAATGCTAACATCATTGCCAAGTGCCCATTTAATACAGAAAACTGACATTATCATTACCAAGTGCCCTTTGCAAACTGCCATTTCATTTCCAAGTCTCCGAGAACATTGCCAACAGAGGATCCCTTTATGTATCAAAGTGCAAACAACTTCATTTAACATATACCACATTGTAGGCAGATTTACACAGCCAGACAAAACTAAGCACATATATTACCTTATCCCCACAACAGCCACACATCTTCGGTTCTGGTTCTCCACTAATATGGTGTTAACAGCTCGTCTTTAATCTGAAACATACAATTAACAGGCTATATAGATATTTTATCAGAACCAACTGAGACAATAATGACGATCACGAACAACAATTTAAATAGTTTACTGATTAAACATCAGTAACTAGTCAATTAATGTTAGGTCAATATTAAATATTTCAATTTAGTTCCAGTCCAAAATACCCGCCAAACAAGTTGTATACAGATAATTGCACGCACAAACGGAATTAAATTGACAAAATGGCAGCTATGTGATAAAAAAAATTATTTACCACTTTAAAAATACAGTTCAAGTGATACATATAAAATTTCATGTTTTTTCACAAAAATAAAAAAAAAACACCTTTGGCTGAAATATGCACATCAAACAATAGTAACAGTTCTGTTGCTTTGGTACATTGCATTGCATTTAATATACAGCCATAATTATTACACAAGAGGGCCAGATTGGCCCTAAATCGCTCACCTGTTGCTGAAGAGACAATGCCAAATTTTTACAGGTGTTTGAGTGTACAAGTGTTTAATGAAGATCAAATATAAACTGTGAGTGCTAGAGTGCACACAACATCAAATACACATATTTTTTTACCATTTAAGGGCCAAAACTCTAACAATATTTATCCAATTGGCCAGTCCAAGAACTTGTTCATAACTGTATAAGTCTGTTGACTATTAAATGAAAACTACATGTGCTTAAGATGCACACAAGGTCAAATATCACAATTTTTGACAATTCAAGGGCCAAGACCAACTCCAACACTGCAATTATCAGATTTGGCCAGTTCAAATATTATAGTTATATATAACTACCGTAAACAAGAACAAAAATCATTTTGATGGTTCAAAGGTTAAAACTGTGACAATAGTTATCCGATGTGTCCATGTCAAGAATATGGTAAAACAACTATTACATAAGTTTGGAATGACATCAAGTGAAAGTTGCGAGAACTAGAATGCACACAAGGTCAAATAAATGCTATTTTTTACCATTCAAGGGCCATAACTCAAAACATTAATTACCCGATTTGGCCAGTTCCAGAATTTATTCAAAACTTTATGGTTATACAGCAACTGTAAATGTTTGGTGAGAATCAAATGAAAATTGTGGGTGCTAGAGCACACATAGAGTCAAATAGTGCATTGTTTTAAGTTTTAAGGGTCTTAACTCTGACATTAATAATCCAATTTGGCCAATTCAAAAATTTGTTTGAGATATTACGCTTTTTTAACTACTGTGAAAGTTTAGTGAGAATCAAATGAAAAATGCATGTGCTAGAGAGCACACAAGGTCAAATAGTGCAGTTTTTAATGTTTCAATGGCTATAACTCTGACATTAATTGGTCAGTTCGAGAACTAATCTGAGATATTATGGTTATATAACTACTATATAAGTTTACTGAAGATCCAATGAACAATGCCATTGCTAGAGTGCACACAGTCAAATATTGCATTTTTTAACATATCAAAGGCCATAACTCTGGCATTAATACTCTGATTTGGCCAGTTCAAGCACATGTCCAAGATATTATGCTTATATAACTACTGTGTAAGTTTGATGCTTGAGTGCACACAATGTCAAATGGTGCAGTTTTTAATGTTTCAAGGGCCATAACTCTAACATGAATAATCCAATTTGGTCAATTCAAGAACTTGTCCAAGATATTATGCTTATATAACTAAGTTTGATGAATATCCAATGAAAAATACAGGTGCTAGAGTGCACACAACATAAAGTTCACGGATGGATGATGGACAATGGAAAACATGTGATCAGAATTTCTAATAATATATATATTCCAACTTGCAAATATGATCAAGATAGAACACAATCTATCCTCTGAGCATGTTTCAGAACTAGGAACATATGGATTCTTTATTTATGAATAACAGAGCATAATCCTATTGTAACTTTTATTTCATTATTGACCATAATGACTGAGCATCGCAGCAGTTGTCTGGTGGTCAAGTGCCTGCCTTTCATGCAAAAGGTTATGAATCAAGTGATACAAAAGACTTCAAAAATGGCACTAGAAGCTTCCTCGCTTGGCACTCAGCATTTACAGAACAGTTCTAGGTCTAGGCGGCCCAATGTTAGTATAATGTGATGGGCGGACCGTCCTTAAAAAATCAATTGTTTGTTGTGCTCCTACTTACTTACTCAAATTTGCAGCTTCTCAAACTTTTTTATTGACTGTCAATGTGTTTGATTTTTGTTCATGATATCTGTCCACTTTTCTTAAAATGACTAAGCAAGATCAAAATTTGGCAAAAATATTTTTAGCTAGCTACCTTCCCACATGAAAAATACTGAGTGGGAGCATAGCAAACAAATACTATTATAAGAATGGCCCCGTCTTGGTATTATGTCATGTGTCTGTGGAATGATACTCAAGTGCAGTTGATATGTTAAACTGTTTCAAGTAGACAGTGGTAATACAACTGATAAAAACATATGTCAACAACAACATAATGATTGCAATGTTCATGTCGCCAAGAAACAGAGTTCCGGATAACCCTTTAATATTAATGACAAAGATCAGATCGTAAAACTAGTGTGTTCTTCAATAGAAAACACCATAATTACATATACAGCATTGATTCTCAAACACAGTGATTGAAAGTATTGTTAAAAAGCAAGCTTCTACATAACCTAGATCAATACTCTGCCGTCTAACGAGAATTGCAAGCTTTGATGTACATTGCTGCTGATGAGGAAAACATGTTTGACTGCAAAATATAACAATCACAACCTGATTACAAATGCTGTGTAATATATCAGCATTTGTGTTCTAAACTCACCCCTTTACTTCATATAGACGCCTTTGGACACCTCTAATATAGATGCCTTTGGAGACCAAATATAGAAGGCTATTGAATTATTGGGTGAATTATGTTTATATTAACTGACAGAGTGGAAAGCAGTGCAGGAAATGTTCAGATTGTTCATAACGATCAATCTGAACTCTTCCTGCATTGTTTTCAAAGGCCTTCTATAATTGGTGCGGGAAAACGCTTACCGTTTCTGCTCACGTATTATGCGCGTTTTTTTTCCAACTTTTAAGATCTTCGAGAAGGGATGCGCGATATACATAAGTACAGAAGATTTCATTTTTTTTTTTAATGTAAATTTTCTATTTCCGATAATTTCCCATGTATATTTTAAAAGATTATGTAAAATATTGATTGCTCTCTGTTATTTAGAGTCTGTAAATTGCCATACCTGTAGCTTTAATTTATTTCTTTGTTATAAGTTTTAATCCCGGTGAAAAACATTGCCTAGGGCATCGTTCCTATGCTTGTAAATGTGTGATAAAACAATCAGGTGACGCATAGCCTGCTTACACACACCTCTCCTAACCCTAACTGATCTGTTTATCCAAACACCGATTATTAGTCGCGGTACTGTTTTACGATTGACAATTAAAAAAGTGTTCACGCTATTTTTAGAAAATCATGTTCGTTACATCGATACTTTTCCACATAGTGAAATAGAACGCTACGTAAAATGACACAAGAAACTGTCAGACTGACGACATCACACATTGGCACAAGGTCAAAAATAAATTGTGTCGGCTTATAGACATATTCAATTGCAAATTAAAAAACACGGACTGGTTCTCATTTATTTGTTACATACTTTCTCGATTCCGTAATGTTTACTTTAGTGTAAACCAGTCTGGCTTTGAATTACGTGACCGTAACATGTTGGCATGACACGCTTATGATCGTGTGTATTTAATTTCAAAGGATGCAAAGCAATTGTGTTTTCGCAAATTGATGAATCTTTTAGTATGAGATATATATCAGTATATAATTTATTGATTTTTTAACGAAAATATGTTAGCGATGACGAAGCCGTCAAAGAGACGACTGTTCTTTAGTTGAAAGTCAAATCATTTTTAAACGACACCCAGTATCTTTTGTTTGTGCGGTTTGTCGTAGTTTATGTTTATAAAATGAAATCAATATAATATGCGGTATTTCGCGAAAGTATCACTTATGATGCGCTATATACACATATATAGGAGAATTGTATTTTTTTCTTAGTTCTTGATCTTAAAACATGGATGCGCGATATACACAGATGCGCAATATACGTGAGTGAATACGGTATCAGTGGAGTAAAGGATTATTAAATAGTTACTGTGTTATTTCTAGCAAAAATAATCATCACAAATCCACGCTTATTCTTCTATGGATTAGAGTAAAATACTAATTTACTTGTAGATTACCAGGGATTTCATTTTTAACCGATTGCCGATTGAAATCATCAGTTAAAATCAGGTTTGGATCGGTTGTTTTTCCAGAAACATCGAACATTTGCCCCCTTGACCCCCGGCCTGATCTGTTGTTTTTCTCTTTCAATCTGTTGTTTTATTTTAAAATGAAAACCCTGGGTTACAAGTAAATACCTCAATATATAGCACCCTATCATTCTAAAATTGGAAAAATTGGAAGTTAAAGTTAATATGAAGACACTAACTACTAAGTTGTACAAAACAACATAAACTAGTTAAGGTTAATATGGTAATTATTTCCAAACTGTTTTTGAACTTGTCCAAACTTACTTTATTCTTAAACTATTAAACACATGCATGTCCCAGTTAAAGTGCAGAAAATAGTTTTAAACAAAAAACAATTTTGTTTTCATAAAATTATGTTCATCACAACGGTGTCCACTTTTGTTTCTCTACAATTTTGTTCTCATTTTACTTAACAGTCGCCTGTTTCGATTGACATTAATATTAACTACATTATGAAACATTCCAGGCATATGAAATTGTGCAGATTTAGGATTCAATTTTCCAAAATTATGGACACCCTGTTATGCATATAACAGTACAAGGCGGGTGTTTTCGACCCCCCACCCACACCCCCCATTTTCTTGAAAACTCCTCTTGCAGTTATCCATATGATTAATATGAGAGGGCATAAGCTACTCTTTAGAATAAACTGCATAAAAAAAACCCAGACAAAACAATATTTAAAATTTTAGTGTTGATGTCACACATTTGGAACCAAGATCAAATTACCCCTCATATAGTATTATCATTTTTCATTTACACTAAACAAATAATAAAATTCCAACACAAGGTAAAAACTGTCTGGTTTGCATTCCTACACTGAACATGGTTACAATACATTTTTGTAATAATAACCAATTTAATAGGAAATGGCAATGAAATTTTCTATAAAAGGACATGTGTGCTTATAAGCACTTCCATATTGACAAAACTATTGACTGATTGCATTAACCCTATGACCATGTATGCAGAGATAATTCTATTGACTGATTGCATTAACCCTATGACCATGTATGCAGAGATAATTCTGTAGTTTGGGTTGCATTAACCTTATGACCATGAAAGCAGAGATAATTCTGTAGACTGATTGCATTAACCCTATGACCATGTATGCAGAGATAATTCTGTAGTTTGGGTTGCATTAACCTTATGACCATGAAAGCAGAGATAATTCTGTAGACTGATTGCATTAACCCTATGACCATGTATGCAGAGATAATTCTGTAGTTTGGGTTGCATTAACCTTATGACCATGAAAGCAGAGATAATTCTGTAGACTGATTGCATTAACCCTATGACCATGTATGCAGAGATAATTCTGTAGTTTGGGTGGTATTAACCCTATGATCATGTATGCAGAGATAATTTTGTAGACTGATTGCATTAAACCTATGACCATGTATGACCATGTATGACCATGTATGCAGAGATAATTCTGTAGTTTGGGTTGTATTTAGTTTGAATATTAAGCATCATTTTTATGCCATTAAGGGCTACCAGACTATCAATCAACCTAACCCTCTTGCCTGTGTTCCTGGACAGTTAAACTAGTACTCGAGCACACCCATCTTTGCAAGTATCTAATAACTTTCCAACTTGACTCCGTGATGAGAGTCGAATGATAATGAAGTGAGATGTCATATATAAGACTTGTTTTGATTAAAATTAAATAATGCACAGGTTTTCAAGAAGCAAAAATGGTTTGTTTTGTTGTTTTATCAATTTTTCCATGTTAAATACAATGTCATATTTAGACTGAGTAATGAAATGCCATTGTTTGAACTTTAAATGATAAATATATATATATCAAATCACATATCAAAATAGAACTAGAAATAATTCCATTGGACATGCCCCTGCTATATGTTAGTAAATTTTACAAAAAAATAAGTGTACTGGGATGGCCAATGTTGACAAATATGTAAAGTTCACAAAATCTTTATGTAACTTACAGATATGTTTTATGTTACAACATGATACAGGTTGTATCTGTCAATTAACCTATTTTGTTTCTCATATCAACCACAATTTTGGTCTGACTGAAAAAATAAAATGACATGCATTATCTCCTTGTTGCCCTCTAACCACATGCTAAGTTTCACAAATGTAGAACTGGGCTTGATTAGCTCAATCAGAACTGGAAAACTGCTCAGCCAGTCTCTGTGATGATTGATTATTATATGATTTTGTATTTCATTATCATTTAATTTGTTTGTTAGAATATTTAGCATTATTTTCATGCCATCAAGGCTGGTTACAAATGACCAGTTAACCGTTCTGAGATCGAGGAAGGTTAATCAATACTCAAGCACACCCATCTCTGCAAGTAACTGATATTTAATCTGATTCCTTTCCCACTTGAATCAGTTGTGAGAGACAAATGACAATGAGATGGTATGTTGTTTATCAATCATAATGGAGACTGTGGCAGGGATTACAACTCCAAACCCCTGGATTGATAGTCAAACACGCTACCTACTAAGCTTAAATTGAGATAAAAAGAGAAAGTCACTCTTAGTTTCACTGAATGTCACACTTTGAAAATACTCCCACAACTTTTTCAAAAGACAACATCACAAAAACATTGTGATATAGAAATGAAATGTTTTAAAGGGTTTCCCAATGTGACAAACTGTCAGTATAGCAGGACGGTAATGAAGTTATGATCACAAGCTCGGGGAGGCTTTCAAGATGCCCTACTAGTACCTGAATAATGACTACAATGAAATCAAAATGATTTACCACGAAACAATCAAGTATTCCAGCAATATTCCAATGTAACAAATGTTCCAAATCACAGAATGGCAGACATCCTAGAAAACAAACATACTCCAAGCAACTGAAGCAGCATTTATAAATGTGGAAGACTGTATTGACACTGTGCTGTTCACACGCTGATCAATACGGTGACTGCTGTATCACTACAGTTGTCCAATACCTGGCTACCAGTTATTGCAGACACAGCCTACATGCCATACAGTGCCAATATTCTGTCATTAACAATACCCAGCTGCAAATGAAACTATTTACTTTATCATGAACAACTTTAACCTTCATAATTAATAACATGCCAGTGATACCACTCATTTTAATCATAAACATGCTAATTTCTATAATATTTATCCATTCATCTTTGTTTTTCAGCCATTAAGAAGAGGTGTTATAGAGAGTATATTGGCAAATTACACAATAATAGCTGCAAATGGAGGCATTCTCTATATATCATGCACATACAATAGTGCTTGTATACTGCTTCAATGCCTTTATCAACCTAAGCGTTATTAAAGTAACACTAAAGTTGAAATACTGACAATAACTTATCATTGAATGTAACAAATACTGGGCAATATTTACATTGGTCTCTACATAGCTTCCTGTATTTCTGAAAATTTCCAAGCAAGCACCTGCTGGTTGAAAAACAAATTAAAACAATTTTGTGGTAATTGTCACAAATATTATCTTAATAATGAATGGGCTTGTCATGTTCTATTACTTATAAGTTATAGTTTTCATTCTAAAATTGGAATCTCATGTCAATGATTGAATGGGAATAAAGATCAAAGGTAGGTGACACAGTTATATATATCTTGCATTTTTCTGACATGGAAATGTAGCAAATATCATGAAGAATGGACAAATGGTAGTATCATTCAAACGGTTATATTAGTGATTTGACTTCTCATTGTTCATTAGTTGCCGCTGTGTCAGAGATAATGTCCATTTGGTATCTTAACCTAAGCAATCATAATACTAATTAATAGATCCTATAAAAACGGTTTGATCATTGCCAACATGAATGTAAGTATTAACATCTGTCACAAAATATATACTTGTAAGTCACAGTTAGTGACAGCTGATTAGAATACCGAAGGCAGTTCATTCAAGTTAGGAAAGGTGAACAAATCAAATGATTTAGCTTCTAGAAACCTAGAAACCATATAAAAGTATAAAATAAAGCCCCAATACAGTCATACACTTTGGATATCCAAAATGGGTAAGTTATATGTATATCTTTGTACTGGTAATGTTTATTTACTAAATACCAGTAATACTTCTTTTAATCAGAAATGACCGACTAAGAGACTTTATTGGTGATAAATCAGGGGTGGGGGGTCAATTAACTATAGGAGAGGGGGGGATGGGGGGGAGGGGGGGAAGGGGGGCCTTTTAACTACAGCGGTAAAGTGACCCGGGGTCATATTACAATGGGGGGTCTAAATACTATACGACACCTGGAAATAGAATTTCACATCACACTGTTATATTTATAATACATGTTATGTTATATTTTAATAATTATGCCTTATAATAATGCACAATTCATTATATTTTATATGTTTATAAAATGATGGTTTCCCCACCACTGTGTAATTCACCGTCAACGAAATTGATCACATGGGATTTTGACAGTTTCACTGATGCCGCACTGATGGTATTTCCATAGATCAATTACAGACCTTTAAATTATTACAGTATAATCCTTTTATCTGATACATTCATGTATCATATATCCATTTGTCTTCAATATTGACATTCTCACATTTGTTCAAGAAATATATTTCGCAGCCAATACAAAAAGTGTTTTCAGTAATGTGATGCATTATAAGTTGGAAGGATTGGATAAAAAGAAACGAATTTCAGCAAAATCCAGTTTAATATAGGGCTAGGTAAACACTGTAATTTTGAAATACTATTAGGCCTCTCTCAAATTATATGCATGCCAGACATTTCATTATCCAAGCGAGGTTAGGAGCTCATCACACTACCAACGACTATATAACTACAAAGGAAAATTGCTACACCCTATCACCTTGGGGTGATATTTTGAGACCTGGACAAAATTGTTTTGTTCCATTTTTGATAGCAGATAGTAGATCAGATTCTTCCCTTGATTTTCATAACATTATTAAACCCCAGACTTTTCTATAAAAAGTAATGGGAGGAGCCTAATTTCAAATGGTGGCTCTTTTTTGCAACAATGTTGAATTGGGAGATGTTTTTCTGTAAAACATAGTAACAAATATGTCATTATTTTCAAAAAGAAGTGCATTTGTAGGGACTTTTTTTGTCTTTATAAAAATGACCTTTATTCACAAAAGCTCCATGAAACAAAGTAGTGGTAGTCTTTACAAAATTGAAATATCAAGGAAAATTTGCTTAATATTTGAAATTGAACCCCGATTGACCCTTGTCACCTGGTGTAAACAGCAACACTTGCTTGGAGATGTGTATAACCTACTTGTGAGGAGCCATGCAGTGTTGATATCTCAGAGTAGAATAATGTGTTTGACTTTCAGTTTGTGAATTACATGTTTAGGAAGATCAATCTTCATAATATTTCTGCCTTTTTCATATACATGTATAAACAAATGATTATACATTGTAGTTTATGGCTTATCTCAGATACATGCATACTTGCTTTTTTATTTGGATGCAAATAAGTTACAATTCACACTTACCTTGGCTGATCATTGTTTTAAATCCCATAATTCACAAATAGCTTCCTTTTGGAAATAACTTTTACTTTTGTGTTTTAGCAAATGAATGTCATTTTATTGTTTATACAGTTCTTATGTCACAGCCTTCAATTAAAAACACTAAGTGCTATATAGGTGGCCTTGGATGTTTGTGTATGAACCATGTACTAGGTTCAAAACACAACTTGGCATAATTTAGATCTTGGTTGGTTTAATATTCTTTGCTTTTTTTTTCTTACATAATGAAGTAGGAACCAAACTCTTTCATTTGAAAACATATTCCAGTATTGTCTGTATTGACGTTTTGGTAAATGACTGTTTCTTTGATTAGGAAATGAAAATTCACCTAGCCAAAACTGATGTTGAAATAAACGGACATGAAAACAATATCCATAACTGTTCTACAGGAATGTATTTATTTTCATGGTCATCATCAACATCATAATCACGTCATCATTTTCCCTATCTGTGCTTCTATTTTGTCATGATTGCCATCTGACAATAAATATTCCTTTATTTTCTGTGTCTAACTATAGTTATTTTCATCAACATTAATGGACCAGTCTGGTGTAACTAAATGATCCTCAAAATCACACTCATTGTAATTAAATAAATGAAATAATATACAAAACTGTTCCCACGAAACTTTCAAAGTATATCCACGATTTTCTTCAATTTGTAAGTTTTGCCAGGGAAATTGTGAACCTAAATGGAATGGGTATTTCTATTATGTCAAAGGGATTTCTTTATTTTTCAGTCTTTGTATGTTTTGTCTCACAAATAATTGTTTGCCCTTTACTTGTGTCCAAGCAATTTATTTACAATTAATAACAACTTGTATGCCCGTTTGATATACGTCCATAATAAATAAGATAAACTATTTTTCATAAATAACTTTTATTCTCTCTAGGTAAATAATGTACTAATCCATAGAACTCGACCCAAATAATTTCACTTTATCTCTTTGATCATGACCAGAGATGTGTTATATGTAACCCAGCATGAAACTGTAAATTGGATGTACCTAATTAGCAAATTTGTTTATTATGCATGCAGATAAGATGGCTATTGCAATCTATTTGAATGCTGTGTTTGTTGTAATAAGTCTGGGGAAACCTTTATTGCAATCCATAATATTGAGGAACCCGCACATACAATTAACATTGTTGTTTAAAACAACTTGCAACAGGCAGTATCTTCTATGGCTATGCTGGTAGTTACAGCTTATGTTGGACATGAGTATTATCAAATAACTAATGTAAAATTGTCGGCGGCTAGTGATAAGCCCCGCCATTATGTTGTGTGTAGCATCTACCAGCGATGGGCCTTTAAGGGACCTGTGTAATAAACAAATTGTATAAAGCAATATAAGGCGAGATAGAGGACTACATTGCAATGTAAGTTATCATTGCTTACATATCTATCTATTATTGTTATGAATTTTAAATATTTTATTATTGTTTGTTTTTTATTTGAAATAAATACAAACTTTAAAAACATCTATTTTTTCTTTAATATATGCATAAACCGCAGCATGTAACAACACATTATGTTATATAAAGAAAGAGAAGTGAAACAATTTGTGTTACCGTATTACGCATTATAAACATAATTTTATAGACATGTGACATAGTATTATATACAACAATTTATTGTCAATATTTTAAAATATTGAATAATATTTGTATCTTTCATTATAGGGTGGGAATGGACTGTATGAATAAATCCATCACTGTAAGCCAGAAGATAAAACCAGCACTGTAAACCAGAAGATAAAACCAGCACTGTAAATCAGAAGAATCCAATCCAAACAAAAGTATATTGATATGCTGGAGAACATGGAGAAAACATGGAAAAAATTATGACAGAGACACAAAAAAGTCAGAAATATAGTCCCCATAAATTGGTACACCTGTAAAGTATAACAGACACTAACAATCAGCTTCTGAAACAGTTGAGTCTACTGTGCTTCTGTCTGTACAACTGATATGTTAAGTAAATTATAAGCTTTATTTAAATGTAAACATTGTTTTAAGACATACTTGTAATACATGTATATTAAGTAAATAAAACATGAATTGCCTTTTTTTTTAAATCTTTTTTCATCATTTCTAGTGATCTGTTACACCCACTATTATGTCATATTCCCGCACCCCCTTCCCCCACAAAACAGAAGGATCTGAACAAAAATAAAATGATTAACTGTTCTGTTGTGTTCTAGACAATGGACATGTATATCAGTACACATCATGGTAAGGCACAAATGTTCATGGAACCTGACATTATACAGAAGGTTTGTATCCCTTCTAAATCACTTTCAAAGAGAGGTGTTAATTAGCCTTAATCTTCAGGAATGTTTACACAGGTCAGATGTGAATGAAATAATTTACAGAAGACCCTTTCCTCCATCCCCCACATCCCTGAGAATTTGTAAATACATTCAGTTATCAGATCATTAAACACGGTTTAACCAGCATAGAACTACACATACTGAATGATATAAAAACTTAATTTTCAAATTATGAACTACTTAAATCAATAATTAAATATTGTATTTTGACCGTTACATTAATTAACCCTATACTTCATAAAGACGCATTCCGACGACCCTACCCCCCGCTTCATAAATACGCATCTGGACACCTTGTACGTGTCCTTCATAAAGACGCATTTGGACGCGTGGTCTCATTCTCATAAAGACGCATTTGGACGCTCCCTGTTTTCAATCACAAAAACAACACCTTTTAATTTATTTTTCAGAGATCGTAAGTTTATATTCGTGTAGTGCAACATTTCACAAAGTAAATTTATGGAAGACATAATATGGTTACTATTTAAAGTTTTTATAAAAATAGCGTCTATTTGCACAAAGTGTCATATCAGTGACCACGCGATGTCATTGAATTGACCAGACTTACGCGGGAATTACACAAATATCACCAATTTAAATCGCAAAAGAAACACATTTCAATTTATTTTTCAAGGACCGGATGTTTATGTTCGTGTAGCATTGCATTTCACACAGTTAAATTATGCAAGACATCGGAGGTTAGAATTAAATATAGCGTCCAATCGTAAAAAGGGTCACATCAGTGATCACGCGAGGTCATCGAATTGTCCATGCTTACGCGGGAATAACAAAAATATCCACATTTTCAATCGCTAAAACAATACATTTCAATTGATCAATGATCACGCGAATTCATTGCATTGTCCATACTTACGCAAGAATAACAAAAATCTTCCAATTTCAATTGCAAAAACAGTTAGTTTCAATTTATTTTTCAATGACAGGTGTTAATATTCGTGTAGCATTGCAGTTCGTGTAGTAAAATTATGCATGACACCATAGGTTACATTTAAAAATACCGTCCAATCGTAAATACCCATGCCAGCGATCACGCGAGGTCATGGAATTTTCCAGAAAGAAATAGGTCAACTCTATTTTCCGAAAATGTACATCGGCATATTTTGATTTTTTTGAAAAATCATGCGTGCTGATTGTGATAATTGACACGGTAATAAATCATTGTTTGTTTTGATTGTGATTACTGGGATAGAATCATGTACGCTACCGTGGCTTACCGTAATGGTTTCGGGTGGTTAGAAGTTGGGAAGGGGGTGTCATAAATTATGTCAGTTTGCAGTTCGGCAATTTACCAAAGCCGTGATATATGTCCTGGGGGTATATGGACTAATCAAATGCACGCGCCAATATGCGACAATACTGGTTTGTTTTCACAGCTGACACCCGTGACCGGAATTTTTATACCATGAAGGGGCAATAAAACTATAAGGCGTCCAATATCAGCATGATGTCTGCTGGTCATTATAATAAGGTAATTATTTTTTTTTAATCATCTGTTCGTCTGTGAAAGATCCCGTTCTAATTAATTTATAAATATTATACGCATTACCAATTTAGATTAATTTTGAATTCCTGTCATATTCTAACTTTTGACTTTCTGATCTGATTTGATGACAGAAGCAATTTATTTACATACAAGTAGATCTACATGTAAAAATAATAGCATGGGGATTCTTTTTAAAAATGCGCAAGAAGGGAAAGTAATAAAACGTTTTTTCTCATAGGTAAAATTATAGCATGGTAATAGAACACATAAAAGAATAAGTAATTTCTATTTTTACCATTATACTAACTGATAAATTGTAACTAGACCAATCATTATTATAATTAAAACTTCCCCTTTATCTATTATTGTCGTTTATTATTCATAATAATGATTCTAATAATAAATATGCAGTAGTTGTATTAATTATAACTAAGGTATTGATAATTAATTATTAGTAGTAAAGGTAGTCCTTAATTATTATTGTAAATAATCTGTTTTGTCTGTTTAGTGAACTTATGTATGTTTTTGTCTTATTTCAGTTTGAAAGTTCGCACATAGCAGTCGGGACCAAAACTTTCAGGAGGATTTGATATTTTTTAATTTAAATTTTGTGCTGCTTTTACCTGAAATGGAAAATAAATGAACAAATTCCACCAAAACGTAAAGATTAAAAAATTGTACTACCATAACTGAACGCTCTTGCATATTTTGTATATAAATAAGTGTAGTAACATTAAATATGATACTTTTGGTAAAATAGTAAAAAATTATATATCTATTTAACTATTCCTATTTTAATTATTTTATTAAGTTTATTTGTTTGATTTATATTACATATAAAAATATCATTGTAAAATATTGGTATGTATAAATTTGTGTCAAAATTAAAAATTAATTGAAATGAAAAGTCTTCTTGTTTTATACCCGTGTATCTTTGTATTCCATTGTCATAGAATTTTTTTTTTTTTATCATCGCAAAGATAATTCAATATTCAACAAAGTTTACACTGACATAACAAGCGTAAAATCAATATATCTTGCGGAAATATTAACTTTATAAGCGAGATATATATAAACTAGTGTTGAATTTAAAGAAAAAATAAAATGAAACAAAATCTTTTTAGTTTCTACCCATATATCTCATTATTCAATTGCCACAACATTATAATTTTTATATCACCAAAAAGAAAATTTTATTTGCAACAAACTTTACATACACAAAAAAAGTATAAATTCAATATTTCTTACTGAAATAATGACTTTAATGAACTGGGTGTGCAATCAGCGTGTATTTTTAAATATCCCCTATGGGAATGGTGCAGAAACCTTATCAGCTGGGTATTGGTTTATTGACATCTGTTTCCTTCTACCTGTATCTGTTAGGATAGGCAATACTGCTATATCTCTATGAAGTAAAGAGTTAAACTGTCAACAAATTTAAATTTACCGATGTAGTCAGACTTATATCTCAATTATTATCCGAGATAGCCATGTAATCTCAATGTACGCTAGTGTTGCTGTAAGATAGGATGTGCTCCTAAGGCCTAAAAAAATAAATGTTGTGTTTACGGTTTCCCGACCGACCCATAGTAAAAGGTCCCGAGCGTATATATTTTTTTTTTTCAAAAAAAAAAAAAAATTAAAATAATTCGCCGACTGTCGTGTTAGGGATGGTTCAGGTGCTCCAAGTATCGGGCAAACACCAATATATAAAACTGTATACCAAAGACGAAACTTTTAGAAAAGTGCGACTTGAAATTCGAAGCACAACTGTGCCTGAAGACCAAAAGTAAACAATCTGAAAAACTGTGAAAAAGAAATGACACAAATTCGTTTCTGAAATGGTTACAGAATTTATTCTTTCTACATTTCAACGCAATTATAATTATTAAATCATTTGCAAACTAGACATTGAATGTTCCTCGGCAATAAGTTATAACACGAGGAAATTCTTGCTGAATCTCCAAGGAATCTATTCATCGCAAATCGTTCGCCATTTTTTGTATAAGGTATCGAGGCGCACATGCGCAATTTTCTAATCTCGGTTTAAACATCAGACTATTTTCCGGTATTTGCCTTGTTTTTTTATTGGATGGGAAAATCGCAGGATCAAAGCGGATATTTATCTACATAAGCACTTGTTAAGACTTATTAGGAAGTTAGAATGCTAGGTGTAAAAAAAAAGGTTTCCCTCATTGCTTTCCAAAAAGGTTCACATATATGAACATACCGCCGGCAAAAAGGTTATTCAGCCAATCAACTATTCATTCACTATGGAAAGGGTCTTTTTCTGTTCCACCCTGCACCTGAGGAAGGCCAAAAAGGAAGCGTTTTTACATGTGAAATGAACACAAACTCTGGCACAAACTTTGAAATTCAGGATTATGTCCAAGTGTCAAAATTGGTTGGTAGTTTTGAAATATTTTCACAGATATATTAAATATATAAAATTAAATTCCTTTTATATATTTAATAATACTTTTTTAACAGATTCTGTTGAATACCCAATCTAACCTATTGCAATATGGTGCACATGGTGCAGAACAAATGAGAATATATTGAAAGTGGAAAGGAAAACATTCTAACTACAAAAGTATACAATAATTATGTTGTCACCAAATGCTTTTGAAAAAGGTGTCATTACTTCGCATTCAAAATTGAGTAACTGCAAGAGAAAATGAAGAAAAAAATAACCAAAAAACACCGACCCTTTGATTTTGCATCTAAAAAAATCAGCCAAAAAAAAAAAATAGTCCTACCTACCGACTCAATTTTTTTTCAGCATGAAACCTTAAACACATCATTTATTTTTTTAGGCCTAACCTCGTTCTGGTGTAGATATGCATATTCATGAGACAATATTAAGAATGGTCTATTGTTAAAACAAATTGAAAACCTCATAATTATTTCGTTGAAAATTTTAAAATTACAGTAAACTTCCTATTCTAACGTACTGATACATTTTATCAATAAAATTCACTTGCTGGACCAAGTTACAGAGCAATTAGTGTTCAAACTGAACACACCGTTTTGCTCTCCTTTTTTAAAGAGTTTTACTAACAATATTGTGTTTGATAATTGTTTCCCAGGAATATGCACATTACAACTAGGTTTCGTTTTTAAGATTACTTTTTAAAAAAGAATTTATGGGGGAATTTTCCCTTATACATGTATATCCATGTCTACTTAAAGCAACACATCCATGTTTAAACTTTTTTAAAAAAAATTTCAATTGAGTTGTGAGCACATTTCCCATACATAAATATATGGTCAGTGAGCTGTATATGTGCTAACAAACACTATCCAGAACGCTTTAGAATTATAAAAAAAGATGTTCAAATTATAAAGCGTGACAAACGCTTTATAAATTATTTTTAAATTGCCGAGGATTCCAACTTGGCTTCAAATTGAATTATGTGAGTCGTATTAAAAAACGTCACGTTTTAGTGCGTAGTGTACTTTACCTGCCTTGAAAGTCATTTTGACTATTTTTTTTTAATTGGGTGAGTTACACGCTTGTTTTATAAAGTGTTAGTCACGCATTATAATTTGGGCATCATTTTGTTCGGGATTGTGTTTATATGCTCATATACAGCTAATTGATCATATGTTTGTATGGGAAATGTGCTCATAACTCAATTGAATTTTTTTTTTAAAAGTTCAAACGTGGATGTGTTGCTTTAATACCTGCTGTGTAAAAAAATGTCTTTTAATCAAATTGACTTAAAATTCAATCACAACTGCTACCTATTGTACCACTGACAAAATAATTGTCTGATAGGATAAACAATTTAGGAGGGCTAAAAATGATTTTAACACTTACAAATGGTCTAGGACCTGTAAGTTGAATACTGTGCCTAAAGTGGTCATTGTATAATCACTTAAAAAATTCTAATATCCTAAACAGTAGGTTTGGTTTGTTGGAATGTTTAATATCATTTTTATAGCACCAAGAGCTAGCAGACGATCAGTCAATCCAACCACTCTTTTCTGGGATCCTGGAAGGTTAACCAGTACTACTGTGAACCCATCTCCACAGTAATTGATTAAGTTCTTGAATCAGTGGTGAAAGATGATTGATAAGGAGATGGAATGTCAACCAGACGGGGATCCGAACTCATGGCTGCTGGACTGACAGTCAGACGTACTTCAGACTGAGCTAACTGGGGCTGAAAACTTGAAGGAATGTAATGCCATAACGATATTGGACGCATACTGTTCTTGTAAATATATACATCAAGACGCAAGCCTGATATCAAATATTACATAGCATTTCTCATCAAACCTAAGAGTCACCAAGCTCCCAGCCAGCATACAGTATTTCAGCAATTGCAATAAAGTTCCATAAAACCTCCATTTTCTACTGTATAATATGGACTGAATGATCACTCCAGAGACAAAACCCTACATAACATTTTGATGGATCTGAATCTGTCATTACAGGGCAATGTAAAACTTGTCCAATATGAAATGGAATGTAACATTAGCAATCAGTAGAATGTCAGTATCGGTGAATATCTACAGAACTCTCCTTGTTAGGTATTGATCTATCTCAGCTTCATTAGCATCACGCGCAGGATTTGACATCACACAACAGCCAAACTCTCTAATATTTGTCGCCCATTTTTTCCACAGACCATAATTACTGCCACTGAACAATTTGTCTCCATTATTTACAGAAATGTGTAATAAGTGCTATACTGTACTCAGTACCTGCCAAGCAGATTAATATACCCATGCAGTATCGATCCCAATAAAAGACACATGATGAGTAGAAACTGACAATGAACGCTGATTATAATAACTGGTGACATACATAGTATTCCATATTTTGTGTGTCCACATCTGTATTAATTAATAATATATTTTCTAACATAATACTATGATAGGGGGCATAATTTTTATGTAAAATAAATCTTCTATTCTGAAAAGATTAAGAAATGTGCACCAATGAATTTCAGAGCGACATTATCAAGCTGTTGTAAATGATATCTACAATTTTAGAGTATATGACTTTGTGTAAAAGTATTTCATTAATAATGATGATCATTATGACTGGCAAAATCATTGATGGAACAATTTTACATTATTCTACATATTCTTAACCCTTTACTTCATATAGACACCTTTTGACACTTCTAATATAGAAGGCTTTTGAATTATTGGGTAAATTATGTTTATATTAACTGACAGAGTGAAAAACAGTGCAGGAAGTGTTCAAATTGCTCGTTACGAGCAATCTGAACTCTTCCTGCACTGTTTTCAGAGACCTTCTCTGATTGGTATCTATGGAGTAAAGGGTTAATTGTAAATATTGCTTACTTGTATGTAAATTTACCTGGCATTTCTTTATCCTTTCAGCATTCGTCTGTTAGCCCTCGATCGTTGGCATAAAAATGACACTAAATATTCAATCAATCAATAAATCTTTTCAGCATACTATATAATTATCAACAAGGCAGTTTTTCACAACCAAATGTCTTGCCTTTCTATCACTTTATGAAGTGAATGACACATTTTTTAATTATGACAAAAGTTTAAGTAATTCTGGATCACCCCTTATATATATATCTGTTCTTTTTTTTTTTTTGAAAAAGGCAATTTTGAATTGCACAGCAAAAAATATATGGTTACGTAGTTATTAAAAAAAACACTTCATATTTCAGTTGTTTTTATAAATTCATTCAGAGTCTCAGCTATAAGGCCTATAATATAACCTGTCATATCTGAGAAATGTAGGCATCTGACAAGCAACTTTTTTTTTTTTTAACCAGTAAATGCGCCACTTCTGTCTCTGTGTTTCACTAATGATGTTTAAAGTTTGCATGTGTGTTTTGTGACCAATCGGAAACTACCCAGTTTTCATACACAACATCACAGTCTACTGTTATAGCACACATGTTATAACTCATACATGCACTTATATATAACACACTCATGAGCAAGGCACCGCAGTAAGCCCTTGGCTCCGGTGAGTTAAAAAAACATTTTGAATGATAACAAGAACTGGAGCTAAATTAATATTTTGTCATGAAGTATGAACATAAACAAGAGGGCCAAGATGGCCCTATATCACTCACCTGACTGACCTTGAGTCACCCAACTTAAGCAGATTATATAATACATGTACACTCAAAATTCCAGAAAGGCGAGATGGGCAAGTAGTTCGAATTTTTATTTGTTTTGAAGATGTAATAGATGCGTAGAAGAGTTCAAACTTCATAGAGGTTCACCCATGGTAAATGTCAGTGAAATTACATAGAAATCAGGTCAGTAGATTCTGACAAGAAGGCTTTTGAAGTTTTTACTATAGCTGCTAAGTCTTCGAACTAAGATAAAAATCCAGTTCCAGCACAAAACTAATCTGTTATGTTTGAGAACAGTTTCAAACTAAAGCATCAGACTAAACTATTGTGCATGAAACAATCCACAGTTCCAGCACAATAAATATTCCTATGAGTTTCAAACACAAGCCTTCCCAAAGTCTATCGCTTGAAAGAATCTTTGTCGCAGTGCACTCTCCCCCAAAAACAATTCAGCTCCTCCTACAAGATTTGAAGTACACTTAAGACACTGAAAATCTCAAGCAGAATTTCTTGCTGTGATGAAACTAGCTAAAAATATGGTATTGCTTTATCATGAAGCAGTAAACCATCCCTTTTTGAACCATAATAACTCTGACTTTTATATTCAGAAAAACACCTATTTTAAAATGGTTCATAATATATGAATAATATTTCAATCATTGATTATAATTGTATCATTCATCTTTTTAAGATGAATTATCTTTTAAAACTTATATCTGGTATAACATTGTATAATAATAGCAAAAAAAAAGAGTTAAAGAGTTTATTACCTCTTCTTATAATAATTGCTATACACACAGACATTTATGCTATAAAACAAGGGAAGTAATTTGACATAAAACTAACCCCACCCCTGACTGCCATGATTTTTGATGAATCAAGATGGCTTGAACAAACTTGGTAGAGAGTCACGCAACATTTCTGTGAAATTATTTAAAAATCGAGCTATTAGTTTCTGACAATAAGATTTTTACTACAGCTTATAGTAAACTAACCCAACTTGGTAGAGGGTCACCCAAGGAACATTTCTGTGAGATGATATCAAAATTGGACCAGTGGTTTCAGAGGAGAAGTTGTTAAAAGCTAAAAGTTAATGACGGACAACAGACGACGGACACCAGGAGATCGCAAAAGCTCACCTGTGAGCCTTTGGCTCAGGTGAGCTAAAAAGTCTTATATCATGATGCTAAATTATAAAAGGCTGATATATTTATTAAACAACAACAAAAATAGATGTTAAATGTGCTCATAGGAGAAAATCATGGAATTCACAACTGATTGATTGATTGATTGATTGAATATTTAGCATCATTTTCATGCCATCAGGGGCTAACAGATGATCAGTTAACCTAACCACTGTTTCCTGGGATCATAAAAGGTTCACCAGTACTGGAGCACAACTACTTGAATCAGCAGTGAGACACAAATAATAATGAGATACAATGTTGTATATCAATCATCACAGAGTCTGTTGTCAGGTAAGGATTTGAATTAAGGAACTCTGGATTGATAGTCAGACACGTAATGGACTTAACTAATCAGGCCCCGGCTGAACTCACAATGAGAAAGCCATGAATTTTGATTCCAGTTTATAACTCAGGCTCTGATTATATAATTGCTTCCTCCAATCATAAATAAGCTGAAATATTGAACTGTCCTGTGGAAATGACGAAATAATTTTCCAATAAAGTCTTTGATGTATCCAGCAGACGGAAACGTACCCCACCTTACTTTTTCATAATTGCCCAGTCTCCATGACAGTTAATGTACATAAAATCTCAGACTGGTATCCAATTTTATCTGCAAAACAAAAAAATTATTAAAAATAACTTTTAACAACTTCCTGCGAACCAACAAGTTGTGCTCTGCAGTCCATAACTCATGTTATGGCAGCCTGTTTTCTATAATGTCCCTGCAGGTAGAACTGAGTTATTTGATCACAATGAAGGCAATTAAACCTGTAAATTATCAAGCTATATTGTTGAAAACAAGTGCAAAACACTGGAAAACTATAGATAACCCTATAATATGAAGTTATAAAAATCAAAGTTTCATATTTACGAATATAACTTCATTGCTGATACTTAAATTTCATTAAAAATACTTTTATAATAAAATGTCTCAGTAAAGGTACTATGGTTATACTGACAAAAGTTTCGGCCCTCTGTGTAACAGTAAAATGTGACTAGTAACCATACTGGACAGAAGAACATCAGCGGAATTTGCTCCAATACTTGCAAATTATAGGCACCATCTGTGGCCTGTATTTCAGGACGACAATGTGCAAGATTTTTCAGCATATCAAAGTTAACATATGGATGGTATTAAGTTTTAATAGTGACCCTAAACACCTCAAAATAAAGCTGAGTTACTGGGAACCACCGCTTACTGAAGTAACTGTCAACCTATCTCACATCAAACACTTGGAACAGGACACAGGAAGTAGGTTACTCTTAACTGTGTGGAGTAGTGGAGTAAAGGACATGATAGGGATGCTGCATAGTTTTCAAATATTGAGTAAATACCACGTCTGGTGACTCTCCAACAATATCATTCATCCACAGGTTATGAATATGTATATTCAGGCAGATATAGGAAATAGATTTGCCGTTTCAATTTATATGTAAACTGAAAACTTTTATCAGTAAGATGACAAATCTACCAATTGACAGATTTATGTATTTTCTAATCTATATTTAACTTGTGTTATGCATATGAATTCTTGAGCATTTTGTTGTACAGTATATTAGTGAGTGAAGAGCCCTCCCCCACACCCCACCCACCCATTTGTAAATGACTTAATACCATGATAAACGTCCCTGGGGTGGCAACGTAAAACAATAGGGCCAAGATGGCCCTATATTACTCGCCTGAGTAACCTTGAATCACCCAACTTCAGTAGATTATATAAAACATGTACACTCAAAATTCCAGAAAAATGAGATGGGCCAGTAATTAGAATTTTGATCTGTTTTGAAGATATAACAAATGCGTATAAGAGTTGTGCAATAACAACAGTATCCTTGTGTGGATATCTGGATATCAGATATCGAAAGAAAGTTTTAACTGTATATCCATATAAAGACAAGAATTCCGAGGAATGATATGTCTCGCCATGTCCGCTTTGACCGTTAATACACACATGGGAGAGAAAACAAGAGGCCCGAGAGGGCCTGAGGACGCTCTACTGACTCATATTGCATGGCCATAGCAATTTTTGAAATTCTCCTATGCAATAGAAACATAGGGGTGGGATCATTTTTAATCCTACGGACGTCATTTGAACAAAAATAACAAACCTATAGTTGGTTATCATTACTACATAAACATTTTGAAAATCTGTTCATTAGAAGATTTTTTTCAGTTTTGACTATTTAAGTAATGGCGGCCATCTTGAATTTTAGATAGAAAAATAAGAATCTTCTGTATAGTCTTCTATGCAATAGAAACATCCATGTGAAGTTTTAATTTAATTGGCCTAGTGGTTTCAGAATAGATTAAAGAAAAAGAGAATTTTCTGTTTTCCCATAGTATCCTTATGTAAAATTCCAAGTCCCCTTACAGGGCCCCTATATATTTGATCCCCTAAATTTTTATCTACAATCAAACCCCTACACATAGGGATAATTCATGCCAAATATGAACAAATGTGACATACCAGTTCTTAAGAAAACGATTTTAGAAATTCCCAATTTGTACCCTTTTGGGGCCCCTACTGACCCAGTAAGACAGTGGAACCCAGTCATTTTTACAAATCTGAACCTCCTTCACCTAACAATACTTCTGTGAAGATATAGACAAAATCATTTCTATTTAAAAAAAAAAAAAAAAAAAATATGACATGTGTCCCCCTAATTGAACCCTCAAGGCGGGGTCATATTTAACCCTAGGGACACCATTTGAACAAATCTAACAAAACTATAGTTGGTCATCAATAGTACATAAACATTTTGAAAATCTGTTGGGCCGTTCATGAGAAGAAGATTTTTTAAGTTTTGGACTATTTTTAGTAATGGCGTCATTTTTATGCCATCGAGGGCTAACAGACGATCAGTTAACCTAACCACTGTTACCTGGAATTTACCAGTACTTGGGCACACCCCGTCTCCGCAAGTAACTGATAACTTTCCCACTTGAATCAGTGGTGAGACACGAATGATGAGACACAATGTGGTATATCAATCATCACAGAGACTGTTGCCGGGCAGGGGATTCAAAACCATGACCCCTGGATTGATAGTCAGACGCTTTAACGACTGAGCTAATCGCGTCCGGCTCTGTATATAGAATAATAAGTATTAATCTGTTGATATAGTTATAGTTCATAGGCATTTTTAAATGTAACAGTTTTAATAACTGCAGTCAATTTTTCTAGTATTAGTCATTCTATATAATTATACAGTTTCTGAACCTTGTTTATCAAAATAAACTAGCAGAAGAAGTACTAACTTGCCCTGATCAAAGATTCACTTGCCAGATTTTTATTACCAATACACTTTGCGGTATCATATAAGATAATTCAACATATATAGACTTAAATGTATTCATTTTTATGTAAGGTTAGCTCCCAATAACATTATGCATGTGTAAATCGCAAGTTTAGAGTTTGAATAAGACTGGGAGAAGTGAAAGAATTTCAGGGAGAACTGACTATGTCTGCCTTATTATGTTGTATTTAGTCTTTGTTCTTTATTGACTATCATTTCTGTTTTGTAACTCTGTGGCAGTGCGGGAGCAGGTGTTCATTCAAAACATTATTTTAAATATCTTTCTCTTATTTTTAATGATTGTTAAATGTCATAACATACAGCAATGGCAATGTCAAACCTATAAAGCTATTTAATTCATCCAAGAGAACTTAGCAGTCTATGATATAGAAAAGTGCAACTTGTCAAATTTATTTTAAATATTAAAAAGACAATTTATCGTACTTGTTGTTTTTAATACGGTATTTAAATCATGATATGACTGCCAAAGAAAATTATATGCTGAAATCACACAACCAAAAAGCAGTAAGTGTATTACTATAAGAACCCTACCACATTTTTCTTTACTGTATACCCGATAAAAATATCAACGTTCACGTTTTCACTTTTCACTTTTAAAAGCACTGACGTCTGTCAGGCAAGTGGACTGGTAAAAAGTAATCATCCGGATGGAAAACTCACTTGTCCAAAAAAGTTAAATAGTGTCTATTTTGGAAACACATTGTGATAACCTTATCTTACCTTATATAGTTTTATTACTTTATTTACAGTAAGCACACCATGACTAGCTTTAACTGTTATGATCATGCAATAAACATTAAGTTTGTTGATGGTTATATATCTCTTTTGTTCCGGATACAAACAGCTTGGGGTAACCATAAAAAATTAATGCATTCAAGCCTCTGTAACATGAAAAACGCAAAACGACTGTTAATATTCCAGAGATTGCGAAATATTCCGAAGACCGAAAAGTCTGATTTTAAAACCAGCATTAAAAAGCTGCACATGCGCATCTCGCTACCTTATAAAAAAATTATGCCAGATGGTTTGTAATGAAAAGTGTCCTTAGAGACTCAACAAATATTGCATGATAAAGTTATCATTGATGAACGTTAAATGTCAAATTTACAAATTATATTTATAGCAATGAAATATAGAAAGAATAAATACCGTGACAACTTCGGATCATTAATTTTTTTTTACAGTTTTTAGATTGTTTATTTTTCAATCTCTGCCAAAAGTTTATTGGTTTGACGGACTAGTTACTGGTAAAAATCACTCTCCAGAAGACAAAAACCAATCATAAGGATGAGTGCTTTTACCGGCTCCTGGTCACAGAAGAAAAATTACATACATACAGTTCCAATTATTGTAAATTTACGAAATGTTTATAAAAATACTATCATTTAACGCTGTGTGTACTGACTGGTCATAGCTATCCAACCATGCAATCATAGCAGCTATTTAAAATAGATTAATTACCCCTCAATCACATAAGAGGAATAAAAATAGATAATTGAATATGCATGAGAGGTTTTCCGAAGTCCCATTCTCGGGCATGCGTTAAACACCGCGGGGGCCAATTGTTTCTACTGATTAATTAATTAACAAATAAATTTTTTCAGTAGGTACTTTTTGGTGGGTCGGTCGCACAAGGGGAAACAAATGCTATTTTTATTTAGGCCTTGAGGTTAGACAGTTTTTAAGAACATCCCCTTTACTCCCCTCAGTAATGAACTGATGGAGCTGACGAGCCAATTTATTACACATAACAGATGAATCGTTTATAGAAAATTAAAAATAAAATTACTTTTTTAATAACGGTACTAAACAAACCAACCTTGGTAGCCTCTCAATATTGACTGCGATAAAGTGACGTGTGACATAATAGTATGTGCGAGAGTATCACGCGTATATGCAAGGGAGGATCCTGAGCAAGAGTAACTAGACCAAACCGGTATTCTGTAAGCATTGTTTCAGTGCGTATAAATAATATAATGCGTACTATGTTCGATACAGTTTTATTAAAGACATCAATATATTTTTTTTAAAAAAGAAAACCCAATAAAGATATATAATATTAGTGAAGCCATTACTTTTCTAATCTTGTTAATGAGCCCCTTATCTAACAGTCTTAATCCGCACACTACCACTGCAGTATACATTTGTGTACTTCCAGACACTGGCGGCGGTACAGTCGGAAAGCAACCAAATCATTGCGGAATTACAAATCTGTGCACAAAATCTAAAAGATCAGTCGGCTCGCCTATGAAATGCACATTTCGATCAAAGCTATTTTTTTTCTCGCTTTTTTAAAAACAGTCTCTAATGGGTATACAGGAAGGGTACTTGCAATACTATCTATACATGTAATTACAATCATTTTTGTTATTATCAATATGTGTGCATTTCGGAAGTTTAATGAGGCTTTAACTATTGCTTGTTGTCATTCAGACACTTTCTAAGATGAAACCATTTTTACTGTTTCTTTTGTTGTTGTTTTTTGGCAATAAGGGTCAGTGAGTATATATAGGCCTGATATATTGAAAAAATATATTACAGAAGCTTGAAAACTCCAGATAAATTCCCTTTGAGGGTATACGGTAAATGTATTGTAATGAACGTCAAGAAATTATAAGAATTTCCTACCGCTGATTATATCATATAAATACAGTCAAACCTGTGTAAGCTGTCACCTCTATTAAGCAGCCACATTTGTTATTTCCTTTTTCTATGCTTTCCGAGAAAATTTACCTTTATTAACAACCTTATAAGACTACTTTTGATCTTTCCCTTGACTGGCTGCCTAATTACGTGATGATTTTAAATACATATTTTTGTATGTGGGTTTGTTTAATACCTCCTGTCTAGCAAGCAGGAGTTTTTATTAAAATCTGATTATTGTAACATGAATTTTTAAGATGCTTCAGTCACCGCCATCTATTTTACATTTTACAGTATGTGTAATATAATTATTGCTTTAAAATGAAGACAAACTAGCTAGCATTTTCTCTGCATAAATACATTGCACGAAAGTCATAACTGGAAATCCATATGAGTAATTGATGGAAAGGCAGCTGTGGCATAGCCAATATATCAATACATATGCCACAATGTGCAAATTGTAATTTAAGGTATTGTAAAACAAAGCTATGCTGTAGAATTCAGATATTATATGCAAATTATCACAATTACACAATAATTTTCCTATTTATTTTTTTTTTACGAACTTTAATTAAATGAGGAAGTCAAAGCATAAATTTAACATAATGGATTGGACAATTTACTTGCATTTTTACATTATTATACTTGATATACATGTCTTATCTGCAGCAGTCACACACAATGTATTTAAGGATTAAAAGCCGAATTTTGAGTTTTCATTAGACAAGTTTAATATTATATGTTTGTGAAACCTGAATGGCTTCGTAGCAACATTGAAATGACCTAATGTTTTTCATCACCCGATGAAAACACAAAATTCGACTTGTAATACTTATATTTTCTTTATATTTTCCAACTATTTTAGATAAAACTATTACGTTATTTTTTGCCATTTTGATATTTAAAAAGCAAGTTATGCACATTAACCCGCAAAGCCAATGTCATGAATGTAACGGCGACATTGTCAACATACTGAATAAGTGCACGCATTTGTAGGACAACATACAGCTAACTTCATGTGAAACTAACGGCAACGTGACGTCTCACCAGCAAAACAAAATCGTGCAACCAATGAAATGCAAACTGGTCCTTTTAGCTCCGCCCAGTTGCAAATGTTTTTCATTGGTAAATGAAATGCACTTAATCTGTATAATTCATTTAGGCAGAGTGCAGTAAAAATGTAAATATTTTATCATGGAAAAACAATATGGCAGCCACATATACATACTGAATGAAAGAATAAATCTATTTTCATAGACAGAAGACTTGGAAATGGGTGGAATCAAAGGGGCACAATGAAATATGCACATCTCAATTTGGAAATGATGCAGTCTAAATTCCAATGAAAGGTTATACAGATATATCCCAGACATGTATTTGGGGAAGCATAGAAGGAGGGACACATGCACAGAATGATGAAGCAGCAACTATAATTATAAGCTAACTAAAAAAATTGGAAAGCACATTAAACAGGAAGTTCCATATAAGCCTATAGTTCACCCCCAATTCTAGTATAGCTCTGGACAGTGCATTGAAAAAAGATTTATACACCAGTCCTATGGAATGCCCAAGATACAAAAAGTTACACAGTCATTCAGTGTTCAGCATCCCCGAGAAGAGGCTTTCTTGATACCACGGTGATTTATTATACTTAATCAAGATACATTGTCATTTCAGTGTGCAAATTAGGAGTTACGAGGCCAACATGATTAAAACTTGCAATTTTTGAGCTTAATAAGTCAAAATTAAATCAATTAATTATGGTTGTGCTTCAGTCTCATCAACTTAAAAACATGATGCTTAATACAAATTCATCAGATTTTGTGTGATTAAGCAAAAACTAAGTCTATTCGAGTCCCTGACATCTCCTGATTCAGATCTGTTATAATGCAATAAAATAGCAGGGAATTCCATGCCTGTCCCATAATTCAAGAGCACAAGAGAAAAAATAATAACAACAATAGCAGTCAACTCTGTCGATGCAATATTAAATATGCAATAATAGTTTTTATTCACCATATAAAACCATATAAAACTATAAAGGTAACAATGTAGTGAGAAAAATTACCAAAATTACCAAAATTTCCACTTAAAATTTAAACTGACCAATCAGCTTGTTCCTTATATTGCTAGATGTGACCAATCAGCTTGCTCCTAATATTGCCGGATGTGACTAATCAGCTTGCTCCTAATATTGCTAATTGTGACCAATCAGTTTACTCCTTATATTGCTAGATGTGACCAATCAGTTTACTCCTAATATTGCTGGATGTGACCAATCAGCTTGCTCCTTATATTGCTGGATGTGACCAATCAGCTTGCTAATGTACTATCCATAATTGTAGATGGAAAATAATAACCGTGAGATGAAATTTGCCAAATGTATGGCATAAATACATTCTTATACAATTAATATGGACATGAATTTAACATGTTTATAATTAATTATATGATTATACGTCTAAAAAATCATATATAACTTATACAGTCATTTATCATGTAAACATTATGCAATACATAGCATAAAAATAATAACGTACCTGTTGGTACGGGATTATATGGCTCATCACACTCAATATACACTAATGAGGGCGGTTGTAGGGAAAATTATGGTTACTACCACCCTGATATTCAGTATAGAGTTACACAAGACTATTTTTTATTCTAAATATTTGGGACCAGTTATTGTTAATCAGTTCATTTCAGATCTGATCTGAGATGATATCTGATTTCTTAAAATATTTTTTTACTATTGGCGCTTTTAAGGTATGCGCGAGCTGCCGGGTGCCCTATTATACATATTTCACAGTTTAACGTCACTTTATTTTAACACACTCTTAAACCATATTTTACCATTATTGATGCAGAATGGTACGATTAACAGTGACTGGTCAGTTTTTAAATAACATGCGATATGCTGATGGATAATACCCTCTTCAGCTGATACTATAAATATATACAAATAGCATGATAAGTAGCTTTAACAATTAAAATATGTTCAAAAATAAGACACATCCCATAAATTCCATTGCAGCAAAACCATTTAGGTCAGTTCATTTCTACCATCAAACACTATGATTGGGGTTTTACGGCACACCATAATATGTTGATGGTTATACTATTGACGATTATTGGTGGTATGCTGGATACATGGTTACATAAGATAAGTACTTATATTTTACCATTGTAACCACACACAACTAATGTGTTCAGATAACACCTTAGATAGAATTAAATTTTATCTAAAGGTTATAGTTAGGTCGAATATCGCTGACAATATAAGCAAAGCAATTTGCGCTATGAGCAGCGTTGTTTGACTTAAAATTAAAGGTGCATCTTATTTAAATTAATCAATTACATGCACTAATAAGTAATATATGGCTGCAATCGGTAAATACAAAAAGAAATAATAATATTCTTAGTCGATTAATCTACACTTTAATCGTCAATCTACAAATTAAAAATTATCATGAGTATAAACAATGTTAGTAATTAGTAAGCACCGAATCCAAAAATATAAAATAGTTGTAGTATTAAACAACTCAGTTAATAACAAACTTCAAAGTTGAATATAGACACGACTTATTATGTGAATCATCTCCATTCATCACTCATTAATCATCACAGAAATGTGTAATCATCTTTTATGTTTTTAATAATCACCCTATCCTGCTTGCCAAAATGACTTGTCAAAGCGCGAGGGTAAATAAAAACTTATACACACACAATCAGCTTGCTCCTACAAGTGCTATGTGATATTCAGGTGAGTGGGATAAGAAAGCTTGTCCCCATTCACAACCAGCTGTTGAAGTGGATGGACTTGTTTACCAGAGCTCCAGCCTTCAAAATGGGTCAACACTGTATAAGGTGATTTTTGATAATCTGTGGAGTTGATGATGATGATGATGAATCATTATACAGCAACGGATGTCTCTTCTTTAGATGATTGGTAGAGACATATATTTTAAAATTTCAGTGATTTTATGTTTTTAAAGTGGCCCTAGACAGAATGGTTTAGATGTCAACAAGAGACCAATAACCACTCACATAAGGACTTCAGCTCCACAACGGGAATTCAGCCGTCTTGTAACTATAATCACCAGTCTTCAAGACTAAAATTACTTCAACATCTAGACAACTACTATTCTAAACCTTCATCTTCATCAATCGACTGCGACCAGAAGCGACCTATCTACGTAAACATCTTATCCAGCCAGTGGTGCAGGACCGGGAAAAGTGGCAACTCTGCCGATGCTGTCCACTAGTTACTTAATCAGTATATCTTGCTCGCCAAAATGACACAGATCAAAGTGCAAGGATAAAGAAAAACTTATGACGATGACGAGAGCTTGTTCATTGATCTTGATTGTATTCCATTAGTAAATTTAAAGCAAAAAAATATATTGTAATTATAATTAGTCTACTACCAGAGGACAAAAATCATGAAACAACTTATACTAAGCACACCTACTTATCATTCATGAGATCCACTAGGCAGTTAAACTGTACTATACACACCTAATACACTTAACACTCTTTACAAACCACTAACTACTTCCAAACATATTCAGAGGTGGGAGACTCATTGCCATAAAAAAGAATTGTAGCCAATCATTGCAGAGACTCGACCCCTGGATTGACAGTCAGGAAGAGCTTAGTAGAATAGCCTATTTAAATAACTGATAAAACAACATATCTCCCAAATAATATTTGTTTATTACTCAACTTTCAATAAATTCACCCCATTAGGTATCCTTGCCTCTACAACTCTGACCAATATGATACACACAAGCCTTAGAACCAATGTCAGGCAAAGCTATTTTTTAATGAGATGTAGTCAAAGCAATAACCTCAGTGATGAAAGGTAAGGGATCTTTAGATGGTTCCTAGACCATACATTGGTGGTAATCTAATATTGAACATTAAATATTCTATATCTCACTCCTCCAACATGCGCTATATATAGTAACATTTCCAGAATAGATAATAATGCTAAGAACATGATTTATCAAGTAACATAAATCACCAACATTTTCCCCAATTTAACTGGCAGAACACCATATACTGCAGAATTTATGACTGCCAAGACTCCTTTATACTTTTAATGATGTATTATTAATTTTGTCGTCTCTGTAACTATCCATTATTGTACAGAAAGCCAAAGAGTGGGTTTGTAGACATTCTACTGTCCTATAGCCACCATAGTAATGTTTGAAATTTTACAATATAAATTCTCGACTTGTTATGGAAAATACCCCCACCCCGTAAACGACAAAATAATTAACATCATTATAAATGTTAGAAAATTATCAAATTTAACCTAAATAATTCATCTGCAATACTGTATATCCCGAACTGAAAAAACTCCACTAGGAGCGATGCATTCAAGAATCTTTTTTTCTTTTTTTTCTTTTACTTTTTATTAAGTTTGTGTAAAATGGAAAAAAACATACAGCAAGTAATAAGGTAATTTATTCAATGAAATAATATTTAAACCAGACTTGTAAACTAAGTGCATTTGTTCTGACAGACTGAGAGTAAGTAGTTTTATTGTCCATACAAAGGAGTGTGAAGGGATTTATCAGATGGGGTGAGCATTTACTTGGGTTTATACATACTGTAAATTATTTCTTTTTTTAAAGAATGTTTTGGTTTTTCATTATACACCAGGGTATAAAATTATACCACCCATCCAGTTATGTTGTTTTATTGTTGTTGTGTTTCTTTGGGGGGCAGGGGGAGTCTGTAAAGTAGTAAACAAAAAGTCTGGCCTCATCAGTAAAAACACCACCCAGGTCATATGTCATACAACAAGATTATGTTTTCATATTATTAAACATTGAGAATAGATAATCATCATTTTACAATACACTAATGATGGGACATTGGTTGGAAATCATGATCGATTATCAGTTGGAATCGGTTACTACTTCTGATGCGATTTTACCGATTATAATAAGTTCCAGAATGATCTACTCAAGTCTGCATGTTAATGGATGTTTTACTGCTTACCATGTTTTTTACCTTTCAGTTCTTCATCACTCTTTGCTTACTGCTTGTTGGCTTTGTAACACTTAAGTATGGTGAGTGGGATATGCGACTGTGCGAACCAATAACCAAATACTATTCAAAATTTAGTACCAAATAACTTTGGGGTTCCAAGTGCAGAAAGCTGAATAAATCTACTAGTTTATTAACAAATAAAGAAAATAAACATAAGACAATTATGCTCGTTTGTTACACCTTGCGCATATTTGCGGAATACCTAAAATAATTGCACAAGTTCCCATAAATACTATTCATTTTGTCACAATCTTGTAGTAAATATGTAATTAGTGAATAATCTAGACTATATTTTAAGTCAACACTCCGCTAATCATCTTCTTTCATTAATGTGTAAGGCAATAAACATGTATGAGTTCTAGTTGTCAGTTGAGTTATGCTGAATAAAATATTGAATTGAAATATAGGCACACTAGGTGTTTTAATCCTCTCAGTTTACATTTTAAAGTCATCTAATTAACATACAAGCTTAATTTCAATCAATGAGCTGTCAAAACTTCAAAAAAATAATAAACATCTATGGCAAACAAACATGAACTTAAATCTATCCACTCCCTTTATCATCAGAATTTATTAAAGGCGTCAGTGTTTTATTCTTCAGCAATTGAACATTCAGAGACATCCATGCTAATTCCCAATCAACAGATCTGTAAAAAAAAATGTAAAAAAATAATAATTTACTTGATTTACCGCATCAAACTACCCATAAAAACACAGCAAAATATTTGACCCTAATATTTTACTTCGAAAGAAACTGAACAGCGTGACGTCATTTGTACACGCAACAAGGACCTGACACATTTGCAGAGCAAGAATTACCTGTGTATTCGGCTAAGTGTGTCATATCAGTAAACGATTGGCAAATCTTTGAAATGAATTTTTGACTTGTTATGTGTTTATACGACATGTAATTAATTAGGGCAGCTTGACACATTTTGACAAAAGGCAGCGTTTTGAATGCAGAAGGGCAGGGTAAAAAAGGAACAGGGAGCTGCGCCCTTCTATTCTGTACCAGAAAAAAACACTGGGTGGGTAATATTTTTATTTTTTTTAGCGATTTCCGTATTTTTCAAACATCGATCCATAGTGCGTATTTTTGCATCAAAATCTATTTTCGGAAAATATACATTCTAACTATGTGTGCTCTTCATTAGAGATTGATAAAAGCACTTTCAAAATCAGTGCATAATTTTATGATGGCCAAACTTCATCTTCAAATGTGTGGTTTTATTTTGAAAACGAATCTTAAATCTGCTGTTTCCAAAATTCGAATGAGCTAATTTTAGAAAATGCAAGTTGAATTTAGAAAAACTGTCCAAAAAAAAATGACCAAAAGTAGTTTCCGCAATCGTAATTGTATTTATTCTTTGTATATTTCAATGCCATAAAAATCATTAAATTATTTGAAATTAAACATTGAACATTCATCAACAACAAATTTTAAAATAAACAAGTTCTTGTTGAATCTCGTAAGAAACTTTTCAATACAAAATGTACGCCATTCTGTTATGTACAGTATCGAGTATGTGCATGTGCGGCTTTCTAATACCGGGTTAAACAGCGGAGTATTTTGCGTTCCTTGTCGCATCACCATTTATACTCGATAATCGAATATGAGAAATGGTCTCGATTATCAGAATCAGTAAACTTCTTCACGCCGCTAATCGATGTCATCCGATTATCGGCCAACCACTACCATACACCTATACAAAGAGAAAAACAAAGTTTCTTTTGGATGAGTAAATATTTTTGGTTATTTCAAATAAACTGTGTAACCTTTTCAAATTTGCTTAGAGGCTTATTAACTTTGTCACAATAATTTTGGAACAAGTTTATTTTTGTTGTCTTGTTTTCCCATTATATATGTATTGACTACACATTATGAACACTAACAAAGTTTCACTCGGATGAGTAAATATTTTTGTTTATATCAAAATAAACTGTGTAACCTTTTCAAATTTGCCAAGGGGCTTATTAACTTTGTCACAATAATTTTGGTATAATCTATAAATATTGCTTTCTTCTATCTCCGGCCTGTATATTAACTACTCTTAATGAATAGTTGCTTAAAATTAATGTTTAGCACTTGCTTGAAATGTTTCTCATTGTTTTCAATTAGGTACAATGTTTATCCAACATAACCAGCTTCCGATGAGATTGTCAGTATTGTATTGTTTTGTATTGTGTTAAGTGTCTATTTCATATTATGGCTTTTAGTGTCTGTTGAATTGTGCTAAATGCTACTGCATTGTATGGTATTTAGTGTCTACTGTATTGTATAGTGTTAAGTGCCTACTGAATTGTATGATGTTAAGTGTCTACTGTATTGTATGGTGTTGAGTGTCTACTGTATTGTATGGTGTTAAGTGTCTACTGTATTGTTTGGTGTTAAGTGTCTACTGTATTGTATGATGTTTAATGTCTACTGTATTGTATGGTGTTAAGTGTCTACTGTATTGTATGATGTTTAATGTCTACTGTATTGTATGGTGTTAAGTGTCTACTGTATTGTATGGTGTTTAGTGTCTACTCATGATTGTATGGTGTGTGTCTTTCGTATGGTGTTAAGTGTCTATTGTATTTTGTATTGTATGGTGTTTAGTGTCCACTGATTGTATAGTGTCTAGTGTTTATTGTATGTTAAGTGTCCAATATACTGTATGTTGTTTAGTGTATATTGTATTATGTTTAATGTACATTATATTGTACAGTGCTCTAAGTGTCTTAGTATTGCATGGTATTAAGTGTCTAGTGTATGATGTTTAGTGTCCTGTATTGCATGGTGTACGAAATAGGTTCATGAATCTTTAAATTTTTGGTTGCCAATCATGCATGGATCTGACAATGGCATGACATGCATGATGGTAATTACTCTGCAGTATAAAAAGAATTGGACTTGTTTCACTAACATTTGTAAGTTTACTTAGTATAAAAGTCAAAGTTACTAAAAAAGTCAGTAAATTAATTCAGTGTTTCACTAACATCATGTAACTAACTACAAACTTTTGCTAGCCTTGTAAATGTTTGTTTTTTTTAAATTTGCAAAAATACTGTGCAAATGAAACGTTCCAGGGTGTCACAGTTTGTTTTATGAAAATCTTATACTTAAGAATGTTAGTGAAACGAACCCCAGGTGCATTGGTAAGTGAATTCAAAATGTATCGCAAAGTGTTACAAAGTTTCAGCCAGTTAATTCTCTATTTGAAAAGTCGAATATCATTTTCAGAGGCCATTAGAAATTCAGGTCATATGTCGACCCATGAGTCAATAAATAAATTTGCATGAAAAGGCAGACGAATTAGGGAAGACCCCTTCCCACCCTTTACCCCAACGCACTCACACACTATTATCTAATCTAATCTAGTCTAGTCTAGTCTAGCCTATTCTAGTCTAGTCTAGTCTAATGTATCTATCTATACAACCCATACTCAGTATTGAGCATGACGGAAGAAAAAGTAGAAGAAAAGTGCAGCTGATGAAAGAAAACATTGACTATAAAGTAGAAAATTCCAACCACCACCACCACGAACATTATATATTTTGCTTTATTGACAGATATAAATTATCCCCCCTACTGCTTTCTCTTAAATCCATCTGATGAGATAATACAGGTATGGATAAAGTAATTCTCATAATTAGATCATGTACCAATGAATTGATTTATCAGTTCTACACCCTGGAGCTAATATAATAAGTTTGTCATTAATCCAAGTTTGGGAGAGCAAGACAAAACAATTCATGGATTTTCTATCTGGGAAAGTGATTGCCGGGGCAATGCTGCGAATGAATTTGATTCCCCTTAATGTCCTATAACTTGTTTATGGATGTAGTTAAATTCCCTGGTAAACCAAATGAGAAAAGAGAAGCGATAATTCCAGCCTGGAATCTGAATGTAGATTGATGATGGCCTAATGGTATATCCGACACAGTAGTTGATGTTAATGAGTGTCCGACTGAGTGATCACTTAAACTATCTCTCTTTACAGACTCTGAGGTTGCCCTCAAACTTGTATTCATTAAAGTTTGTCTGGTGGTTAAGGACCAGAATTTCCCTCAAAAGAAGCTAGTCAATTAATTGTCTTTGCTAACTTTAAAATAGTGGTTGGTGAGATATACAAAAGCATCGAGTGGTTGCTGAGATATACAAATACATTGAGTGGTTGGTGAGATATACAAATACATTGAGTGTTTGGTGAGATATACAAATACATTGAGTTGTTGCTGAGATATACAAATACATTGAGTGGTTGGTGAGATATAGACTTGATGGTCCTTTGCACATAAAACTTCCACCAGAATTTTTAAGTTAATTAAGGGCCATAATTTTCAACCTACTACAATGTCATGCAATGGTTACTGAATTAGTAACTTGCACACAAAACTTTAATCAAGGTGTGACACCAGGACGCCAACACCAGGGTGAGTAGACTAGCACTGCTTACTCTTCGGATGGTAGAGCTAAAATTCATGGCATTTTGACATCGTCATTGTAAATCTTCACAAGGCAGATTGTTTTCATAATTATACCTAAAGCTACAAATACACTTTTATAGGTATGCGTTCATTACAAATGAACATCAAAAGTTACATAACTCGACATTCAGTAATGCATCTGCAAGACGTGTAAATATTATATTATATAAGATCATATCCCCTTGTGATTATCATATAGGAAATGACATCTAAAGAAGACAAGAAGTCAGTAAAATGAAATACCAAATACGTAGTTAAAATATAAATATCAGGTCACCAATAAATATTGCATCCTATTATAACACCCACTTGCGCCCTCTGGCACAAACTTGGCGCAAACCTCCGCCTTCTATGATTATAGATCTTCATCTGCGGGTGCTTGTTTCGCAAATAAATGTGACACTTATCTGACAGTCTCTTATAAACAATCATGGTTACGTCTTCAAATATTAGTGGGAAATTGTTCAGTCAAAGTGTTTCTATTAATAATGCAGTTCTACTGGAAATGTCTGTGTGAGCTCCAAGGCTTGCACATCACCTTTAATTGACTTAATCAAATCTTAGTCTTCTAGAAGATTGATCAAATCATAGAGAAGCTTTTGGCAAAAGAGATGTAATCAATATACTGGAGATGCTGTTTATAGATGAACTGATATGAATCAATATAGACAGCACTCCTCGAAGTGTTGCCAAAATTTACAGAATGATAACCATTATTAAATTCAAGTGCTCCTATCATTTCAATACATTAAGTACTTTGAAAAACATCACAACAGCCAAAAAGGCAAAAATTATATCAAATATAATAATGAACTGCTTCTCTTGGTGAGGAAATTTAAAATGACACAGCAATTTTGTTGTTGTAGTTGTACAGTGTTGTGTGTCGGTTTTAACAATTTTTCCACCAATAAAAACTGGATATGCCATTTATATAACCTGAAATGTGTTAAAAATGTTGTTAAATCCATTCAATTTTTTTTTCAGCCATATCGCAACAGTGTCTACTTCAGACTGTATTCTGAACCCTACCACACAAGGCGAAAACACATGGTATGATAACCCTTCCAGTCACAATATATGGAAACCGGACTGACTTGACCTAGAACTATCCTCTAAATGCTTAGCACCAAGTGAGGAAGCTTCTAGTACCATTTCTCAAGTCTTTGATATGATCCTGCTAGGTATCAAACCCATGACCTTCAACATGCAATGCAGATGCTCTCTCTACCTCCAGACCACAGCTGCAGCTTTACACAACAATGATTTTACTTTTGTTCACATATATATCTGATCATCTTTTGCATCTATTAAAGTACAGACACCTCTGTTAAGCAACCACTTGTCTTATTTCCCATATCTATGCTTTCAAAGCAAATTAACTTGTATTAAGCTACAACCTGTCTTAAAAGGCCACTTTTGCTCCTTCCTTTGACTGGCTACTTAAGACAGCTTTGGCTGTATAAACTTTCATGTTCAACAGAAGAAACAGTTTTTTTAATAAAACTTAAGTGGCAGTTTTGAAATTATGAGCAAAAATTCTTAAAAGATACAAATAGATATATCCTTGGTACATTTTTTTATACCAATAATGAAGAGAAAATATCTGTTATTCTTTTTTTTCATCATTACCACAATAAATCATGACAATTTTGGTGTCTTTCAATCATTTACATTAAGGACCCTTTTCCAAAACGAAACTCAATTGAAGGCCGTAGTAAATTAATTTCTAAATTTTCATCAACCTGACAATGTTGTTTATGGTTGACATGATTAAATGAATGCTAAGCATGATGGTTGGGAAAGGGGTACAACTCATGCAGGATAATCAAAAGTCAGGATATGAAAATGTCCAATAATCATTATCAAAAGTGTAGGAGTCATTCTTAGTTAAACACAAAGAAACAAGATGCATTATTTATAGCTACCAAATATATTCCCCCGAATAAATGCTCCCACTAATAAAAACACTATCTCACCAATTTGGGTATGAAAAATTAAAAAAAATTGTTTTATCATTTTGAAGTGTTATCAGTAAAAAGAAACAAAGAAACCTAATAGTTATGACCTGAATATTTGTTGGGTGAAACAATTATCGAACACAAGATTGTTTATGAGAAAATAAATTTCAATTCAAATCCAAATAATCGATCCCCTTTCGAAAAACTTTGTCCCCCAGGGGACTTTATTCTGGGTAATTTGGTATATAGCTTACAGGGAAAAGGGGCATAATCCCCCTAGAGAAGTTAGTATGACAAACTAAGTTGTAACAAACAGATTTACAGACGGACAGATGGACTAATCACTACAATGTCTCTCCAATTTTCTTTGAAAAGACAAGGAATTAAATACCACATTTTACAGCATCACAGCAGTCTATAAGCTAGAGTAACAGCTGTAACAAAACAGAAATAATTGAACACAGGTTGCTAAGAAGATCTTATGATTAGGAAAAAAAACCATCAAATATTGATTCAGCGACTATTTAACTTATTTAACTTTAAATTGTTTTATAACGAAATAAGAGACCTACAAATGTTTTTTTTAAATGAAAATGGATATAATGAGAAACTAGACAAAAACAATAGGCCCAATGGACTTAATTTGCTCATTTATAACAAATCCAAATATAAACAAATTTGGCTTCTGGGTTATCGAGAAGAATATTTTTAAATGAAAAGTTTGTATATTAAATTGATAAGTCCCCCTGGTACTCTAGCGTCATGGCTTGAACAAACCCGACAGAAGCTGATTAGGCAATGCTACATACAAAATATCAAAGCTCTAGGCCTACTGAAGGAATAATTGACATTGAGTACAATTATGTATGCCTTGATAATTGGGGTTATTTCTTAAATGTGTACTGATAGGCCTTTTGGTCTTTTGCATTGAATAAAGTTCTTCTTCATATCAATGTCAAATTATATTTAAATATTGACAACATGTTCATATTTCTTTAATAATGAGTATATGTGTGGTGATACCGAGGTCTAGGTCTGCAAGAAATAAAATGAAGTAAATGTGAGAATGAAACCATAGACAAACAATGAAATCACAAGAAAATATCGATGGAACCGATGGAAGTGAGTGTTTGACTCTGTACCATATTCCCTTAGTGCTGATGGCTACTTGGTTGAAAAATACCAAACTGCATAGCAGGAACAATATATAGCTCTGCACTTGACAAAACTCATTCAAGTTTCATAAAATTCCAACCAGAGGTTGTAGAGAAATAGAGTTTGGTCACAGACAGAATGAAAGGGCTCCAACTCCGTGAAAAATCATTGAACTGGAACACAAACATAGCAAATTTCATAAAATTCCAATCTTAGGTTGTAGAGAAATAGCACAGACAATAATTTGGTCACAGACTCAATGAAAGGGCCATAACTCCGCTTGGTAGTGATGCATCCTAGCAAGTTTCATAAAATTCCAACATTGGGTTGTAGAGAAATAGCAGACAAGAATTTGGTCACAGACAGAATCAAAGGGCCATTACTCTATAAAAAACCATGGAACAGGAACACAAAGATATTATGCATATCTGCACTTGGTAATGATGCATCCTAGCAAGTTTCATAAAATTCCAACCTGAGGTTGTAGAGAAATAGCCTGGACAAGAATTTGGTCACAGACTCAGTTAAAGGGCCATAACTCCGTGAAAAATCACTGAACCAGAACACAAAGATATTATGGGCATCTCCACTTGGTAGTGATGCATCCTCATAGGTTTCATAAAATTCCAACATTGGGTTGTAGAGAAATAGCCCGGACAAGAATTTGGTCACAGACAAAATCAAAAGGCCATAAATCCGTGAAAATCATCGAACCGGAACAAAAAAATATTATGCACATCTCTACTTGGTAGTGATGCATCCTAGCAAATTTCATAAAATTCCAACCAGAGGTTGTAGAGAAATAGACTGGACAAGAATTTGGTGACACCAGACGCACGCATGCACGCACGCACACATGAAGCGGCGACTATATGCTTCCCCCCTTTGGGAGAGTAAATAAGCAGATGATGAATCTAGAGACAGTCAATGAAAAATATACATAATGTAACTAGATTCAAACAATGCAACAATAGACATACAATGAATCTAGATAATGAATATAGATATGCAACTAAACTTTAGACAGTGTTGGACACTGGTGCAAGATGTTGCTGGTTCAATCCTCACAACATTCAGAACTTCAGTTCTACACATCCGCGTTTCATATCATCTGTCTGTTTGTCTGTCTGTCTGATACATCAATTTGTCAGTGACAATAATACTGCCTCAAGCAGACACAGTCTTGATATTACTGACAGCTTGTTGAAAACAATGCATAGTGAAAAACAATAAAATATGTTTAGATAAAAAAATATACTGGACAAAACATGGAATCAAGAGACAGTACATGAAACTAAAGAATGATACCACAAATAAAAAGAATATATACACAGGACAATGAACAATAAAATCCAGATAACAGCACACAGATCAGAATTCAAAGACAGTTACGCTAATTGAAACAGGAGAAATAATATAAAACAAGAAATGTCACTGGTAACTGTCACATGATTTCAGTTACCTCCAAATGGTCTGTGAAAATAACATATATTTTATAATAGGTAGGGATTTAATGATATTTCAGACTAAACACATATTTCATGTCTTTTACATTATAGTGTGACCTTTACCTTGACATCTGATCTAAAGGTCAGGGTATTTCTACTGGTAAATGCAGGTGACACATTATCATGATATATTGATCACTTGTGTCAAAATATTATAAAATCCCTCCATGTAAGACAAACTTTCAGACCTGAAACTGAAAGTGTTACCCTGACCTTTGAGGTAAGGTTTTTGGTCTTACACATGACATGTTGTCATGTCAGATTGATCAACTGAGCCAAGTGTTTTTGAAATTCATCCATATATGACAAAGTAACAGACCGGACATGAAATCTCAAACAGACTAAAAGTGTTGTCAAACAAGCTCAAAGTGTGACCTTGACCTTTAAGGTACGGGTATTGGTCTAACATGCGACACGTCTTCATTATTATCATCTTGATAAATACAGCCAAGTTAAATCCCTCCATATAAGAGAAAGTTAGAGACGAGACACAAAATATCAAACAAATTGGAAGTGTGACCTTAACCTTTGAAGAAAGATTATGGGTCCTACACACAACACTTCAACATGTTATGTTTATCAATTGAGTCAAGTGTTTTTGAACTCCATCCATGTATGACAAAGTTACAGACAGGACACGAAATCTCACACAGACTTTAAGTGTTGTCAAATCAAACTGTGACCTTGACCTCTGAGGTACACCTTACTTAACAGGTGTTGGGTCTTACGCACAACTGTCATCATGTCATGCTGATGATTTGTGCATAGTGTTTTTGAAATTTATCAATAGGTGACAAAGTTACAGACTTAACACGATATCTCAAACAGACTGAAAGTGTTGTCAAACAAAGTTTAAGTGTGACTTTGACCTTTGAAGTGGAAAGTTTGGGTGTTACATACAACATGTTGTCATGTTATGTTGATCATTTTGGCACGTATTTATAAAACCCATCTATGCATGACAAAGTTAAATGCCGGACAGGAAATCTCACACAGACTCAGAGTTGACAAACTCAAAGTGTGATCTTGACCTTTGAAGTATGGGTGTGAGTCTTAACCCTTTACTTGATATATACGCCTTTGGACACCTAATATAGATGCCTTTGGAAACCTTTAATATAGAAGGCTTTTGAATTATTGGGTGAATTATGTTTATATTAATTGACAGAGTGAAAAACAGTGCAGGAAGTGTTCAGATTGCTCGTTACAAACAATCTGAACTCTTCCTGCACTGTTTTCAAAGGCCTTCTGTGATTGGTATGGTAAAATGGAGTAAAGGGTTAAGCGCAACACGTCATGTCATGCTGATGTTTTAAGGGACCTTTTGCCATTGTCTTTTGTCCATCAACATAAATTTTGTCCATAAGCAATCAAAATTTTCTTCTCAAAAACGGTAAGCTCAATTGTGATGAAATTTATGCAGCTTTGGTACCTAAGAGTGAACCACAATTGTGAATTGCATGGTCCCCACCCCAATGGGACCTTGGAGGCGGGGCCAAAACAGTAAAAGTTCAGGTAAACTTGTAAAATCTTCAACAAAAAACAAAAATAATCAAAAACAATCTGGTAATAGACAGAATCCAAGAGAAAAATCAGCCAATTGAAACATAAAGACAATACATAGATGCACATTTCCAGTTGTAATGATGAATTCAAGTAAATTTCATAGATTCCCAACAAGATATTGTAGACAAAAAAAGCAGACAAGGAATTGGTAATAAGTAAAATCTAAGGGCTGTAATTCTGTGAAAAATTATCAAACTGATACACAACAACAATAAATGTGTGTCTTATTTGGCAGTGAAGCAGCTTACCAAGATTCATACAACTCAACCACATGTTTTAAGGAAAAAACAGACAAGGATTTGGTGACAAACGAATGAATGCACAGATAAAGCTGCCACCACAGTGTCTTCCCAAGATAATTTGAGAAGCATAAAAAGATACTAAATTTAATGAAACAGTATAGAGACAAAAACAGTAACATTTAATGAAATAAAAAGAAAACCAGTTAGTTTTAATGAAAATGTAGACAGACACATTTAAACAATCAATTTCAATTAAACAGACCTGTAGGCAAAAACAGTTACTTTCAGTGAAACAAAACAAATTATACTTTTAACGAAAAAGTAGACAGACACTAACAGTTAATTTCAATGAAACACCAGAGACAAAAAGTTGCTTTTAATGAAACAGTAGATTAAAACACAAAAGTTACTTTTCATAAAGAAGAAGATACACACAAAACAGTGGACAGACACAGACAGTTATATAGCATGTTTCATGAAGCCAACAAAAATGGAGACACCTTAAGGTATTCAACAATTGTTAGCTACAACATAACATTAAATATCAAATACAACTGAATTAAAAAAATATTCTAACCAATATACCAAATACAGGACAGGAAAATGGGTGGTCCTGCAGAAGATTATATCCTTTGTTAACAAAATTAATGTTAGAAATATCTGGTACATTAACAGTTACTGCTCTGTGTAACAATCATTCAGTGTACCTGGATCACTCCGTGTAACAATCATTCAGTGTACCTTAATCAATCCGTGTAACAATTATTCAGTGTACCTGGATCACTCCGTGTAACAATCATTCAATGTACCTGGATCAATTCGTGTAACAATCATTCAGTGTACCTGGATCACTCTGTGTAACAATCATTCAGTGTACCTGGATCACTCTGTGTAACATTCATTCAGTGTACCTAAATCACTCTGGTTAACAATCATTCAGTGTACCTGGATCACTCTGTGTAACAATCATTCAGTGTACCTGGATCACTCTGTGTAACAATCATTCAGTGTACCTGGATCACTCTGTGTAACATTCATTCAGTGTTATTAAATCACTCTGTGTAACAATCATTCAGTGTACCTGGATCACTCTGTGTAACAATCCTTCAGTGTACCTGGATCACTCGTGTAACATTCATTCAGTGTATCTAAATCAGTCTGTGTAACAATCATTCAGTGTACCTGGATCACTCTGTGTAACAATCATTCAGTGTACCTGGATCACTCCGTGTAACAATCATTCAGTGTACCTGGATCACTACGTGTAACAATCATTCAGTGTACCTGGATCACTCTGTGTAACAATCATTCAGTGTACTTTAATCAATCCATGTAACAATCCTTCAGTATACTTGGATCACTCTGTGTAACAATCATTCAGTGAACCTGGATCACTCTGTGTAACAATCATTCAGTGTACCTAAATCAATCCGTGTAACAATCATTCAGTGTACCTGGATCACTCTGTGTAACATTCATTCAGTGTTATTAAATCACTCTGTGTAACAATCATTCAGTGTACCTGGATCACTCTGTATAACAATCATTCAGTGTACCTGGATCACTATGTGTAACAATCATTCAGTGTACCTGGATGATCACTCTGTGTAACAATCATTCAGTGTACCTTAATCAATCCGTGTAACAATCATTCAGTGTACCTGGATCACTCTGTGTAACAATCATTCAGTGTACCTGGATCACTCGTGTAACATTCATTCAGTGTACCTAATCACTCCGTGTAACAATCATTCAGTGTACCTGGATCACTCTGTGTAACAATCATTCAGTGTACCTAAATCAATCCGTGTAACAATCATTCAGTGTACCTGGATCACTCTGTGTAACAATCATTCAGTGTACCAGGATCACTCTGTGTAACAATCATTCAGTGTACCTGGATCACTCCGTGTAACAATCATTCAGTGTACCTGGATCACTACGTGTAACTTCATTCAGTGTGCCTGGATCACTCTGTGTAACATTCATTCAGTGTACCTGAATCACTCCGTGTAACAATCATTCCGTGTACCTAAATCAATCCGTGTAACAATCATTCAGTGTACCTGGATCACTCGTGTAACATTCATTCAGTGTACCTAATCAATCCGTGTAGCAATCATTCAGTGTACCTGGATCACTCCGTGTAACAATCATTCAGTGTACCTGGATCACTCCGTGTAACAATCATTCAGTGTACCTGGATCATAACCAGCTTGTACAAATCTCTGTGTACCATTCACTCTGATCCTGTCATATAACAAGCTTGTACCAATCTCTGCATACCATTCACTCTGATCCTGTCACATAAAAAGCTTGTACTAATCTCTGTGTACCATTAACTCTGATCTTGTCACATTTTCACTATGATCCTGTCACATAACAAGCTTTTACAAATCTCTGTGTACCATTAACTCTTATCCTGTCACATAACAAGCTTGTATGAATCTCTGTGTACCATTAACTCTGATCCTGTCACATAACAAGCTTGCACTAATCTCTGTGTACCATTCACTCTGATCTTGTCACATATTCACTCTGATCCTGTCACATAACAAGCTCGTACCAATCAGTGTACCATTAACTCTGATCGTGTCACATAACAAGCTTGCACTAATCTCTGTATACCATTCACTCTGATCTTGTCACATATTCACTCTGATCCTGTCACATAACAAGCTCGTACCAATCAGTGTACCATTAACTCTGATCCTGTCACATAACAAGCTTGTACCAATCTCTGTGTACCATCCACTCTGATCTTGTCACATCACACTAATCCTGTCACATAACAAGCTTGTACCAATCTCTGTGTACCATTCACTCTGATCTTGTCACATATTCACTCTGATCCTGTCACATAACAAGCTTGTACTACTCTCTGTATACCATTCACTCTGATCTTGTCACATATTCATTCTGATCATCCTGTCACATAACAAGCTTGTAAGAATATCTTGGTACCATTCACTCTGATCCTGTCACATAACAAGCTTGTACTAATCTCTGTGAACCATTCACTCTGACCCTGTCACATAACAAGCTCATACCAATCTCTGTGCACCATTCAATCTGTTCCTGTCACATAACAAGCTTGTTTCAAACTCTGCATACAATTCACTCTGACCCTGTCACATTACAAGCTTGTACCAATCTCTGTGAACCATTCACTCTGATCTTGTCACATATTCACTCTGATCCTGTCACATAACAAGCTTGTACTAATCTCTGTGTACCATTCACTCTGATCTTGTCACATATTCACTCTGATCCTGTCACATAACAAGCTTGTACTAATCTCTGTGTACCATTCACTCTGATCTTGTCACATATTCACACTGATCCTGTCACATAACAAGCTTGTACCAATCTCTGTGTACCATTCACTCTGATCTTGTCACATATTCACTCTGATCCTGTCACATAACAAGCTTGTACTAATCCCTGTGTACCATTAACTCTTATCCTGTCACATAACAAGCTTGTACGAATCTCTGTGTACCATTAACTCTGATCCTGTCACATAACAAGCTTGCACTAATCTCTGTGTACCATTCACTCTGATCTTGTCACATATTCACTCTGATCCTGTCACATAACAAGCTTGTACTAATCTCTGTGTACCATTAACTCTTATCCTGTCACATAACAAGCTTGTACGAATCTCCGTGTACCATTAACTCTTATCCTGTCACATAACAAGCTTGTACGAATCTCTGTGTACAATTAACTCTGATCCTGTCACATAACAAGCTTGCACTAATCTCTGTGTACCATTAACTCTGATCCTGTCACATAACAAGCTTGTAGCAATCTCTGTGAACCATTCACTCTGATCTTGTCACATATTCACTCTGATCCTGTCACATAACAGGCTTGTACTAATCTCTGTGTACCATTCACTCTGATCTTGTCACATATTCACACTGATCCTGTCACATAACAAGCTTGTACCAATCTCTGTGTACCATTCACTCTGATCTTGTCACATATTCACTCTGATCCTGTCACATAACAAGCTTGTACTAATCTCTGTGTACCATTAACTCTTATCCTGTCACATAACAAGCTTGTACGAATCTCTGTGTACCATTAACTCTGATCCTGTCACATAACAAGCTTGTACTAATCTCTGTGTACCATTAACTCTTATCCTGTCACATAACAAGCTTGTACGAATCTCTGTGTACCATTAACTCTGATCCTGTCACATAACAAGCTTGTACTAATCTCTGTATACCATTCACTCTGATCTTGTCACATATTCACACTGATCCTGTCACATAACAAGCTTGCACTAATCTCTGTGTACCATTCACTCTGATCTTGTCACATTTTCACTATGATCCTGTCACATAACAAGCTTTTACAAATCTCTGTGTACCATTAACTCTTATCCTGTCACATAACAAGCTTGAACGAATCTCTGTGTACCATTAACTCTGATCCTGTCACATAACAAGCTTGCACTAATCTCTGTGTACCATTCACTCTGATCTTGTCACATATTCACTCTGATCCTGTCACATAACAAGCTCGTACCAATCAGTGTACCATTAACTCTGATCCTGTCACATAACAAGCTTGTACCAATCTCTGTGTACCATCCACTCTGATCTTGTCACATCACACTGATCCTGTCACATAACAAGCTTGTACCAATCTCTGTGTACCATTCACTCTGATCTTGTCACATATTCACTCTGATCCTGTCACATAACAAGCTCGTACCAATCAGTGTACCATTAACTCTGATCCTGTCACATAACAAGCTTGTACCAATCTCTGTGTACCATCCACTCTGATCTTGTCACATCACACTGATCCTGTCACATAACAAGCTTGTACCAATCTCTGTGTACCATTCACTCTGATCTTGTCACATATTCACTCTGATCCTGTCACATAACAAGCTTGTACTAATCTCTGTGTACCATTCACTCTGATCTTGTCACATATTCATTCTGATCATCCTGTCACATAACAAGCTTGTAAGAATATCTTGGTACCATTAACTCTTATCCTGTCACATAACAAGCTTGAACGAATCTCTGTGTACCATTAACTCTGATCCTGTCACATAACAAGCTTGTACTAATCTCTGTATACCATTCACTCTGATCTTGTCACATATTCACTCTGATCCTGTCACATAACAAGCTCGTACCAATCAGTGTACCATTAACTCTGATCCTGTCACATAACAAGCTTGTACCAATCTCTGTGTACCATCCACTCTGATCTTGTCACATCACACTGATCCTGTCACATAACAAGCTTGTACCAATCTCTGTGTACCATTCACTCTGATCTTGTCACATATTCACTCTGATCCTGTCACATAACAAGCTTGTACAAATCTATGTATACCATTCACTCTGATCTTGTCACATATTCATTCTGATCATCCTGTCACATAACAAGCTTGTAAGAATATCTTGGTACCATTCACTCTGATCCTGTCACATAACAAGCTCATACCAATCTCTGTGCACCATTCAATCTGTTCCTGTCACATAACAAGCTTGTACCAATCTCTGTGAACCATTCACTCTGACCCTGTCACATAACAAGCTCATACCAATCTCTGTGCACCATTCACTCTGATCTTGTCACATAACAAGCTTGTACCAATCTCTGTGAACCATTCACTCTGACCCTGTCACATAACAAGCTCATACCAATCTCTGTGCACCATTCACTCTGATCCTGTCACATAACAAGCTTGTTTCAAACTCTGCATACCATTCACTCTGATCCTTTCACATAACAAGCTTGTACGAATCTCTGTGAACCATTCACTCTGACCCTGTCACATAACAAGCTCATACCAATCTCTGTGCACCATTCACTCTGATCCTGTCACATAACAAGCTTGTTTCAAACTCTGCATACCATTCACTCTGACCCTTTCACATAACAAGCTTGTACCAATCTCTGTGAACCATTCACTCTGATCTTGTCACATATTCACTCTGATCCTGTCACATAACAAGCTTGTACCAATCTCTGTGAACCATTCACTCTGATCTTGTCACATATTCACTCTGATCCTGTCACATAACAAGCTTGTACTAATCTCTGTATACCATTCACTCTGATCTTGTCACATATTCACTCTGATCTTGTCACATAACAAGCTTGTACCAATCTCTGTGAACCATTCACTCTGACCCTGTCACATAACAAGCTCATACCAAACTCTGTGTACCATTCACTCTGATCCTGTCACATAACAAGCTTGTACCAATCTCTGTGAACCATTCACTCTGACCCTTTCACATAACAAGCTTGTACCAATCTCTGTGAACCATTCACTCTGACCCTGTCACATTACAAGCTTGTACCAATCTCTTTGTACCATTCACTCTGATCCTGTCACATTACAAGCTTGTACCAATCTCTGTGAACCATTCACTCTGACCCTGTCACATAACAAGCTCATACCAAACTCTGTGTACCATTCACTCTGATCCTGTCACATAACAAGCTTGTACCAATCTCTGTGAACCATTCACTCTGACCCTTTCACATAACAAGCTTGTACCAATCTCTGTGAACCATTCACTCTGACCCTGTCACATTACAAGCTTGTACCAATCTCTGTGAACCATTCACTCTGACCCTGTCACATAACAAGCTCATACCAAACTCTGTGTACCATTCACTCTGTTCTTGTCACATAACAAGCTTGTACCAATCTCTGTGAACCATTCACTCTGACCCTGTCACATAACAAGCTCATACCAAACTCCGTGTACCATTCACTCTATTCCTGTCACATAACAAGCTTGTACCAAACTCTGCGTACTATTCACTCTGACCGTGTCACATAACAAGCTCATACCAATCTCTGTGCACCATTCACTCTGACCGTGTCATATAACAAGCTCATACCAATCTCTGCATACCATTCACTCTGACCCTGTCACATAACAAGCTTGTACCAATCTCTTTGTACCATTCACTCTGATCCTGTCACATAACAAGCTTGTACCAATCTCTTTGTACCATTCAATCTGAACCTGTCACATAACAAGCTTGTACCAATCTCTGCAATTCTATTCAAATGCTGTTAATTATATGTTATGAAGCGAGAAATATGAATGAAAAAGCTTCTTAATTGCTGTGTCCTACAATCACATAAAATGTCTACCAATACTTAGATGTGAGAATTCTGAAAGAGAAAGGCAGAGAGAGCTGCTGTGTACTGAATCAATATGATCACTGTAATATGCGACATACTAAACAAATGCACGACGGAAAATGTTTATAGACAGGCAGATATTTTCTCTTAACAACTCATGAAATATTCAAACACTGAGAAACTCCGAGTGCATGGAGCTTATGGACCATAACCCATCAAGCCACAGAATGACTGTGAAGCAATAAAATATTATTTATTATTTAAGAAAGCAAAACACTTATTGATTAAGCAGATAGATATCTATTAGTCTTAACAAATGTCCCTTGATCATACAGGGAAATATTAACCAAGACTCCGAAAGTATAGATTTCTTAACAGCTTCTGAGACATACAAAAATATGCTGCTGTGCAAGTGATGCTTGTGAAATGGTCTCCCAGGAGTACATGTGTTGCTGCTATCAACTTTCAGAATTCAATGACCTAATAGGCTATATCAAACCATTTTTTCAAATGGGTTAAATGCCATTTTCAACACATAACAGGTTGAAGACCTCAAAATGAATCTTGAGTAGAGCCACCATCCTTCAATAAGCAACTGATAAACTTTCTCACAAGTGTCTTGGACACTACAAATTGCTGAGATGTTGAATTGAACCCACAACTATACACTTCTGAGTCTGAATTATAATGGACCTGACACAAGAATGACTATTGTGGCCAATTACATTGTTTGTCCAAGTTAATACAATGTATTGTTTACTTAGACATTGATAGCTTGTCTAAGGAAAATGGTGGAGTAGCAACCATTATTGATCTCTGATTCGATTAATGATTTGTCTGATTGACAGCCCATGTCAGGTCAATTATGTTCAGGAATACAATGTTGCCTATAGGACTTGAGCTTGTGGGTGTTGCCTATAAGACTTGAGTTTGTGGGTGTTGCCTATAAGACTTGAGCTTGTGGGTGTTGCCTATAAGACTTGAGTTTGTGGGTGTTGCCTATAAGACTTGAGCTTGTGGGTGTTGCCTATAAGACTTGAGCTTGTGGGTGTTGCCTGTAAGACTTGAGTTTGTTGGTGCTGCCTATAAGACTTGAGCTTGTGGGTGTTTCCTATAAGACTTGAGCTTGTGGGTATTGCCTATAAGACATGAGCTTGTGGGTGTTGCCTATAAGACTTGAGCTTGTGGGTGTTTCCTATAAGACTTGAGCTTGTGGGTGTTTCCTATAAGACTTGAGCTTGTGAGTGTTGCCTATCAATCGAGAAACATCAGGTATTTCCATATCCTCCTTATAAAACACCTCGTGTATAGCTCTAGAATACACCAACGCTATTCGCCTGCGTTACAAGTCTGTGTTCATTTGCATGAAAGTAACAAATTATGTATCCATCATTAAGTTGAATATATGATGTTATTATATCAATTTTTTTATGTATACACTCGACATAGGTCATGTTTATAGGGAAATTTAAAATATCAGTCTTGATTAACCAACATTTATATTTTCAACTTACATGTATATCGGTTGGCATAAGGGGGCCGCCATTTTATTTTATCATATATCTGAAAGTAGTTCCAAACTGGCGCCTTATTATGTTAGAGGTCTATTGCTTAGCATTAAAGGCCGGGGTGATCAGATTGGTTGCCTATAAGACTTCAAGAGCTTGTGGGTCATGGTTCTAACCCTGTGTTGTGTCAACCAGCATCAAATCAAACCTTTAATAAATCTGAACCTGCCTACAGAGGAATAAGTCTACACAGATGTAGACATCTTGGAAAATCATCTTCTTGTATAATGTAACTCTGGGGTGGGATATCATACCACGCGTCAGAGGCATTATTTTATAGTTTGGCATCACTTTAAGTGGAACAGATTCTCCAGATAGATTTTAATGGTTGAATGTTATGCTTACAATGTAACCCTAATAAAACATTAAGCTTTGTGAGGCAATGCATGCAATATGCAACACAAAAAACTATTTTCTGTCCCAATTCAGTTGATCATCAAACTTGATAATGGATCAATAATTGCTTATACAGCGTTTGATTTGGTATCCATATATCGCATATAACATTTAGGTTTTTGTTAGTGATTTGTAAGAAAAGTTATGATTGCTGCAGTACAATGGATGGATATATGACAACTGCAGTATCCCCCTTCTACACAAATAGTAGCAGCTGTTGATCTTACAGTGCCTTCCTTCCATCTCCTTTTACATGATAGAATTTTAGCAAAAACTACTGAATTCACTACATTCAGTTTTAAGAGCTTAACAGAAAATTTAAATGGCATCTTGAAAAAAAATTCACACCTATTTCAATGTTTTTTTCTAGTCTGATTTTGTACCATTTTGAATTTACCGTTAAATGTAAAATACCTATACATCAGTCTTTAATTATGTTGTTATCATACAAAAAACAATACAGTTTCCTTCCTTAAAACTGTTGAAAAATAAAGATTTTTACAAAGATACATTGCTTGAATGTAGTTATTATTATTCTTTTTTTAATGGGATTTAAAATTATTTTCAACACATGGCACATATATGGCATATTCGAATGTATGGCATATTCGACCCTATTAGCTCAGTCGGTTAGGTGCTGACAATCAATCCAGAAGTCTCGTGTTTGAATCCCTGCCTGGCAACAGTCTCCGTGATGATTGATATATGACGTGTCTCATTATCATTCGTCTCTCACCACTGATTCAAGTGGGACAGTTATCAGTTTCTTACAGAGATGGGGTGTGCTCGAGTGCTGGTTAACGCTTCAGGATTCCAGGAAATAGTGGTTATGTTAACTGACCGTCTCTTAGCACTCGATGGCATAAAATGACGCTTAATATTCAATCAATCAATCAGATTTTTTTGTGAAAGAAGTCCCCATAACAAGTCCACGTAGAACTACTTTCCTTCCATAAGAAACTGGGAAACATTCTCAAATAACATTTTTGGTCTAAGCTGGGCTCGATTCAACCACTTCAGTGGTGAGAGGTGTGGTTTTTAGACGTCAGTACCTAAAACAACTCGGCCACAGAGAATCCAGGTGCAAAGTAGTTATGTTACATGGGTTCTGAACACATCATCATACCAGCTGCCTAAAACCTTGTAGGCAGTTGCTGTTCCAAACACATCAAATATGTGACTCACCCACTTTTTTTTACAGAAACAACAAAGTTTATTTAACATTATTACTCTATAAACATTAAGCATGTTGTTAACTTATAAGGCAGCACAAGTTGTGCATAACATGTGTGAAGAAAAAACAACAAAACTACACTTTCGTCCTGATATAATGTGGTTCCTGGGAGCCAAAGAGTCAGACCACTAAATATATGGAACTGCATTATAAATGTCATGGCTATGAAAAATCCCACAGGGAGCAAAAACATCACCCGCAGAACTATATGTCTTTCTTTCTGTTTCTGTCAATATTATAGTGTAACTTATGAAATTATTATATATACATTTTTTCTATTCTGTTATTATATTTTTCGATTTTATATATCAAGAACTTGGACAAATGTATGTTTGTTTTGAATCACAAGTTTTATCAAAACATAACAACTGATGTGTGCATCAAATGGTCATTTAAATGCACCAAAGATTGTGGGAAGCCAATTAACTCAGGACACAGACTTGTGGGATGCATATACAGGAAGAAAGGTGGCGAAGTTAGGGCAAGAGTGCAGAGCAGAAGAGGAACAAGAGCATTCAATTCCAAACCTAGAATCATATTACAACCAAGTGGCCAATAGATTTTGTCTGATATATAAATTAGATTTCCAATAAGCATCAATAATCTAGAAGAGAGAGACAAGTTCTCTAATAAGACACAATATATATTATGGATGGTACTTATCTCCCCTCTATTACAGATGCAGGCAACCAGTCTCACCCTGAAGAGTTCTCCAACTTTTCTCAAGTGTTCATTAACTGCTTTCCCAGTAAGTTAGAGGTATTTTTCTCATAATGATTTATATTGGATTTTTTTTAATAAGGCAATAAAGCAGAAGAATAATTAAAACTTCTGGTGAAAGCTGCACAGAACGACAGAACGTTAACTGGTGAGTTGGCAAGCATTTCACTTTCAACGAAATGTGCCGGCATCAATCTGAGAGGAAATAATAGATTTTTATCAAAAATGTCTATACCACTATTAATATCTCATATAATATTTTTAATATGTATTGCATATTTTTTTATTCGTACCAATTTTCATATTGAGCATATTTAAAACCATAGCCTCCTCACAAATGAAATAATCTCTTGTTCATTCAATTTCACAATTTCCACCTGTATTCATTCATTTCAACAAGCCCTGTGTAATAGAATCTTGTGCAATTTCTCATATTTCTCTTGGAATACAAATAAATGACAAAACCATATTGAGGTATATATACTTAAAACCTTTCAATTGAAGAAAAGCATCTAGGAGACAATGATTTTATACTGGCTCCAAAAACTGCATTTGATTTCATTAACATTGATTAAAGAACATTAACCAGTCCAAATTAAGTTAAGTTTTTAAGTATTTTAGTAACCTTTCAAAAAATATCTGTGTTTTTATTTCAAACCAATAGCTCTGATAAAGGTTAATTTAATTTCTCAAGTATATCACAGAAATCATTGTGACAAAATTTTGTTAAACTAAATGGAATGGTATTCAATAATTAACAAAGTTTGAAATTGTTTCAGAATGATAGACCTGCACAGATTGAATGATTACATAGCACCCAACAAGCATAAGATGACAAAGTACAAAAAGCAATAAACTAGCCTATGTACCTTTTTTTGTTTATACTGAGTTAGATTGGTTGAACATGAACAGTCCTAGAAATAGTCTATGGGGCTGGTTCACTTGCAGCACTAGGTAACAGCTCAGTTGAGAAAAATCAATGTTAACTTAATACTTACATCTATAGTTGCAGATTGCAGGAATATTTCTCCTCAAGATGAAAAAAATATATTTCCAGACATGATGAATAATTACAATTTCGATCAATTTAAACATCTGCAGAATTAAGCTATTGAAACATACGCTAAATTAGCAAAACTATTTCAATTATTAAAGCACAAAGCCTGCATCCTAAGAGAACTGGAAAATTAATTTTAACAAGTAACAATGGCCTGTGAAGACTAAACTCAGCTCAACACAGGCTGTGAAACCAGCTGGAATAATCAAAGGAATAGACACTGTAGAGCAGAGTAATTGAGAGAAATAAGTGGCATACAGACCAATAAAACATTTCCTACAGTATTCATGGCATGTAATATAGTTTATAAAATAATTTAATGCATAATATAGCTACCTCCTTCATGCAGTAAGGATTGATAGGTATGGCGAAGATTTCACCTGTCACGTCTTTCCAAATATTGAATTTGCAACATGCAAGTTTGCCTGCATTGAATTGTTCCAATAATCTAAACACTAAGTTAACCCTTTACTTCATATAAGACGCCTTTGGACACCTAATATAGAAGGCTTTGAATTATTGGGTGAATTATGTTTATATTAACTGACAGAGTGGAAAACAGTGCAGGAAGTGTTTTCAAAGGCCTTCTGTGACTGGTTTGGGAAAAGGTGTCTATATGAAGTAAAGGGTTAGGTAATACAGAGTTGATCGGGTAATGTATTGGATAGAGTGTTGACCACTCTTGCTCACTCAGTACTACACAGGAAGCCGGCTTGAGAGCTAAAATAAGCTATGAGCTTTCTTCAAAATCAAGCTAAAATAAAATAGTATAAACTTAGAGTTGATGAACAGTTGCAAATTAACCACGTCAGAATCTCATGTCCCAATATTTAGTATTACAGGCAATAAAATAACCTGAACATTGCACCACCCCTAGAAACTAAATTATACTCATTTCACGTGTCTTTCACCAGAAAAGTGGAATGCATTCAGTCATAATTATATGTTTATGCTGATACCAAAATGTAAAATAAAAATATACGGATATAACAAAACCTGATAAAAGAACATAAATTGCACCTAAATAACTATTGTTACATCACAGAAAACATCCAGGAGTGTTTTGCAGTATACTGGCATAGATTTGACAGAGATGCAGAACCATGTAGATTTGTTACCCGCATTTTTACTTGGTTCAATGAAATCATTGTTGGATAGACACTGAACTCACTATAATTATGTTTAACTGGATCAAGCCTTTAGTAGGAAGGGCATCACTTACATCAAAGTCATGCAGGAATTTAATTATCTTATCTGCTTTGGTTGAAGAATATTTGAGAATAAATGTTAATAGAAGAATATTGGTTGCTTACAATATTGTATTTGGGTAACAAATGATACTTGTAAAATGACCTAACCACTCTTTTGTGAGATCCTTGAAGTTACCAGATAGTGTTCCATGTCTTACACAATTTTTTGGCACACAAGAGCACTTCAAATTTTTTACTTTTAAACAACATATTATAATAGAATTCAGAATTCCGTCTCACTATCCAGGGATCGTGAGTTAAAATGCCCACCCGGCCACAGTTTCCATGATGATAGATACAGATGTACATGACATTGAGTCTCATTGTCGTTTGTCTCACACTGCTGATTCAAATGGAAAAGTTATCAGTTACTTGCAGAGATGGGCATGCTCAAATACTGGTTAGCCTTTCAGGAAAGGATGGTTAGGCAAAATGATTGTCTGTAAGCCCTTGATAGCATAAAAACGAAGCTAATTATTTACTCTATCAGTCAATTAATCAATCTAAAGCCAACACTAGATACATACAATCAGACACACAGACACACAGTTATAATTGATAATAAAACATTAACCTGCATAAACAATTCATTTATGAAATTGCTTTCATAGTGCATAAAATTTTAATGTTTTAATGTCTTCACTATTAATTTTTCTGTTTCTCCTGAAATATAAGTTGCTTATTCCTAAATTTCAGACCTTAGTATATATAAAGTTGGAGCTCTAAATATTTAACATGTTGGCAGATAAGAATCATTTTTCATCTCAACAAATGAAATACCTCACCCATAAATTCATCAATACCAGAAAAGATCAAACAAAAAAAAAAATTATTTACCTGTAACAGCTATGGTCCTTAAGTTTGTTAGTAGATGGTATAATTATATATCCCTTGAGGCAAAGTAGTGTTGCCTTTGATCATACGCCAATAAAGTATGTTTGTAACTCCATCAAGTTTGGGGACCTTGACCTGGTGATATATCATGTTGTGTCACAGTCCATATAACACTCTGAACAGTACAAACATATACATGAAGATGAATTTGTATATTTCAATATTTAGCATCATTTAATGCCATCAAGGGATAATAGCAGATATGTAAATCATAACCATTCTTTAGCCTGGGATTTTGGAGGGCTAACCAGTACTTGAGCACACCCTTCTCCGAAAGTAACAGGTAACTTTCCCACTTAAATCAGCTATGAGAGATGATTGACAATGAGACACAAAGATGTAGTAAAGCTAGTTAAATTCTTCATGAAGGGTAATCATACAAGGTATTTAAAAATATGATAGTACCAATAAAAAATAAAATTAAATAATTGAAACTTGCTGTTTTCTTTTTGTTGTTATATGTATTATGTTTATTTTTACTTTTAACAATTTTTCATATTTACTTGAGACAGTATTCTGTGTTGTCAATAGAGGTGGAACGATTCATCAATGCACCAAAATTCACCTTTCCGCAGATGTGTTTATCAGGTGTTAAATGATTCCAATACATTTTGACGTAATGCATTCTTTAGACCTAGGACGCATCGATACAATTGTCAGATATCATGCATCGCAATTTCATTCTTGATCAAACATAAAAACTAGCTAATAAAAGAATGGGTTTTAAAAAAGCAAGACAAATTTTCAGATCTATAAACTGGCTTAACATGTGATGATATTAAGGACAGCATATCATTGTTTTGATCATCTCCTTCCCATCAGGTACTATCCAACTGTGTTTATTTTATCGCTTTCGCAGTTATGCAGTGTAATAAGTCTATCGGTGTCAGCAAATATGATTATGATCTCTTTTCATTATAGGTGTTTACTTAATATTTATTTGGCCATTTGACAAAAATATGACAGAGTTAAGATGACAATGATATAGTTAGTCAGTGATATTCCTCATGAGTTTATCATAGTAGGTCCATATCAATCATTTTTTCCCTAAAAAAAGCTACCGTTTGGGAAAACAACTTTTCTCACATATTGAAAAAATGGCGTTCTTGAAATTGACCATACTCGACTGGCAAAGGGCATGTTGAACATTAAGCATGTTAAAAGCTGCCTTTTCCTAAAGAAAAACCTGAAGAAGTCCATTAGTTATTAGCGGATACTTGTTGGTACAAGTTTCAGTTTATTAATTCACTGTTAAAGAAACTTCTTTTCATATAAAAAAAATGTTCATGAAGATATTTAAAAGTTGATACATGTTTTAGTTCTGTTGTTCTCTGTTACAGGGCTTTATATTAACACTTGCCCGACTGTCCAGGACAACTGAATCGTGGGTACAAACAAGTAAAATGTAAAGCTGCTTGCCCAATTGGACAAATGAAAATTCAGAAATTAAACATGGCATCTCTTTTATGCAATACCCTTTTTTTAACTTTAATAAAACAGTTTATTTAGTTGTTCTTCAATTTATAACCATAGGGCAAGTACCATAATTCTAAACTAAGTAAGGAGATCGTTTTTGGTCAGGACAAGCAGATTTTAGAAATACTTGTCTGACTGGACAAGTGAATAAACAAGAGCTGTCAGAAGACAACAAAGCTCTGGGTGCCTAAGTCCAAAAAGGGCCTTAAGTGTGGCAAAATGCAACCAAGAGTTAGGGTTCTTGTCTGTATGGGTTCCAATGATGATGGTGAACACACATGTGAAGGTTCATTCACATCCAATGAATGGTTACATAGATATCTTAAACTTAAACGCAACTAAACTCAAAGTTTAACCTGGGTGTTTAAGTCCAAAAAGGGCCATAACTGTGCCAAAATGCAATAAAGAGTTATGGTTCTTGTCTCTGTGTGTTCCAATGATGACGGTGAACACACATGTAAAGTTTCATTCATATCCAATGAGTGGTTGCATAGATATCTTACGTGATAAAAAACTTTACCCTGAAAAATGAAGTCAAAAAAGGTCCATAACTATGCCAAAATGCAACCCAGAGTTATGGTTTTTGTCTCTGTGTGTTTCAATGATGATGGTGAACACACATGGGAAGTTTCATTCACATCCAATAAGTGGTTGCATAGATATCTTACTTGATAAAAAACTTTAACATGAAAATTAAGTCGAAAAAGGGCCATAACTGTGCCAAAATGCAACCCAGAGTAATGGTTCTGGTCTGTGTGTGTTTCATTGATGATGGTGAACACAAGTGAAGGTTCATTCACATCCAATGAGTGGTTGCATGGATATCTTAAATTTAAATGCAACTTAACACAAAGTTTAACCTGGGTGTCTGTTTAACCTGGGTGTCTAAGTCCAAAAAGGGCCATAACTGTGCCAAAAAGCAATCCAAAGTTATGGTTCTTGTCACTATGTGTTCCATTGATAATGGTGAACACAGATGGGAAGTTTTATTTACATCCAATGAGTGGTTGCATAGATATCTTAAACTTAAACGCAACTTAACTCAAAGTTTAACCTGGGTGTCTAAGTCCAAAAAGGGCCATAACTGTGTAAAAGCAATTCAAAGTTATGGTTCTTGTCTCTGTGTGTTCCATTGATGATGGTGAACACACATGGGAAGTTTTATTCACATCCAATGAGTGGTTGCATAGATATCCAAAACTTAAACGCAACTAAACAAAAAATTTAACCTTGGTGTCTAAGACCAAAAAGGGCCATTACTGTGCCAAAATGCAATCCAGAGTTGTGGATTTTGTCTCTGTGTGTTCCATTGATGATGGTGAACACACATGTGAAGTTTCATTCACATCCAATGAGTGGTTGCATAGATATCTTAAACTTAAACGCAACTAAATGCAAAGTTAAACCTGGGTGTCTAAGTCCAAAAAGGGCCATAACTGAGCCAAAATGCAATCCAGAGTTATGGTTCTTATCTCTGTGTGTTTCATTGTTGATGGTAAACACACATACAAAGTTTCATTCACATCCAATGAGTTGCATAGATATCTGAAACTTGTACACAAAAGTTTAACCTGGGTGTCTACAGATGACGACGACGCCGCCGCAACTCTGGGGTCATGACAATAGCTCTCCTTGGACTTCGTCCCAGCGAGCTTAGAAATAAATGTAATGGACTGTATTAATACAGGGCTCAAACTGGGTCTGAATTTTAGGGATTTTTTCTCCTTCAACCAAAAAAAAGGAGAAGAGAAAAAACACCCTGGAGAAGTTTTACGGTTTTACGCAAAAACTTAGTTTCATTAAATGCTATGTCATTGTGTTTGGGTTTTTTTTATTGTTTTTTTTTTATATTGATATTGATAAATATCAAAAGGAACTATTTTATTTGTCATATCTTCTTAAAGGACAGGGAGTTAAACTTTCTGAATAAAGTTACAGCTAAACACACTTATAATCTGCTATTTCATGGTAGGAGTGTTTTTCATGCCACTTATTAGTATTTTAAAAAAAAAATTGGGCAAAGCTTGAAACACAAGTACCTGGGAAAGCAGGTTACTTATTGGCAGATTATCAATTAAACAGTTTACATGATCATAACCTCTTTAATGGCCCATCTTTTTTTCAACAAATCTGCGATTTCAAAGGCAGATTGAATGGACTTATAATAACAGTAACGTTACTTTGTCGCACTTTGTAGTAACTGGTTGTATTACAAATAATTAAGAGTATTTAAACCAGCTGATTTGAACAAAATAAATATCAAAACAATTATATTTTAAATGAATTCTATACATTACTCAGGAACATCGAATTAACGGTTGTTTTTATGATTTCAATTTGTTTATTTCGGCTGAAACATATTAATCGCCAACAGCGGCAACATAATTATCAATTCTTCTTTAATCATCAGTAAATTTTTGAATTAAATGCACTAATTACTCAGTTGAAAGTATAATTCGTAATTGAATTACACTCTGCCCACAATCTATGCAGCCCGCAAACACAAGTGCTGATTATGACACACGAGGAAAAATTAATTTTTCATGAAAAACTTTGATTGACAGCCGATGAAATGATCAGTATCAATTGGATGCTTGATGTTTTATACCATTATCAAAGGGTGCTTGATCATTGTCACTCAACAGATTACGTTACCTAGCAAACAATATGAAGTCAGCTGGCAAGAGTCATGTGCAAAGGCCGGAATTTGCCTGTGGGAATATTTGGAGCAGAAGTAACCGATTATTGCAATTTACAATGAAAATTTCCCACCTGTGGTGACACTTCTCCACGAATTACAGTACATACCAACTATTGATTTTAATTGTTAATTGCACTTAGCCGGATTAAAGAGAAAAAGCGATGTTTTTAATTTTAAGGCGACTTAAACTTTGCCTTCACCCAAAATAAAAGCGAAGTGACGGAGAAAAAGCACTTTGTCCCCCACGTTACCCTCTAGTTTGAGCACTGTTAATAAAGATACTTTTTAAGTGGCCTAAGAGCATAATCATAACATACACCTTATTAAACAATCATGGTGGTTGCGTGAGATACAGTTTAAAAATCATTATTGTGATGCACATTGCATCGTGACTTAAATATTGCAATACGCATCACCTTCTTTTACACAGACAATATGTATCGTGATACGCATTGTTCTGATAATAAAGTATCGTGATACACATTGCAGATGAAAACAAGAGGCCTTAATGGTCACCTGATTATCCATAAAACATTCACATAAGTCTATTCAGAAATAACATTTTTGTCAATTTCTCTTCTATAGATTAAGTTAAGTAGGCCCAAACCCCAGGGCCAAACCATGAGACAAAGGTTCATGAAATTCACAAATTTTATAAAAGACCCAAAGTCGTCAATAATTATGATCATAATTTGTTTTCTGAGTGCTTCCTATAATAATCAGAAGATTCTTAAAGTTTACCTTGAATTTGACCTTGTTTTGGCCCCGCCATGCCCCTAAGACCTCATAGGGGTTGGGACTATGAAATTCACATGTCAGCAACAACAAATCACAACAAAAACCATTCACATAAGTCTATTGATTTCAATAATATGAAATAATATTTTTATATCATTTTCTCTTACCATGTGACCCAGGGGCATGAATTTCACACATTTTATAAAGGACCCATTGGAGTCAACAATCACGCTCACAGTTTGCTTCTCAGTGCTTCCTATAATAAGAAGATCACCCCCAGTGCCAGATTGTGAGACCTATTGACATGCAAATCACAATTTTATAAAGAACCCATTTCGCACCATTTGTTTCCCAGTGCTTTGGATAGTAGGAAGAAGAAAGTTTACCTTGAATTTAACTGTTCTGACCCCACCCCTAAGGGGGGGGGGGGGGGGGGGGGGGGGGGGGCGGGGGACCATGTAATTCATAATTTTTATTCACCGTTATGTACCAAAGCTGCATACAACATTTCATTACGATTAAGCTTTATTGTCTTTGAGAAGAAGTAAAAAATGTCAATTGTTTACGGATGCACGGCACACGATGGACAACAACAGACAAAAGGCGATATCGCAAAAGTCTCTTGAGACAAAGTCTCAGGTGACCTAAAAAAGTAATGCACAGCCCTGGTTGTCAAATACTACAAAACCATTAATAAGCTAATAAACTTGCAGAAAAAGTATTGGTCACGTATCTAGTTGCAAAAGCAGTTTAATGACAAACAATTCATTGTGTAAATTAAGCGCACATGATTGTATACATTGTTTCAAAATAACTACAGAAAGTTTCAGAAAGTGAAAATTATTATAAGCAAAACCTTGTATTCAAATGTTATTTCCATTAGCAGAACTGTTCACATGTAACACCACAGAATATTAAGAAGAACAAAAATCCACATTTCTAGAATGGCTGGCTCGTGCTTAACAAATTGCGAGTTTCAAGTTTAAAACAATTTGATTATAGCCTTAAGTTGATAGCGCAATAAAGATGGGGGAATTTTACTACTGTCTTATTGATTTCTTCTGGAATGAAACATGACCCGATAAAAATCTGGTACTTCTGTATTCCATACATTCATCTCTTTAAACGGAACAAACGGATATATTCTGTGTATATCAAAATGACATCAAACAAAATACACACGTTATATGATTCCTATCTTCTATATGGTTACAAATATTACTGTTTCCATCACCAAATGAATTAAGAAGATTATTTTAAACATGCCACTTGCATGACAAGACCAAAAACCACCGAGAGAACGTAAAGGCCACCAAAGACAGAGTTTTATAACACTGAATACAAAAACAACTACATGTACCACTGAAGGCCGTGGCAAGGGCAGCTGAAGGCAGAATCAAAGATCAATAAAAGCATGACCAAAGATTACTAAAGGCAGAACCAGACCACTGCACATGACCAGATCAATGAAGGCAGAACCACAGACTACTGAAGGCAGAACCAAAGACCAATGCATAATGGCCAAAGCAGCTGAAAGCAGAACAAAGGATCACTGAAGGCAGAACTAGACTACTGAAGTTAAAACTAAGGACCATTGAAGGCAGAATCAAAAACCACTGTAGGCTTAACCAAGGACAACTGAAGACAAAACCAAAGACCACTGAAGGCAGAACCAAGGATCACTGAAGGTAGAACAAAAGACCAATGAACAAAGGCCAAAGACCACTGAGGCATGGAAGACCAATTAAGGCAAAACCAAAGACCACTGAAGGAATGACCAATGACCACTAAAGGCATGACCAAGGACCACAGAAGGCAGTACCAAAGACCACTGAAGGAAGAACCAAAGATAAATGAAAGCATGACCAAAGAAAACTGAAGCATGAAATACCAGTGAAGGCAAAACCAAAATCCACTGAAGGCAAAACCAAAGGCAAAGAACAAAGACATCTGAAGGCATGACCAAGGACCACTGAATGCAGTGTCAAGGATCACTGAAGGCAGAATTAAAGGCAATGACCAAAGACCACTGAAGGCAGGACGAAAGACCAATGAAGGCAAAACCAAAATCCACTGAAGGCAGAATCAAAGATTACTGAATGCAAATACCACTGAAGGCAGGACAAAAGACCACAGACATTGATTTTCAATTGTTAAAACATAGTGAAATCTTAAATTCAGCCACATGGCATATTGTGGACATGCGTTATTCCAAACAACTTTAAGGACATTCTATTGGATTATTCAAACACATTACTTCAGACTATTTATAGCTGACCTGTGTAACTATGAATAACTGATCTGTATTATTAATATATAATTATGATGGCCATATACCTGTTGACCACATGTCATAAATGCAGTTTCGTGGGACAATAAACTTTTTTATTATTGGCCAAAGTTATAAGGGGCATGAGAAGGAAATACAATTGTAAACTATCTAAAACTATACTCAGCCAAATAAGAAACGTTCCTCTTTTATAACAGATGCAGCTCTGTCTGTGTTTGTGTAACATGTTTAATGTACATGTGTATTTGTTACCCTGACGATGTTGAGAATAAGATCAAGTGAAGTTTACCTCATATACATAGCGCTTAGTGCCCAGATCCCTTCATTTCCACTTTTCCCACATGCGCTCTATACATGCGGTCGACAGGTTTATTAGTCCAGGTCATAAGATTCATGCAATACAGGACAATTTGAAAACATTCATTTTTAAGTTTTTCACACTTTTCAACATCACGGATTTCTGAAAACAGAAGCAATTGGAATGATAGTAGGTGGATTGATAGCCATGGCAGTCAAGCGTCAGTTCGGGTGCTTTTGCAAAATGAAGGAGCGACTTGAGGCACGTTACCAACATACCTGGGCTGTTTACGGTCTGCAGTACTAGGTAAACCCTGATAGATGAAGACCAGAATTGACCATTACATCACATTGACGGACTTACGTCAGTGGCCAGCCACCTTCACTGCTGGGCACTATGGTGTCTCGACACGAGACTATTCATAATCGTTTATGTCACAACCAATCAGAGCATGGTCAAATAATGACCCGACGTCACTGCGCTACCACGTTTTTATGGGTACGATGTCATCTGAACTGAAGAATGGCAGACCAGATTCACTGGGCACAGATCAATGTTTTCACATGGCCGGTAGTTGCCCATGACCTTTACCAAAATTGAGATTATCTGCATTATAAAGTGACAGCAAACCATCAGCATGCACAGTTTATCATAGCTTGATACCCTTTCATGAAAATGAAGAAAATAAATTTAAACAAGAGGGCCAAGATGGCCCTATATTGCTCACCTGACTGACCTTGAGTCACCAAAACTTAAGTAGATTATTATAATACAATCATGTACACTCAAAATTCCAGAAAAACGAGATGGGCGAGTATTTAGAATTTTGATTTGTTTTGAAGATGCAACAGATGCGTAGAAGAGTTCAAACTTGGTAGAGGTTCACCCATGATGATGGTAAATGTCATCGAAATCAGGTCAGTAAATTCTGACAAGAAGGCTTTTGAAGTTTTTACTATAGACATCTTCCATTTAAGAACGTAAAAGTTCCGTCAAATGTCCGTCAATTTTATGAAATGTGATTTATTTGGGTTAAATTAGCTCCACTGAAGAATACATGCATTTATTTGAATAAAATACAACAATAAAATCAATAAAAATCAATTTTGCTGATTTTATTTTACATTGAAATGAACAAAACAACTAAAAATTGGATAGGAAGTCATCGTCTTTTTGACAGACGGAACTCCCAGCTTCTTCACCAGGTCGGACCGTATACTAGCGATTTCGAATAATTCGAAGTTTTATGTCCAACAAAGAGAATTTATTGATGGGGTATGTATTGCTTTGCATTCATTTTGCTTTGTTTTTTTCTATTTTTCAATTATTTTGCAAAATAAAGGAATTAGAATTATGTAGATGAAGAACAATGAACGTCTGTCAAAAAAATGAACGTTCGCAAAAAACAGTCCATCTACTCGGTTATTGTGTGATTATGTGGTGGGCGGGGATTCAAAGATAGTATAAAACTTGGTACTTTCTGGTTATACAGGTGGTTTCTTAAGTTTTGAAGCCATAACCAGAAATTTAATTTAAAAAATGTTGCGATCATAATTTCTGTCAATCTTAGTGAATGACGTTCGCACATTTGTTCCTCTGTTTTCAGCGCTTACTTCCCTTATTTGCCCAGTGAAAAGAAACTGCGATAAAATCCGTAAGTATCCGAATGCAAAAACATGGCCGAATTGAGATTTTTGTTTACACGATCAAAATTATTTTGTGTAAGTATGTGTCTGTCAAGTGATTTAAACGTTCGCAATTGTTGACGATGGCAACAATAAGTACATACAGATGTTTGTATACATTTTAAAGAAGAGAAAACATATTAAAATCGAGTTGTATGCAGGAAATTGACGAATACACGGCCGTCTGTTGCTACCAATGACTGTTTACGCTTGGAGCTGTTGCGAATGTCATTTTTTGACGGACATTCTTGTTGCAACGTCATATATAGACAGACACAGTTGGTGCTATCGTCATTCTTTGACGGCTGCTAATGATGCGATCGTCATATTTTGACAACTGTTGTGTTATGATCGTCAATGTTTTGACAGAATAAAAACATGTAAACATGTAGTGTCAGTAATATCAGGGAGATGTGAGAGTTGGAGTGAGCTCGAGATGCTGTTGTTTGGAGCCGAAATTCGGTCCAATATTCCCTATCCAAAAAGTATGTTTTACCCCCCTATTTCTGAAATTTTTTTTTTTTTTCATTCCCCAACCAAAACCCTTTGTCCAACTACATGATTATGCAAACTCTGTACCATTTTTAACATGAGACAATGTGCTTTTACAACATTTTCTTTTTTATTGTAACATATTTATATAAATGGAAAAAATTGCTTCCATCAGGACGCAATTTCCCCCCTATTTTATATTTAGTCGTTACGGCGCAATTTTCCTCTCCTTACGGGCACCGCCACCATTCCCCAAAACATAAAAAAACACTGCATGTGAGCACGTAACACTGTTTGAAACCAATTTTACATGCGTATGCGCATTACGGGGGTTTGATCTGGTAAATATTTCTTCTTTTAGGGTTATTAAGACAAGATTATATAATTTACTGTCATTAACTATAGACATACAAAACAGTATAGAATCTTGTACACAGCAAACTACTCCTACAGTTTTTGATCGATCTATAAGAAACTTGATACACATGATCCGTATGAAAAGTAGTTGTGAAATCCATAACCAGCTCTTGATAATTCAAAGTCTTAGTCCTGAGCCCTTTACTCATGAAAATATCTTAAATGCTTGAACAGAGATATTTTCATTATTTTCAGTTTAATTGGCTTTTTAAAGATGGACAGATCTGGAGCTTTCAGAAGCCAGATGAAGGAACAGGATCCTGAAAGATACAGAGAATACTTGAACAAGCAAAAGGTATGAACGAAGGAAAGAAGAGAGCAGCTAAACAAATAATTGCAAAAGAAAAATCCAAATCCAGTGGCAAAGCAGAAAAAAGCACATGAATTACAGATGCAAAGAGAAAGACAAAGGAGGTATTTAGAGAAAAAAAGACGGAGATGAATGGTTGTATCAATACTCCAAAGTCAGTAAGAAAACCAACTGTTGAAACAAGACACAGCATACAAGCCAAAAGGGACTATAACAGAGAAAAGAAAAGGGAAGAAAGAGCAAGGATGTCACACCAGAAAAAAATGTGGAATAGGAAAAAAAACAGAGAAAGAAAAGCTAATTCTAGAATGAGTAAAAAGGCAAGCATTTGTGCTACAAGTCAATCGACAAGCCCTTTCAAAACCAAAAAAAAATTGAATGGAACATTACAAGTAAAGTGAGGGCAATGATGCCTGAAACACAGAAAAATTTTGCAAAATTGCTAGATAACATTGAAAAGAGGGCCACCCTAAGAAAAAGGTAGGCATTAGATGATTTGAAGAAGGATGATTTCGCTAAAAAGAAAATGGTTGAGAAGAAGGAAGATATGAAGACAGTTTATTCACCAAACCAGCAAAATAATGAGAAGAAAAGGACTAAAATTCAACACAGTCAAGTAAAGCCTGCAGCACGACTTTACCTTGCAAAGGGGGCCATGTTAAAGCGCAAAAGCAGAGTTGACGTAAGAGGCATCCAGATGTTCTACTTGCGGGAAGACATATCACGAATTCTTCCACAAAAGAGATTTGCTACCAGAGAAGGTCCTGGTTATGCAATGCAAGTATAGGTAAAGGCTGCTCATGCGAAGTATAATTTTGAAAATCATAATAATGTCAGTCTCGGCAAGTTCGCAGCACTGAGAAAACGAAATGTACGCCTGCTATCTCTAAGTGACAGGGATTACTATTGCTGCCCCTACTGTACTAAACTCCTGACAATAAGTAGAGCATCTCCTGACCAGAACTGTAAAAAGACACATGAAAATGATATTGTAGCCATATTGCTATGCCCAAAGGCTGACAGTGAACAGTTTCATGATGCAAATTGCATAAATGGTGGTTGTAATCAGTGTTTTAATTACGGAATTACCAGATTCCTGAAGACAAAATCCTTACATGGAACCGTTGGACAAATGACACAAATAGTGGTAATGGTATGGTCAAGAAAGTGGTAGTAACTGAGAAAGGTAGTAAAATCAAACTAATTCAAGAGATGGTTGAAAAGGACATTAAGAAGCCGGCACAAGGGTACACTTTCTTGCAGCACATGTTCACCACTCAGTGGCAGAACAAACAATTCAAGCAAATTAAAGCTAACGTTCCAGCTGGTTCAGTCTTGCAAGTGATGGATTTTGCAAAAAAACGGCAAATCAAATACCAAAGTGAAATCAAAGGAGATTTTTTCACTGCTCGGCAAGTGACGTTGCATCCAGTAGTGACCTACTTTCAGTCTGATGTAGGTTTGGTATGTAATTCAAGCATCATTATATCAGAGGACAATTGCCATGATTACCATGCCGTAAATCACTTTGCACATATAGTTAATAGTCACATAGAAAAAATTATTGAAAAGCCAAAGAGACGGATAATATTTAGTGATGGGTGCAGTGCTCAATATAAGTTGAAGGGACCATTTGCAGACATTGCCAATGAAAGAACTGAAATAAACAGAAACTTTTTTGGTTCAGAGCACGGCAAGAATGAATGCGATTGGTGTACTGAATAGGTCTTTGGATAGAGCTATTATTGGCAATAAAGTAGTTCTGAACAGTGCAGAAGATGTTTATAATTACTGTCACAGTCATCTGGAAGTAGATGATGTACTGTCAACGCGCATTTTTTTCTACGTGAACAATGGGGAGATTAATAGAAACAGACCCGAAACTGATGTGAAAACAGTGATAAGTACTCGAAAATTCCACCAGATCTTGAACAGTACATATTTTAACTAGTTCATTTATTACATTGCTGTCATCATTTTAATTGGGTAAACTTATGTAACATAAATGTAGATTCTAACATAAACACAGGATTATTATTGTAAATGCAGGAAGAATGCAGTATACTGTTACATGGCACACGCTTTAACATGTTGGTTATGCACGTGCATGACGTCATTTCAAACAATAACGTCACCTTTTAGACGCGCGTGCCATGTAACAGAATGATGGCCAGTGTTTTGACTGTTAATTTCGGATAATGTCTAAGTAAATTTACATATTTTACTTGTTTGCTCTTTGAAAACTTTTACTTGTAAAAGTTGTGTGATTTGTTTTCTTGTAACCATTGCAAAAAAGTACTAAATTGTGAAAAAATATGCTGCTTATGTAGAAGTTGGTGGACGGTCAAAATCCCCTAGGTACATTTCAAGAAAATGTAAAAAATCCCCTACAGACAAAATCCCCTACTTAGTTTAAATTGTTCATTGGTCAGGCAGTGAAAGAAAGAGAAACTTAATATATTATTTACATTTTTAATTTCACAATAAAGAAGTAGCAGGTTGAACAAATGCACAAAAACACACACTACAAAGCCAATTAGCACATAATTATAATATATTAGAGCAGGTTGAACAAACACACAAAAAAGCACACTACAAAGCCAATCTATTCATAATAAATAAATAATATTGCCATTCAATTACACCTTAGTTTCAGTGCAGCCTCACTCAATTACCAATTGCCTCCATAAACTCATCAAGGGTCTTTTCTTTCTTAAGATACTGACTGCAAAGACATTTAAGTCGCTTTTTCTGCTTCTGTTTTTTTTCCCTTTTTTCGACGCTTTGGTGGGAGTCCTTGGTGGATTTGCCCGTAGACAGTCTCTACATAACAATTGTCTTTCTGTATACAATTTATTACATACCACAGACTTGGGTTTGAATGGCCTACTAATGTTTTGAAGGCATTGTTCCATCCCTCACACACATTATTGGTTCAGCTTTGGTCATGGAGCATTGCCGCATGCACATTCCATGTGTGTGGGGGAAATCTGGGTGGAGTCCTTCTAAACCTTAGTTGGCCATTTTCACCCTTTACAGTCTTAAAGCCGCCTGTAACATACGTACTATCAAAATAATCCACTATAGGAGCTAAACAGTCTGGTGCTGTTTCTCTAAGATAAACACATGTATATAGTAGGGAATTGGAACATTTATCAAGTAGGGGATTTTATCTGTAGTGGATTTTTGCATGTAGGGGATTTTGTCTGTTGTGGAAAAGGGATATAGGGGATTTTGTCTGTGTATGCCTAGGGGATTTTGTCTGTAGGGGATTTTGACCTACATCCGTAGAAGTTGTAACACAGATATTTCTATTTGAAGAAAACTAAACTGTTTTTCGGTTAAAATTTTACAAAAAATGTTTGTTAAGTGTTCAGTGGTTTAATAAAGCTACACATTAAGTTACAGTTACTGTGTATGCATTTAATAAAGTTGCATCTTAGCCAGTTACTGTGTATGCATAATTTGCTGACAAAATAAAAGTTTTACAGATAACTAAATATAACATTTCCATTACTTATTATGGCATATTGTTGTGTACAATAACAATCAAAGCCACAGTTACCTTCCACATGCTGTTACCTGTTTCTAACCTGAACCCCCAGGTCCAATAACCTCTTTGGTTGCCTGGATAATGACTAAAATGGTAATGAGGAGACCACCACACATGCAGATATGTTTCTATGCAGGTTAGCATTCTACAGAGGGGTGTTAATAGTCAATAGGTGCATACAACAGGAGAATACAAACATTATATATACAAGTGCTGCAAGCGTACACACATGCTAATTAATGCACAATAAATTATGCAACAGTGATAAAAAGATAGTGGCATATTTATTTGTGTAACTAAACTACTAAACTGTTGGCCTAATATTGTTTAAAATCTTACAATCTACGTTTCTGTCAAAAAATGATGCTAGCAACAATTTGTTCCGTCAAAAAATGATGCTAGCAACAATTTGTTCCGTCAAAAAATGATGTTAGCAACAATATGTTCTGTCAAAAAATGACATTAGCAATATCATCCAAAATGAATAAATCAGTATCTGACATGTTCTCTGCAGAGATAGTACTTCCTTTACATACAGTTTTCAATCTTTTGTTACTTTGATAAAATGTTGCTAATTATAATAAAGGAAACACTTAATTTTTCCAACTTTTGAATGTTGTGAACGTAAAAATATCCGTCAAATATTCTGTCAAATAATGACGTTAGCAACATGAAATTTAAAATGTGATTTAAACTCAAACTACATCTGCTATAATTTTTATTTTCATGTTTTTGACCTTATATAATAGCAATCTTATCATATATATTAAAAACACTGCAGTTTTTTTATATAAAAAAAAAAATTTCTTTGGGAGCTATTTTGACGGACATTTTATGTTCTTAAATGGAAGCTGTCTATAGCTGCCTATATAGTAAACTAGCACCTCATTGTGGCGGCCATGTTTTTTAACAAATCACAAAGGCTTGAATAAACTTGGTAAAGGGTCACCCAAAGAACATTTCTGCAAATTGTTTTAAAATCGAGCCAGTGGTTTCTGACAAGAAGATTTTTTAAGTTTTTACTACAGCTTATATTGTAAACTAACCCCACCCCTTGGTGGCCATGTTTTTTGACAAATCACTACGGTTTGAACAAACTTGGTGAAAGATCCTTTAAGGAACATTTTTGTGAAATTATTTTAAAATCGAGTCATTAGTTTCTGACAAGAAGATTTTTTACTAATTAAACTTGCCCCGTCCCCTGGCAGCCATGTTTTTTGACGAATCAAAATGGCTTGAACAAACTTGGTAGAGGGACACCCAAAGAACATTTCTGTGAAGTTATATCAAAATTGGCCTAGTGGTTACTGACAAGAAGATTTTTTAAGTTATTACTATAGCTTATATAGTAAACTAACCCCACTCCCTGGCCGATATGTTTTTAAACGAATCAATACGGTTTGAACAAACTTGGTGAAGAGTCCTCAAAGGAACATTTCTGTGAAATTATTTTAAAATTGAACCAGTAGTTTCTGACAAGAAGATTTTTTAAGTTTTTACTAATTAAACTTGCCCCGCCCCCTGGCGGCCATGTTTTTTGACGAATCAAGATGGCTTGAACAAACTAGGTAGAGGGTCACCCAAGGAACATATCTGTGAAGTTATATCAAAATTGGCTCAGTGGTTTCAGAGAAGAAGTTGTTAGAAGCTAAAAGTTAATGACAGACGAGGGATGACAGACGAGTGATGACTGACGACTGACACCAGGCGATCCCAAAAGCTCACCTGTGAGCCTTTGGCTCATTTGAGCTAAAAAAGGGATGAATCACAAATTAAAATGATATTAGACCTTCCAGCCTTTCGTCAGTAGAGCTTGAAATATAGCAACAAAAGCAACCAAATTCAAATAAGTTATAGATGTAAGCAGACAAAACGCAGATGTTCCTTTATTTACTGCTTTGTGTATTTCGTATTTTTTATCTGAATATGAAAACTTGTACAACGAAAAAATTTTAATCTAAATGTCAAAGCAAATAGAAAATTTTGTTTAATATATGATTTGATGATTTCTGTTTGTCATCAACTTTTTGTAACCCAAATAAATAAAATAGTTTATTAATTAAAGCTTCATAAATTTTTTTATGTCACAGGTAATTTTGCATGAATTACACCTTATGCAGGTAAAGCATGAGTGTGGTATTTTTTCTGGTACCTGTCCAATCTGGATAAAAAAGATGTCTCAACCCAATTTGAAACAAGAGGCGCTGCAAAGCCTATATTGCACTATTGATCATTCCCGTCCAGTTTAACCAGTTATTTAAGTCTGACATTTCATGATCTGATCCTAGATATGTTTGGAAATAGATTTGGATAAAAACGAAAGGTCCTATGGTGTATACAAGGCAGAAATTACCTTTATCTGACCTTGACGTAATTTACCTCTAAACCAACCACAAGCTTCATTTTCATGCAATAAATAAACTATGCACAGCAGTTATTAATATCTGAAAGGAAACTAAAATTATTGAAGAAAAACATTTTTCTATTTTTTATTATCAAAAGTAGTAACTGCTGCTTTTTTTTAACTGGGTGTAACTGCTTTTTTTTAACTGGGTGTAACATCATTTTCAATGCATGGTTATATATATGGCATATCCAGTTTTCTTGGTAAAGAAAAGACTTCAGAATAAATCTGATCAGAAAACCGTCCTTCCATAAGTTAAGCCTAGTTGACACACTTTAGGCCCCGACAGTCGCCAGGTAAACCATGGACATGTTTATTGTGATGAGTCAGGAGTACAGGGTCTCATGTGAGCCTTTCTATGGATAGTGTTGGTTATTCTATGGCGAGACTATGAATATCAACGACATTTGTATGAATGGGACACAGTCATCACAGTTACACCAAGATATGTTACAACCTACTTTAATAGGCGATTACAGACGATTATTTACGTTTCACTAAAGATTTAATTAAGATTTTTTACCATTTATCACGGTGAACCCACAAGTAACCAAGAATTCCCATGCTATACTACACTTCAAGACAACTTGGGCATATAATGGGACAACTGCTAAGAATCATTCAGCTTTAGGCTTCTGAGCAGCTCACATATCATAATAATGTTTCTGGCACCTATTCGAAGGCTGAGACTTGTTCATAACTTAGTAAAACTAGTGAGAGATATATTGCAGAAAATAGCGAATAGAAAGAAGGAAACATACCCTACTGGCAAATGTAGTGTGTTTGTAGTAAAATCGCGAAAAAATATAGAGACATCGCCATCAATCGTCAAGTAGTCATGTTACATTGTGCGTAGTCATGAGTATTTCCACAATACAGCACACTGGAATTGCAGCTAAACTCAAGGGAAAGCATAAAAAACTGTATCATATGTGTAGCAAAACGCATCAAAACATCGTACATTCTTATATATTTGTACTGAAAAAACAACCACAATTATCCACGGAAGGCAATGATTGCCTATACAATGCAGAGCCCCAGATTTTTTTTAAGCTGATGAGTAATTACTCATCAAAATCAGAGTAGATGAGTACTCAGAGTTTTTCAGAATAGTGATGAGTATTGTGTATAATGATATACAACCAAACATGAGTTAAGCTGCAGCATACAGTTTGGAGGTACTATAGAGCATATGGTTGTTGAATACAGACCAAGATTGGCTGTAAATATAAAACTAACATTTTGCAGCTCAACACAAGTGCCTTATGCGTAACAGAGGTAATTGCAAAATTCTTTAATTGCTTGGGTATTTTGTGTTTAACTGTTCAAATGGACATCAAACTTTCCATTTTTCCTTTTATCTTATATCAGTTATTTTGCTGCTCAATCTTTGGATTTCTTACAGACCATTGCTTAGTAGTTACATTAGCAGAAACATCTTTTTTTTGTGAACTTAATTCAGATGGGTTTTTTTGCATCATATTTACAGTTTATTTGTTGACAATCACATGTCTGTTTATAGACTTCGTTTCGAGGCAAAATATGATAGAATGATACTAAAACATGGCCATGTTCCGACTAGCCTGGCCACATTCTGGCTGCAAGAAAAAAACGAATTCCGGCTGAGTTTTACTGGTAAATTTCATTACCCATATCTTATCCCCCCACCCCCACCCACATGCATAAAGGTTGAGATAAGTGCATTAAAACACCATAAGATTTTACAATTACAACCAACACATGTCTTTTCCCTGCAGCTGGAATATGGCATGGATACCAGGAACCTGGATGTGTTTTAGTATCAATGATCAATCAAACCTCTTAGTGACATTGTTTCTTACCATTATAACCAGTAAAATTTATCTCTGAAGCGAGATGAATTGAAACCATTCAGGTATTTTAATTAATGCGGTCAAGTCAATAAATTAGTGCAATGAAGATCAATTTTCAGAGAATGTATCAACATTAATATTTACACATATAAAAATTGATTTTAGCGTAAAACTTGTTTCTTAAGTGTAATTGATACAAACATAAAACAACTTTGATGCATATCCACCAATTTTTAATGCTTCATATATGCAAATACACATCTTGTCTGGGGCTCTGACAATGGTCATAAGAATATGCAAGATTAAGTTACGATTGGACAATGATTGCCCTACGATTTGAAAAATCGTAGCTGTGCCATGATGGTTTTGAACATGCTCAAAATGCTTGGGGGCCCAAATGTATAAGGACCACCATAGTTTCTTTCACATTCACACAGATGCTGTCACGTATGTGTCCATGCTTTGTCACGCTTCATCATAACTTTGTAAATCGGGGCCTAAAGCATGACTGTGTGAGCAAGTCTTGATTGGAAAACTTCTCACATTAAGTTTTGGGGCGGTATGAAAACCAATAAATGTAAACCAGCCAAAAGGCAGACGTTACTGTAAAACTCTGAAAAAAGCAGTCAATTTCTCTATTTCTTTTGAAATATGCACGACCCGTGAGACCGTGAATTGGTAAAAAAACTGTGAGTTTTTGTCTCACGCTGTGAGGTATCACATGTATGCAGGTGTCGTGAGTTCGAATCGTCCGCCCGGCAACAGTCTTCGTGATGATTGATATATACGACATTGTGTCTCATTATCATTCGTCTCTCACCACTGATTCAAGTTGCAAAGATATCAGTTACTTGCGGAAATGGGTTGTGCTCGAGTACTGGTTAATCCCAGGAAACAGTGGTTAGGTTAACTGATCGTCTGTTAGCCCTCGATGGCATGAAAATGATGCTAAATATTCAATCAATCAATCGTTCAATCAATTAAGAATGGGGAAATCTTTGTTTATTTTATCAAGGAATTATGGCAAGTTTCAATTTACAATTATTGAAGCTTTCAATTGGGAATTTTTACCACTCAATTGGGAAAAAAAGATACATTTACCATTGGGAATATGACCCAATAACGGCTATAAAAATGGCTGAAAAAAAACACTGCAGTTTCACAAGACAAATTTCAGTCCAATTTAGTTTGTTCAATGATTAGCTGCATTTTCAAATAATTCTATATATCATATAAATAAAATACCATGTTCATACATGATAGTCATTTATCTTGTTTGGACCGGGAAAAAAAAGGGAACCACCGCCTTATTTATTCTCTGCCTCACCTGAAAATTTTTAGAAAATCAGGCACTAACATGGTATTCTCTATATATATTCTTAGTCAATGTCCTATTCAATAGCGACATAATTGAGAAACGTTTTTAAAGCATAAATAGTTAACGTATGTTTGTAAACGAAAATGATCTATCCGAAATAGCTGCAACCCACTGACATACTAGTCGTTTACACATGATCGAACAAACGTCTTAATGTCTGTAAATAACCAAAATACGTCAAGGGAACTGTCGTGCAACTTATTAAAGATAACGCAACGAATCAAACACAACATCGCACAACACTGGCAATTGTGTCAAATCGAACGATAAACATAAAATAGTTGATATAACTCACCAACTCGTCAACATCCAGGGCGCAACTGAAAACGGTGCTGTGTAATTTTCACATATAATTTTAATCACACTCAGCATTTATTTTCCGTAGATCTATTTTCATTTTTCTTTGCATTCTCTAGTTTCAAATCCACTTTTTTGTAATTGAGGTTAGTAATCGTTTATTTTTAATTTTGATGAAAAGTTATCTTTATTATCTAGACCCCACTATGCATAACCTCAGCTTTTATGTGGCTTTTTTCTTTTGTGTGGCTAAAATTTAGCTACACAAGTAATACGCTTGGCGCAAAGAAGCCACTTAAATAACAATTCGTCCGTCCGTCCGTCCGTCTGTCCGTCCGTCCGTCCGTCCGTCCGTCCGACTATATCGACTCATCACAATACAGCTCCATTAAATAAATGTACTGATTCCACTTACCCTTCCTCCCACCCTCTCTCTCTCTCTCCCCCATCCCGATGAAAGTTGACATTTTCAAACCTTCAATCAAAAGCTGCATTCTAGCGGGGGGGGGGGGGGGGGGGGGGTACGATTACAAATGTTCATGTAAAATAGAATTCTCTTATGCTAATCCTTATGTTGATAAACTGTCTCGTGTATTTTTTGGGTATTAATTACCATTTCCCCCATATTGCTTCAATCCGGGCACGTTTGGGGAAGAAGACGATCTATATAAATATTTAGCTCGGTATACATTACAATATACCTTAATATAACTTAATTATTCCCTCAACCCAAACTTATATATATAGTCTGGTGAAATTACTCATATATGTGGCTAGAAATCGATGCATGAGGTATGGCATGTTCATGGACGGCAACCAGGCTAAATGAGTTTACCACTATATCCTACATGAGAAACAATCGGTTGCCAAAAAATATTTGACATTTTGACTGAGTTATAAGGTCAAAGGTCACCACAAGCAAAAAACTGGACGAGATAATACCAAAAGCATTCCTATTTAAGATATTTGTTAATTGTTTTGAACATCACTATTGGTTTATTTTAATTACCGATGGCATGAGTATAAAATAATGACATGTTTTATGTATTGAGGTCATTGAGTCAAAGGTTACCTATCAGTCCAGGTTCGTGAGTTCGAATCTATGCCCGACCAGTCTCCATATTCAAACCAGAGCTAAACAAAAAGAAATAACCTTAAGATTCAGAGTCCAAAGTATCAAAAATTGGTTAACTTAGTTACAAACATTGTTTGTATGACATAATATGAATGTCTTTGTGAAGTCACTACGACACAAATAGTTTGTTGAGAAAACGTGAGCTAAACATAAAACTTTGACCAGACACAGATGCCAGGGCCATGACAATAGCTCTTTGTTGTTGTTGTTTTTTTTAAAATGATGAGCTTCAAGTATTCAGAATGTATACCGAATTACGTAAATCTAACTTAAACATCTACAAATACATTGAACCTTACAAGTTTTTTGTATATACCAGAGACATATAAACAAAGATAAGTAACTGCAAGCGCTTGTCCAAATTTTGGGTGGCACATTTTGCGTTTTCCAAATTTTACACACAACTCATAATGAACTAACCAACATAATGTGGTATCAAATGGAAGGGCTTGGTTAGAATTTTGGGTGGAAAAGGTTTTCTTTTTTCAATTTAAAGAAATGAAGAATTTTATACTTAGTTTTTTTGTGTGATAATTGTGTCACTTTTAACCCTTTTATAAAATAAGAAATAAGAAAAAACTTCTTTTAATATTGATTTTAAATGTTTGTCACCCATTATTATCTACTTTTCTTCCATCTTTCTACATAAAATTAATATTTCTATGATTTATAGTTAAAATATTTGTTAAAACTAAAGCACCATCGTCTTGTTAAAAACTAAGTCACTATGCATATGTAAGTCACTAAGTAAATACTGAAAAAAAACTTAAAAAACAACAACAACATAACTGTTAACCGAGTTGAGGAACTCTTACTTAAACACCTACATAAACGTTTAAGTTTTTAAGTTTCTGCCTAGTTATGCAAACGCTGAAAAAGAACAACCCAGGACCTTCCAGGTAAATGTGTTTTTGAGAGATCATTGCCTAGTCTGGTACCCTGCCCAACTTCATTCCGTTACCCTCCATTACGGAATGGAGTAACGGAATGAAGTACCAGAAGCAAGGTACCAGACTAATCATTGCGTTGATCTCTAGCGTCAGTACAGGGCTGACAGTAATCACTGCCGGTACTCTGCTCGATTGATAAGATAACAGTGCATTTCAATTAATGAAGGGAGATAACTCATGTCAAGGTTTAAAATAACCAAGTTCTACTACATAATATCAACAACAGAAAATATTCAATTAGAAAAGACAATAATGAACAATCTATTAGAACACTAGCATTAAATATAATACAATATTTACAACATGACCAAACAGTACAGACCAACACGTATAAAACAACTGACTATGACTTTGTCCCAACTCTCTTCTGCAGAACTGGAGCAGCAGTCCATTATCAAAAAAATGACTACAAGTCTTTTATTTTTTACTGTTTAAATCCCAACATATCAACATAGCTAGAAAGAGTTTCCTCTTTATTCCTCTTTCTTTCAGATGACTCTTATATAACCCATGTTTGCGTTGATAAGTTCAAAGTTCTAAACAAGAACTTGATAAGAAACTTTTTAAGAAACTATTGAAATTTAAAGATCCCTGCCTGGGATGTCAAAATACCTGACTTAAGTTTAATTTACCAAATCAAAAATTTCCTGACATTGAAAATTGTACAGATTCTCTGACTTTGTCTAATTGAGCCTAAATTTAACATGGGTCCCTGAGCAGCCTAAATGGCAGTATTTAATACACATGTAAAATACCATTGAGGTATGATCAGTAATTAGTCAGATTGCTAAATAATACAAGAATATAACAAAGCTCCGCCATTCAAAAATGTATGTCGACAAGGTGGTGTCAGAGTACAATATTTGCGAAAAAAATATCATATAAGCTAAACAATGTTTTACCAATAAATAATGATACCTACGAAATCTATAAAATTATGCATAATTTGTAAATATATACAAATGAGGTAGAACAATTAATAATCAATAAATATTATATTCATATACAAAAAAAATAGAATTTAAATATGTTAATATATTAAACTGAAAATTTTAACAAAAAGTTATGATGTATTTAAGCTAAAAAACAATACAGATCTATAAGTACATGTATAAAACAACTATGACTAATCAAGTTTCCACCCCCCACTCTCTCTCTCTATCTCTTTCTCTCTCTCCCCTCTCTCTCTCTCTCTCTCTCTCTCTCTCTCTCTCTCCTTTGTTATACGCTTATCTACATTCAAATTAAACGTATTTACAAAATGAATGCTATCAAATTTAGATTTATATATTTAAACTTGGTCTGTCGTGAGCAAATGACCTAAGATTTATACATGCAGAATACTATCCTCTCCTCGGTGGGGCTGTGGGTTCCAGCATCTGTTCCGCGTGAAAACATTTGAACTTGGAAATGACTGCACCAATGAGATGAGTAAATTTAAACGTAGAGTTTCGGCACTATTTTCGTGACTGAGTGAAAAGTTCAAACTGTATAAAAGTGTTATTATTTATGTATGGATTTAAGTTCAAGTTTTGTGTTATTTTTACTTTTCTGTTGTTTTTTTAAAAATGCTTGGCTAATAAGAAGGCCTTAACGTTGGTGAAACTTTTTTTAACCGTTAGTCATATGTGCGACTCCAAATGAAGGCTTTTATAAAATATCAAAACTCAGCAGAAATTGTCAGATTCACGTTTATTAATGGGCTTGAAATATATACGAGCAACCATCCACTGCTTAACGCCATTTTCAACACGTGACAAGTTATATATGACACCCCAGTTTTATAAGTGGAGAGAGATCATCGTTCTTCTGTAAGTCATTGATAAAGTTTCTAACATATTGTTTTTGGACCTAGTTTGGCTCGAACCAACGGCATCAGCGTTGAGAGGTGACAGCGCATAAGACCACTTGACCAGGAGGACCCCATTAGGCAACTAAAGTATAAATTGTATACACATTTTAATCTACATTATACTGACAAACATACTTGACTTCTTACGGGAAAGAAAGATACCAAAATACGAAAACAAAAGACGCATTAATCCATACCCAACCATTTCAAAAGACAATGCGAACTTGAGCTGTTTGTGCGTACACTGTTTATTGTTGGTATAATGTAGAAAGGTACTACGTACCATTCATGTACATATAATTGTTAGCGTGTCAGTGAATGATATCGGTTTTAGAAAACAGTAAAACAGTAAACAGTTTATAAATTATGGGCATACGAAAAATGCATTGCGATTTTCTAATTCACATTAGATCTATAGAAGTATTATAAAATACCGATGTTACTTTAGATATATATATAAAGTTAAAGTAAAATGGAGAAAAAACGAGTTAAATTTGATATCGAGACCGCGGTATGTGGACAATGCCGACGACAGGATGAAGCCAAGAGACAAGAAGCGTCGGCATTTTGTAAAACATGCAAGGAATTTTTATGTATACATTGCCTTAAACCTCACAGGAGACTGGTCGCCATGGAGAATCATCAACTTCTTAACAGGGACCACGTGATTGCTAATTATAAAGAAGACGATCTCACATTAAATGGAATTGAGCAGGACTTATTTGAAGAAATGAGGTCAAAACTATCTGAAGAAATTAAAAAAATATCATCTAACACAGTGCAGGGATATGAAGAGTATAGACACCGTACTGTGACTATGCTAGAAATCAATAATAAACTGCCAGAAGAGATAAAGGAAACAGAGGACAAACACGCAGAAAAAGACGAGTTTCTATTTACCGAAAGTTGTAGCATTCATCAGGACAAAACAATACAATTTTACTGTGAAGTCCATAGAGAACTTTGCTGTAGTGTGTGTAAAAATGAACAGCATAGGACTTGTTTGTCGAAAGTGAAATTTATACCAGACACAATCAATGATTCGCCAAAGGAAGATGACCCGTTTCTGAAAATCAAAAATGAGGTAGCTGAGTTTAAAGAATATGAAAAGAGTATTCAGAATGATTTACGACAACTGAAGAAATCGAGAGAGACATTTCTGTACGACCTGAAGTCTACGAAACGCGAGGTAATCAACTGGGTAAATTTGATGGAAGTAAGGGCAGTAAGAAGACTGGAAATTGTATACGATAAGTGCAAACGAGATTTAGAACTAAAGAGGCGAAAGTCAAAAGAAGCGTGTGAAGAACTTAGGACAGAGATGTATTTTCTGAAGGAAATTCTTGCCAGTGACAAAAACGATGATGTTTATAAATTCATCAAAACCAAGAAAGCAGACAATGTAGTAGTTACAAGTGTTCAGAAGCGAGCACATAGGCAGTTTACCAACACTAGATTTGCGTTAAAACTTAACAGTGACTTTGACAACCTAAAAAATGATATAAACCATCTTTATGAACTACAGTTTGAAATGAAAGGTGAGGATAAATTTAATATTCGCATTAAGGATGACACACACGGTTCAAACATCACAGGATGTGCTTATCTTTCCAATGGTGATATAGTCCTCGCCGACAGAGGTAATGCTAAAATAAAGATTTTCAATATTCAAATGTTCAAGCAATTGGCACAGTTGACAGTAGATTGTGGAGTGTTTGACGTAACAGCTGTTTTAGCAAATACTTTAGCAGTGACATCGCCTCTGAAAAGCAAGATTCACCTTGTCGAACGCCGAAAAGAGTTAAAAATTGTCAAAGCTATAAACACGGGTTCTGGGACATGTTGGGGCGTAAGGCATCAGAACGGTTTATTTATTGTTAACGTTTCAACAAAAGATACCTCTTACATTCGAGTAGTTGACATTGATTCACAAATAATTTTTCAAGCAGAAACAAAATGTAGTTTTTTCTCAAGCTTATTTTCAGAAACAGATAGTGAAATTTTAAAGATTATTGTCGCTGCGGCATTCGTTGATGGATATAAAACAGAGATGGTGCATTGTATCGAAGAACATACAAAATCTGAAACCCATGACATAGTGATATTAGAATATAATTACTTGAATCATCTTCACACGAAGGGCGTGGCTCTGGATAGCTACGGAAATCCCGTGGTATGTTGCCCTGATACCGACCAGATTTACACGATCTCTAGAACGGGTGAAGAGGCAGAACTTTTACTAGCCGAGAGTGATGGACTCTGTAAGCCCCAGTCATTGTGCTTCAATGAAGACAATACCAAGCTATTAGTTACTTCGGAAAATACGGATTTTATTCAGATTTTTAAATTTGAGCAATAACACTTTATTTATAGAAATGGTGATAACAACCCGTACTTAAATAGAAGAAAGTTACGGACAGTTCAGCCTCAATCAGTGTGCTGTTATCATTAACACGCCTACCAATCGCACAGCCTGCGTTGTAATACAACGTCGACGTTTCTCAGGTTCCGCAGGCGGGGGAGCCGATTTTAGGAATTTGACGGTAAATGTTCAATATTTTCATGAAGTGCGTTTTACTTAAACATTTTTTCAAAAATCGGAGAATTTCATCGGATGATCAGTTAAACAAACCTATAGTTGACGGAAGTTAAGCTCAATTAGTTATTTAATGAATGTGTGAGCACTTCTGAAGTGCCCACAAAAGTGACCAAATTACTGCACCTGACGATCATTTTCTGTCATATTTTCAAGCAGACAAGCTCTGTTTTTAAATAAATGCTTTCCAAGTGTAGACCATATAATATAGTTTACGTACGTATAAGGTTATGCAAAAGGGAGGTCGTTCCATGAAGAATTATGAAGAAAAATACAGTACAAAGCAGGCGGATACTTTACAACGCAGGAGTGCTACACAAATAAGAACAAACTTACGTTCTCTGTATCAATGATGTTTATATAGATACACCGTTATATGCATTCTTGTTTGTATACACGAAGTTATATACATTTGTATAATGAATTAAGACACAAGACATGCGTAATTTCAGTTCTCAAGCTTTACGAATAAGATAAATAATGTAGTTATGTCTCAGTTCTGTTATGATACTATAAAATGTTATAAATCAAAGTGTTGTTTGGCTACAGCTAACATTATAATAGGAGTAATCGCGGTGACCTGGTGGCGTCACAGCAGTTTACATGATGAAGAGGGGGGGGGGGGGGGGGGGGGGGGGAAGATAACAGTTAACAACAAACTTACGTTTCCAAAGTAGCCTGAAACGTCACTTCAGGATTACTGAGCTTATAACAGGAGAATGCAGTCCGAGAGCGTGGATATAATTTTTCAAAAAATAACTTTTGATTTTTATAATGTGTAGGTTAATGTAAAACGGCAAGGTACTGTTTATGTTTAAATAATCATTGGCAGGAATTGTTTACAATAAAATATTGCAAAGTTTGCTCCCATCTTAAAGTTTGTCCTGTATTTATTATAAAGTATTTATGGGGGCTACTGGCTTTCCAACAAGTTAATCACTTGCTGATGTTACAATACCTGAATAAGTGTCTTATTCAAGAATGTCATGTCACCATAATGAGTGAGATGTCGACATCATATGTTCCTGATATCGACATAATGAAGTGTCTATCTGACTAACAGACTGGCAGAACTATACCGCCATATGTTACCATATTGAGTGAGATGTCGACATCATATGTTCCTGATATCGACATAATGAAGTGGCTATCTGACTAACAGACTGGCAGAACTATGCCACCATATGTTACCATATTGAGTGAGATATCGACATCATATGTTCCTGATATCGACATAATAAAGTGGCTATCTGACTAACAGACTTACAGAACTATGCCACCATATATCAACAGAATTAGTGAGATGTCGACATCATATGTTCCTGATATCGACATAATGGAGTGGCTATCTGACTAACAGGCTGGCAGAACTATGCCAACATATGTTACCATATTGAGTGAGATGTCGACATCATATGTTCCTGATATCGACATAATGAAGTGGCTATCTCACTAACAGACTGACAGAACTATGCCAACATATTTTACCATAATGAATGAGATGTCGACATCAAATGTTCCTGATATCGACATAATGAAGTGGCTATCTGACTAACAGACTGGCAGAACTATGCCACCATGTGTTACCATAATGAGTGAGATGTCGACATCATATGTTCCTGATATCGACATAATGAAGTGGCTATCTGACTAACAGACTGACAGAACTATGCCAACATATTTTACCATAATGAGTGAGATGTTGACATCAAATGTTCCTGATATCGACATAATGAAGTGGCTATCTGACTAACAGACTGGCAGAACTATGCCACCATGTGTTACCATAATGAGTGAGATGTCGACACCATATGTTCCTGATATCGACATAATTTAGTGGCTATCTGACTAACAGACTGACAGAACTATGCCAACATATGTTACCATATTGAGTGAGATGTCGACATCATATGTTCCTGATATCGACATAATGAAGTGGCTATCTGACTAACAGACTGGCAGAACTATGCCACCATGTGTTACCATAATGAGTGAGATGTCGACATCATATGTTCCTGATATCGACATAATGAAGTGTCTATCTGACTAACAGACTGGCAGAACTATACCACCATATGTTACCATATTGAGTGAGATGTCGACATCATATGTTCCTGATATCGACATAATGAAATGGCTATCTGACTAACAGACTGGCAGAACTATGCCACCATATGTTACCATATTGAGTGAGATATCGACATCATATGTTCCTGATATCGACATAATAAAGTGGCTATCTGACTAACAGACTTACAGAACTATGCCACCATATATCAACAGAATTAGTGAGATGTCGACATCATATGTTCCTGATATCGACATAATGAAGTGGCTATCTGACTAACAGGCTGGCAGAACTATGCCAACATATGTTACCATATTGAGTGAGATGTCGACATCATATGTTCCTGATATCGACATAATGAAGTGGCTATCTGACTAACAGACTGACAGAACTATGCCAACATATTTTACCATAATGAATGAGATGTCGACATCAAATGTTCCTGATATCGACATAATGAAGTGGCTATCTGACTAACAGACTGGCAGAACTATGCCACCATGTGTTACCATAATGAGTGAGATGTCGACATCATATGTTCCTGATATCGACATAATGAAGTGGCTATCTGACTAACAGACTGACAGAACTATGCCAACATATTTTACCATAATGAGTGAGATGTTGACATCAAATGTTCCTGATATCGACATAATGAAGTGGCTATCTGACTAACAGGCTGGCAGAACTATGCCACTATATGTCACCATAATGAGTGAGATGTCGACATCATATGTTCCTGATATCAACATACTGAAGTGGCTATCTGAGTAACAGACTGACATAACTATGCCACCATATGTTACCATAATGAGTGAGATGTTGACATCATATGTTCCTGATATCGACATAATGAAGTGGCTATCTGACTAACAGGCTGGCAGAACTATGCCACCATGTGTCACCATAATGAGTGAGATATCGACATCATATGTTCCTTATATCGACATAATGAAGTGGCTATCTGACTAACAGACTGACATAACAATGCCACCATATGTTACCATAATGAGTGAGATGTCGACATCATATGTTCCTGATATCGACATAATAAAGTGGCTATCTGACTAACAGGCTGGCAGAACTATGCCACCATGTGTCACCATAATGAGTGAGATGTCGACATCATATGTTCCTTATATCGACATACTGAAGTGGCTATCTGACTAACAGACTGACATAACAATGCCACCATATGTTACCATAATGAGTGAGATGTCGACATCATATGTTCCTGATATCGACATAATATAGTGGCTATCTGACTAACAGGCTGGCAGAACTATGCCACCATGTGTCACCATAATGAGTGAGATGTCGACATCATATGTTCTTGATATCGACATAATATAGTGGCTATCTGACTAATAGGCTGGTAGAACTATGCAACCATATGTCACCATAATGAGAGAGATGTCGACATCATATGTTTCTGATATCGACATAATAAAATGCTTATGTGACTATTAGGCTGGCAGAACTATGCCACCATAAGTATAAATAGAAACCAAAAGTAAAAGTCAAATGTATTAGTCTCACATACAGCGTTTAGAGTAATCTATATTAATGTAAATAGTCGAGGAGAGGAACATCATAAGCTATCCTTTCGTTACAATCCTTTTTCTGATATTATATATAGATCTAATATTCATAAATGCTGCAAAATATATGAGAAATGAATCATGTTTAAACCAACGTTTAAAAAACTAACTGAACAATAATTAACGACGGGACACATATATTTAACTTTAAATGGATTGGAATAGAACAACTGGTTTATTTTCAAAAACATATCAGTAAATATAACGAACATTATAAACATTTGTCATTATAACCAATCAGGTTTAATTTCTGTTCTCATACTTTCAATTATACACCAGAGCTCAGGGTCCAGACTCAACAATCGTCCAGGTTTATACTTAGCCCTCCCTAGATATTTACGTAATTCTGAAATACCCGCCATCACCCGTTCCAGTGTTTCTGTTGTGATGGGTATGGGAGGGAGCGGTTCACCGTAAATGGACCAAATGGCTCTGCTAAGAAGTTTCGCTCTTTCTTTTGAACTAAGCTGTAGAAAATCTGATTTGCCCGTATCCGCCGGAGATACTTGTTTGGTATGAGGCGCATTCACTGTTGATACGTTCCCACATACTTTGTTTGCAATGTTGGCAATCATATCCTCAACTTGGAGCCGTACTGATTCATCTACACTGGTATCACACGGATAAACATCTGTGGTGTATATCTTGTTACAGAATACCATTTCATCTCCAAAGTCTTTCCGATTCACAGTTAAATCTCTTTCGGAAACTGCATCTACTTTAACATTGTCCGTTTGAGTACGACTCTTTTTTCGTTTACCTTTGCTTCTTCGATTTTTCTTATGTTTCTTAAAATTCATTGGCCGAGATGTAGATGGGATTTGGTTGTCAACTGTTATAGCGGTTGTTCTTATTCCAGCTTCACTGTTTTGAGTTGCAGGTTCGATATTATCAATATAATCATCGTGGCTTCTAGGTAGATGGACATTTACAAAGGACTTTTTAGTTGGTATCATACTTTCCTTCATGCTCGATTGACTCTTATTTAGACAAGTTGTTGATCCGGTGTTATTTTTAAATACCACTTTAGATTTACCAATGTCATTCTCTTTCCAAACAACAAAATCTATTCCTTCTTCGTTACTTCGTTCTTTACTATTATCGACCGTTTCTGCAAGTTGTTTGATGCGTCTGTTTGATTTACCTTTCTGTTTTTTTATCAAACCTGTATTACTTGTACCAAATATTTGTATATCTGTATCACCTTTCACGTCGTCGTCATTACTTTGATCAAGCATTACTGATTGTATTAGTTCAACAATTTCAGCGTTCTTTCCATCGCATGCAAAATCTAATGCTGTAGCACCTTCGTTGTTCACGAGATACGGGTCAATATGAATAGACGATTGTTTATGTGCGTCTAAGAGTAGTCTTATACAAGCATTGTTCCCCAGAGCACATGCATACATCAGAGAGCTATTTCCTTCAAAATCCTGCAAGTTCCAGTCCACTTTTGGCTGAAAAGATTGTAGAGTATGTTTATAAATCAATTATATACCGATGCTACACGGATAACTGTAATGGTGTTGAAATCTTTGGAAAACAAACTTTAAAAAAATGAAGAGGGTGACAATACTTTCTATTTATGTTTTCAGATGGACAAAGCTAAATATTTATTTGTCTGAATAGTTTGAATAGCGTCATTATATGCCATCAATGTCTAACAGACGAACAGTTGACCAAACAACTCTTTCCTGGGATCCTGGAAGGTTCACTAAGATAATTGAGATTTCTTATGTTTAAATATTGGAATTTTGTCACGAAATTTGAACGCATATTTGTTTCAGGATGTTATTTTCTGAAAATGGCACAAATTCATATACAAAAATAGTATTAGGGAAATGCTCAAACTTGTACAATCAAGAATGTTAAACAATGGATAAACAATGAAAATACTTTGGCTTTGAACAATGTGAAATATTAAAACTTTCAGGTACTCGAACACACCCATCTCCGTAAATTACTGATAACTTTCCCACTTTATCAGCTGTAAGCGCCAAGTGACAATGTCATACTAGTACATTTATATTACTCGTCACAGAGATTGTGTCCGGGCGGGTATTCGTATTCGTGAAACCTGGATTGATAGTTAAACGTCCTACCGACATAGATAGCCGGCCACGGCAAATAACTTCTTGCAAATCTGCAGTAGTGTCAGTATTATATGTGGAATTTTGAATTTCAAGTCATGGTTCTCCGGAAACCTGTCTAATATCAGCAGCAGATATAGAAATATCTTAGTGACGTTTTTGCTATGAACATTTTCTACGGGTTCTGCACATTTTCCCCGCGATAAGGCCGTATTAAATGTGTAACAACCATTTACATGTTATATACCAAAGTTAAGTCAACTGTTGTACTTACGTCTGCAAGGAAAATGTTGAGAGTATCAAGCTGGTTTAGTATGCAAGAATACATGAACGGCGTCTGGCCCCGCAGGTTTCTGCTGTTAACATTCGCGCCATACAGCAGCAACACTCGGACAGTCTGTTCCCGTCGCTCTGCATCGTGCACCTGAATCAGGCATGCCATAAGCGGCGTTTCCTGGCGTTCATTTAAACTGTTGATGTCCAGACCAGAGTCTAGAACTAGTTGAAGCTGGCGTAAAACAAAATGAGAAGACGTTAGGAAACCTGATATAGAATATGTGTGGAAAATGGTGACAAAGAAATAGAGTTGACAAGAAGTGAATGCATCATAAAATGCTGCCAACCTGCCACAAGAATATAATTTTACAATCTGTCAGTCTTTCAGCAGAATGAAACATGTTATTCTGATAGTTTGCCGGCAGAATTGTGTAATTTGTGTCAGTCTAAGAATTAATCTACTGATTTAAAGGGATTATATTGGCAAGTAACACAAACACGCTGTTAATCCAGACTTTTCCTGTGTGTGCACAAAATAATGCTTATGTATTGACGTATAACCTTTATTTACTTGAAAGTTACCAAATTAACAGTAATTGAATATTGGCCAAAACTTTAATACGTCCCGCAATAAAGTATTGCGCAATGTTTACATTGAACTCCGCAAACTGCCCGAACAAAGCCTCGAAAACGAGATTAGGAACGAGTCTTCACGATGTTATCCGATGATTGATCGGAAACCCGAAAGCGGTTCGTTAAACATTGCAAATGTAAACAAAAACAAAAACGTGGCTCCAGAAACCCGATGTTTGTAATAAAGAGGTTATGCATTTAGACACTTTAGACGCGTATATCTCTAAGTTGTAAGTGTATCTTCATGCTTGGCGTGTGTATTTAGGACAGGGAATTGACGGTAATATGCCAATATAATCCCTCAAACGACTCAAACGCAAAGAAATACTAGTATATGAATCAATCTCGATTCGATTAGAACAAGTGATTAATTTGGGAGACCACCGTGTATGACCTGTGTTTATCTTTGTACTTTATCCTTCCAAGAACTGGTTGGAATCGATAAAAAACGTGAGTACATTTGCAAAAATATCAGTCTAAAAAAGATAGGTAGGTATTCCATAAACTTTCATACATAATCATAAATTGCGTTTAAATAAACTCTTTAACAATGCTGCAAGGTAGGCTATTCCGTTTTACAAATGTAGCTAAAGGACAGGTGTACATTATCACTTATTGGTGTCACTCAAATGATTGAAATTCTAACAGGTAAACCCTTCAGGGAAGAAGAATAAGCACATCACTCAAATTATTGTATAAAATAACAAACAATAAAAAAACAACAACACACACACAACAAAAAATAACAACAAACAAACAAACAAACAAACAAACAAACAAACAAAAAAACTTTTAGATCATTCTTCAAATAATTGAATTAGCTTATATCTTTTAATATTTGTTAAATTGATTATTTAAAAAAAGGTTGAAAAGCTGACAGACAGCTAATCGACATAGATCTACATCATTAAGTTTTACCCACCTGTCTGATAGTGGTGCCATGTTTGATTAGACCAAACAGTCGGTCATCCATGTTCGACGTCACCACGTCAATTCAGTCGCATGTTATCTCCGGTTCATTACATTGTATTGTTGCTTTATATATTGCTAAATCATCCGTTCTTCATGTTACACCCAATAACGCTAAACGTTGCCGGGACAACGTTAATTGACGTCAGTTGCTATGAAGGACAAACCGCAACGTCACGTCATTGTCCGCCGAGATTTCATAATGATTTTTTCAGAAAATCTTATAATATCATAAACTCATTTTTTTTAATTCTCGTCATTTCACTTTAGAAAAATATATCATTTCTTTTTCTCCAATTTTATTGGGAAATGATGCAAACTATGTTTTAACTTTCATTGGGTGTACCAAACCCTGGTCACGTGTGGCATCTCTACCAATGTAAGGAACGAAATCGTAATTTGATCACGGTAAAGGAGTTACTAAATTATATTCATGTGAATATCTCATGTTAATTCAACGTGCGGCGCTAATACTCAATACATGGAATTGCTCAATCGTTAACGTCCAGTGATTAGCATGCTTCTTTAAAAAAGTTGAAGCAAAAAAATATTTGAAAATGTGTGTTGTGTAAAATTCGGCGTAGCCTGAAACACAACCCCATGGGACCTAGCCCATCGGTATACCTTTCCAAGCATTTAACATTTCTCCAAAAGATGTAGAATAGCTCTACTAAAACAAATAATTATTATACAGTATCTACTAGAAACAAGTATCATTATCTTATTTGCATATAGTTGAACCTTAATAAAAAAAAATAACTTGCTGATTCAATTGAAAAGTTTATTTTTACGTACGTTATAAATTAGACACGATTGTTATGAAAGTTGGTGAAATGGTTACGGCGTTTGGACTGCAACATTGACATCCGGCTTCGAGTCCCGGTATAGGAATATATATCTTTATTATTTTACTTTTTACTTATTTATATTATAACATAGATGCAAAATAAACGTGCCAAAATACTGAAACTTAAATCGTTGAATGGAACCGAATTTATTTACAGTTTACGTTGACTTTATTATATTGTTATTGTGGCGTCCACATTTCAGATACCAGACAGGCAGGTTTAGAAAGGGCATAGCATGTAGTTCAACGAAAATGAATGATTACGATATTCCATTTCTACTGCGGACCATGTTACCAGTTTTGTACAAAGAACAAGGCGAAAGTACTTATCTCAACACCATTGAAAGATTGGAGCAACATAACAAAGACCATAGAATGAATGGTTGTTTACGGCACGCCGACACTGACATGCGCATGTAAAGTTTAACCAATAAAATTAATAATCAAAATAATTAATAATTGATCAGATTATTGTTTTGTTTTAATTAACAATATACTTAAAGTGAAAAAAAACTCGTGTTTAATTGCACGAAGACATGTTTTCTATTGTACAAAAACGCAACGTAAAACAAAGAATAATGTACATATTTTCGTGTATTTTTATTATCATCTTCTATGTTCAGTGTTGATTTTAACCTGTTTATTTTACATCGATTGTGAACAAGTTCAACTATATTTAATTCACTCTCGACGATTGCTGCCTTCCTGGGTGTGGATTTAAAAGTGTGGCTCGACGCAGCCGGGATTCGAACCCACGACCTTCTTATATGTAGCCGAACGCTCTACCACTAGATCATCGTTTCTCTACCACCGTTCCTTCATGCTCAGTGTTAAGCTCATAGTTAATATAAATTTCATTACAGGAGAACACAAGAAATCCACCACACATTATGAGTCTGTAGAAGCAGCGTGAAACTTCATCGCCGTCATGGAAGTCAGGCAGAAAAGCATTTTGTGTTCTATGTCATCGTCTGACAACACCCTCGTGCCACGAAACAGGGACATACTAATTAATATGCATTGTCGACACCATCGTTCTATGCGGGCGTCAAAATCGTGCGCTACGTGGCCATACTGGCAATGTTTAAGCACTGCTACATTATCAAGCCAAACACAACCATTGCAATAGCCTGTTACGAGACCACTGTGAATGTGGAGCACGTTCTATCTGCCGTTGTTCCACCACAATCTAAGCTGCTTCAACGAGAATCCTATGATTTGGTAACGGCAGCTGAAGAGGCAAAGGTGATCGTTGCACAGTTTAAGGGCAGACGAAATGATGCAGAGGTCTGGAATGCATTGTACATAAAAGCTGTTGATCTGGCTACTCCAGTGGGAGTCGAACACTCCATTCTAAGGCACACCATCGACAATGCAGTCGTCTAAATGCACCTGCCACGCCGCCCTCAGACTTCTGGAGGAGAAATATGTATATTCCTTTCATCAACCATCTTGTGTCTATCTTGCAAGACAGGCTTCTTTAATCACATGGCCGGTTCAACGCACACTATTTGATTCCATCTCAGGTGGGCACGCTTAATGGTGATTTTTTTAGAAACACTCATGCGGAATTTCTTCCAGACATAGTTTAAACATATTTTATTTCAACATGAAATGGGGTTGGACCACAAGTTCTTAAAACATTAGATTCGGCCCGTCCCCTACATTTTTTACAATGTTTACATTAAATATAAAAATGACATATTTTAACAATTTTTTCTTAACCAGTAATTTGAGAATAGAAAAAGGTAGGAAAGGAAAGAAAGTAATACATAGTAAAACAAACACATATCATTTCTTCTTTATGTCGTCCATATGCATGCGTCCTGTGTCCACATTTCGGTAGCACCCCAGTGAGAAAATCAGATTAGTAAATAAGAAAGCACAAAAATGTCTTTCAGACATAGAACCAGGCATAGATTTGTTCGGGAGGTACATAGATGGAGAACCAGTTGGCTTCCAGAAATGGCAACCATATTTCCCAAATGTGAGGATGTGCCTCGCAGTTCTGCTATCAACTCCTGTCAGTACAGCCCCAGCAAAGAGATCGTTTAGTACAATGCGGCGGGTCAAAACGTACCTCCGTAATACCATGGGAACTGAACGTAAATGCTACTAAATATGAATGACGAATTTGCCAGGATAAAGGAACGGAGATTGGCATTACTATTCAAGGTGTAAAAGGTAAAAAAACATGAATGCTTACAAATGTGTTATGAATTTTTCTTCTCCATTAAAATTATGAACCAATTATTTTGTTCTAACCAATTTTCAGTTTGTGAGCTGGTATTTTGTCGATAAAACATAGATTTAAAATCGAAAATTAAAGTTTTAAAAGGCCACTGGAAGCCACCATTTAAACTTTAATTTCTAAAAGTTTCTCGGGGAAAGCCCCCCTAAGTAACTTCCAAAATGGTCACGCTACGCTCCTGAATATCCACCAGGTATTACACCTGACCCCGTTTCAGTTTTTTTTTCAACCTGGTGAACATATACAGCCGCAGTGGAGAGAACTGTAACTACTGTTGTTATAACTTGTAGTACAATCCAGTTGCATATATGTAGATATATGTAACATACGTAATAAAATATGTTTAAGATTCAAGTAGATGGAGTGGGGGTATTATTCTATTTCTTTGTCTGTTATGATAAACCTGTTTTGGCCTGGTATAAACTTTTATTTGGTCAGTATGGTTTTTTAGGCACACTACAAAGTGGAGCAAAAATCCACATTCAATTTATTTCTTCTTCTAAACTGCATTTTCCTTATTTGAATGCTCATTTTTTTTCAATGACATTATTGATGAACATTTTGAAAGCACTGTCATGTTAAAAACTGATACTTGGAATTTATGATTTCGGAAGTCTACTTTCACTTTGTCAACAGTGTAAACACTGAACAGATGGCACATGACCACCTATTTTCTCATCATATTTTGGTAGTGCAGAGGATGACAATCATTAAAATGTAAGTAACTCTTTTATTATCGGGTCTCTCTGCGAATGATAAGCCTACAAACTTTTTTTATTTACTATAGAATAAAGAACAAATATAATGTTGGGCTTACACCTTAAAAGCGGAAAAGTATTAAACCTATCCCATAATGCAGCTGAAATGTTGTTATGCGCATGCTCATTGGCGAGCGGAAGTTCATTTCGGAAAAACGGCTGAAAGAAAGTTTGGTGTTCAAAGAATTAGTAAAAACATTTATATTTGCAATTAAATTTGCAACCATGCTTGCTTCAAAACACAAACAGTGGGTGCTAGAAACTATACAATGTTTGAGACAAAGGAAAGCGCGCCCAGACTTAGAGAGAATCCATAAATTAGCGGGGCGTTCACATGGCTTAACACTCAACGAAATCAGAGAAAGTTTACGAAAACTGACGGAAGAAGGGATGGTGCTCAAAGTTAATAGCAGAGGGCACATGAGTTACCGTCCGTTTAATAAAACTGTTTCTTCAGTTTCCACTTCACCTCAGAATCAAGTTTACAACACAAGTGTTCGTATCCTATATGCTTTAAGAAATATAATGAAAACTACTGGAGATGGTGTCAGCTTTTCAGAGTTGGAGAATTGGCTGGTGTCGAAAAACCCTGAAACAAGACTTGTTAAACATAGACTAGAGAATGCTCTTGTAAAAGAATTGAAAGCTTCGACAATAACAAAGCTATCTGATAATTGCTATGTGTTAACAGACACATTACCAAAATCAGTTCCTAATGCATGTGTTGCTGCAGAAATAAACAACACTGCAAAAGATCAGAACTTGACAAAAAAGAAAACAGAAACAACTGATTCTTTAACATTGACAGAGAAGGAAAATGCAAAAGAAACAGAAAACACTATAAGAGGACGTCCATTATCAAAACGAAAGGTTTTAAACACTTTGCAAAATCTTTAATGGCATGATAGAATTATTTCAACACACCATTGACTTAAGTTAATTCTAGCTTGCTTATATATCTCTGAGTACATGTACAAAAAACTTTTATTAAATGTTAAAAAGTAATTGACATATATGTATTTACCTTTTTTCGTTCATGACTTTAAAATTTGATCATTTAACTATGGGATCCACTTCAAATGGTTGGTGATATTGTCATTGCATGATGTATTTCATTGTTAATTTTTTACCATTTTTTTATGTGGAGATCAGCCAAAATGTAATTATCTCTCTGTTTTCTTCAGTCCATATTATGAGAAAAGTTCTAATTAAATCCGGTGCATTTTAGTATCATTACTCAAGAGTATATATAATATAGTAATTAAGATACCTTCAAATAAAAAAATAACTCTTGACTCAATTTGCAACTGAGAACTAACATGCATATATTCTATTTATTTTGGTTGTACAAAATTATTTTTTAAACTTTCTTGTGTATGTAGTGTGTTCGAGGGGATAATCATAATTTTGATTGAAGTTATTATATCAACCTAAAAAATGTTTGTATTTTTATATTCTATATCAGAAGTTTAAAAAAACACATGGTCCAGACTTTGAAAATCCATTGTTGCTAAAAAAACTAGCCAGCAAAGATGTTATTAAAGATGTTACCCAGGACGTTAAATGCAGTTTTTGCTCCGGAACAGTGAACTCAAACCTGCAAGGCAAAAAAGAACAGCTTCTTACATGTAAAGACTGTAATACTAAAGGTAAGTTACTTTTTCTCGCCTCAGTTCCATATGAAGACACACTATGGTGGTAAACTCAAGTGAATTATAGTACAGGTAATATCAGGAGTTTTATACTTTTCAGAATTAAAAAAAAGGGACTTATTTTGAATTTTGACTATTTGTTTGTTGTTGGCTGATGGCAGGAGTTTATGTTGCAATACTGTTGTGGTTTGCAGTAACAAATTTAACAACAGGATCACACACTTAAATAACTGCTGATGTTTATTTCATCCAATCAATTTGTCGCTGAGCTCATTATTATTTCAGGGGTGTTCCTAGGCATACTCCTATACACCTGGAGCTGTGGAAAATAAAAAAAGATTTAAATGCAATTAATGCAAAAAAAAAATGAAGTTGAAAAGTGTGATTGTATGGGGTAAAGGGTTTGTGTTTTAGAAAATAGAAAGCCGTATTGTTTCGGAAGTTTGAATGACTTCACAGTCTTTGTCAGAGTCGCTAAAATCTACTCATTTGTAGTTCTATTAAAGAAAAATATCTGAGAGGAGTTTCCCCCATCCCCCGCAAGTCCCCCTTCCACACTCTCCCCCAGGTGTATACTCAATAACCATCTAGGAAATGCCCCCGATCTTACTTGATTATCAGTAGTAGGCGAGGGAGCCAGACTAAATATTTGCAGGGATGAAAAAAAGGAAGTATGGGTACCAAATAATGGGATTGTAATGGTATTTGTCATTAAGAAAAATTGGTGTAACTGTATTTTCTGGCACCATCGGCAAATTTGGCAACTACCAGCAGATGGGGATGGACTGTAACCAATGTTGTTATATCTTTGCTTTTGTTTTTCTTTATTGTATAACAGCTCTCCAGATAAGCACTTTTTGGGGGTAGATGAGTAAAGAAATTTCTGAATAAAGCATTGAAATTTAAATTAATGGGTAAAATAAGCATTGGTTATTCTCAATTTCAGTGTTGATTAGTTTGTATTAAATGGCAATTTGATAAGAATGTTCATTTTTACCCTTAACATTTTGAAATTATGCATTGCATACTAATTTAAGAGGTAAAATATTCATTTGAGAAAAGAAAAGCTAATCTGGAGCACTGAGTATAAAAATGATCGTCACGACTATAAATAAACTCTATTTTCATCTTGCAGTTCACCCTACATGTATGGACTACAGTGATGAACTGGCACAACGGGCACTCAACTCTCCCTGGCAGTGTACAGAATGTAAAACATGCTGTGTCTGTGATGGAGCTCAAAATGCTGTAATATAGATTTCCTTTTATTGTACAATCTCTTCTGTAAATGATAAAGCTTAGAAGTGTTTAGTTTACACTAATTTAGTTTATACTGGTTTATTTAAGCTTAATTGCAAAGAAAACTCAAAGCTTATATGAACCACTCTCGAGTCTGCTTCCTGGGTATCACCAGTACTCAGTGTTGTTTTTAAGAGGCATCGGGTCGAGCTTGGGTACAGAACCCACATCCTCTGGTGTGAGTTACCAACACACTATCTACTATACTACAGTTTTTAAAGCCATACTTCAGTATTTTTAAAGGACATATATGACGTCCAATTGTGTCGGCGAATGAAGACCTCAGAATGAATTAAGGTTTCTTCAAGTAACTGACAAACTTTTGTTACTTAAAATTTTAGAATCTGGTGGCACTTGAACCTATCATCTGGGTGGTGAGACTTAAGTGATCTTGAGACAATGCCTTGGACAGCACTATGAAAGATTGCATATAGCATAATGATGCTTTTTACGCAATTTGCTCAAATGGTGACCTTTGATTAAGTATTTCTTCACACCAGGAATCGAAATTCTTCATGTATAAATTAATAATATTTTGAAAATATATTTTATGAAATTGAAAACTAAAAAGGCACCGAGCCCTATATATACATGCATTAATAAATGTTTTACTATTTCTTAAAAAATCAGCTTTAATACATCAGGATTTTTTAAAATTTTAAAGTTGGCTAAAAACATTTTTCTCGATCCAGAACTTCCCTGTGTTGATTTTTAAGACATATATTAGTTATGTTTAAATTTTGACATGTGTCCTTAATGTATATTCCAGAAACTGTTGCTGTTTTGTGATGCCTGTGATATGGGCTACCATATGCTATGTCATACTCAACCAGTTTCCAGCAAACCCAAAGGTAAATCACAGCACTATATGTTTAAAACTCGATACAATGTTTTTTTGTGATGAGAGCCCAAGTTACATTTTGATTGCAGTATGTTGATTTGCGTCATCTGTTTTACTTTAAGAGGATAATAGCAGTGTCCACTGTGGAGAAACATATGTTTAATTCCAAAAAAATTTTCTAGTGTATTTGGTATGTGGATTTTTTAGTACACATATTAACAAAATCAAGTGCAAAAACAATTTCATGTATTAATAATCAAGTCTATTATTTAGGTTGCAATAGTTCTTGTCTCGCCGCGGCGAAGGAGAGACGAGATTAAGGTGTTGCTTTTTCGTCGACAGTGACGGCAGTGGCGTCAAACATTTATATTTAGCTCCAACGTTAAGTTTTCTATTTACAAGTGCTAGGACACTCATACGTGGATCTTAGTTACAACTAACACCCTGCATCATATTATATACTGCAGGTGCTGAGTATGACCTACATTTCATGGTTCATTGACATTGATGCTGAATTTTGCATTTACCTCCAACGTTAAGTTTTTGTTTTTACATTATTTCTCATTAAGTACAAGTGCTAGGACACTCATACTTGGATCATAGTTACAACTAACACCCTGCATCACATTATATACAGTACTGCAGATGCTGAGTGTGACCTACATTTCATGGTCCATTGACATTGCTTGATGCTGAATTTTGCATTTACCTCCAACGTTAGTTTTCATTTTTACACTATTTGTCAATAAGAACTAGTGCTAGGACACTCATACTTGGATCATAGTTACAACTTACACCCTGCATTTTATAATGCAGATGCCGAGTACTTTTCTTTTTTTAATTTATTTCAAAAAATTTTTATTCTTTTTTTATTTTTTTAATTTTATTAATTTTTTTTTTAAATTTTTTTTTTAAATATGATTTACTTAACAATATTTTTTAGATTTGTTTTACTTAGAAATACTGGTTAAAGTTTTGTGTGCAACTACCATCAAGTTCATATCTCAAAAATCACTTTGATTGAAACTTCACACAATACTTCCTACAATATTAAGTCTGTGTGGTTCCGGCTAAGAATAGAATCACTGCCAATCTCTGCAGAGGGGTAGGAATCATCCGAATGGGTGTCATGTTCATTTTATAATTTTTTGTCATGTTCACTATTGTGGTTAAATTATCAACCCCTGTGTGATGGCAAGAATAGGACCACTGTGGCTCATGCATGTCGTAAGAAGTGACAATTTGAGTAATACGATAAAATTTGCAGCAACTCTGCATTTCTGCAGGTATCAAGGTTCTAGGTTCATTCTGCATATTCATTTGTTGGTGTTTTTGTGTTTAAATCTGTATGTTAATTTGCTTTTTTTTTTGTACATGTAGAGTGAACCTGGAATCTTCCTTCCTGTTGGCGTCGAATAATCTATGTGTTGTTACACCGTAAAACCCTATTCATTCATTCATTCATTTATTCATTCCTACAATATTTCTTAGTCATTAAACCTACTACATTAACCAAGTTAGATAACTCTTGCATGAATATAATATTTTAATTTTTTTCTCTCCCATGTGTGTATTAATGGTCAAAGCAGACACGGTGAGAAATATCATATCGCGGAATTCTTGTTTTATAAATACAATTTCAATGTAATATTTATAATGAAGATATTGGAGAGGTCTTCTTTTATTTGTGGTAAATAATGATATTTGACGTTTGAAAATCTATGAAATATTAATTATATGTTACTCTCCTTTTTCTACTAACTTTCAACATGACACGCAGCTGCACAATTATGCATGTGAAGGTGTGTGTCAAAATATAAAGATAGATAAAACAAATTTTACATTAAAAACTGGTTTTTAAGGTCATTTGTTCAGAAAAAACTTTTGTTAATATCTAATAAATGATATCTTTAGGAATACAAAACTTCTCATTATCATTTAAAAATAAAATACGAATTTCAAATCTGCCAAAATGTTACAAAAAGCGATACTTTATTTTAAAGTGTTAAAATTGAAACAAAATCCCTATTTTAAAAGCATGCATCACTTTCAAACTTCTTGATGACTTTCACCTCCTCTTTCAGACTCTATAAAATGCACCAAATTCAACAATATGTAACCAATATGATAGATCTAACTGGAATTGAATTGACATCCCATGACTCGCGTGGTAATGTTACAAAATACTGATTCGAGTGCATTATCCAGTTGATTGGAGGGTCGTGGGAAGACTTTTTTGTAATTCTTAAATGTTGAAAAATGTCTGATATTTCTTTATTAAATAGGGAAAACAATTTAAAACGTTTGCCGAAAAAAATAGCAATCATTGAGATCTTTTGCAATGACTTCTGAAAGGTATCAAGAAGTGTGATAAAATTTTAAGCATTTTTTTTTAATAAAGGCATTTGACACATATTGAACTAAGTTTTAAATCAATGTCTGATTTTTTTCTTTAAATATGTTCATTCATCAAAAGGTTGCTATAAAACTTGCCAACCTAATCATCTTTTTGTGATATTTCAAACAGTATTCAGCAAACTTGGAAAATATTTTTATTTACCATTATAAAATACTTCAGCTGATATATACATTATATTTTTTTGTCTAAAACTGTGTTTACAAAATTAAAAAAATTAAAAAAAACAATCACCCCAAACTATAGTTGGTGTTTTTCTACAGGTAAATGGGTGTGTAGTGCATGTAAGAATGACCAGACCAAGCCATCTGTCGCTGATGTATCAGATGTAAAACCATCAAATAAGAAAGGTAAATCTGAATGCCTTCTGATGTAAATATCTGTCTATGTTCTCTCGTTAATCTGTATGTCTTACTATTCTGTCTTCTTCTTCCTCTGGCCTAGCTCAGTCCAGCCAGAGGTCGTGAGTTTAAATACCCGCCTGGCCATTGTCTCCATGTTGACTGAAATACAACTTTTTGTCTCATTATCATTTCGTCTCTCATTGATTCAATTTGGAAAGCTTTCAGCTGCTTGTGTAGATGGGTTTTCAAGAGCTTGAGTACTGGTTAAACTTTCAGGGCTCTGTGAAGGTGTATAGGTTCACTGATCATCTTTTGGCTCTTGATGGTATAAAAAAGATGCTAAATATTCAAACATTGTCTTAGTGGTGTTATTAGTTTAGGATAGCATACAATGCTGCATCACTTTCCTCACCTCAAAAAATATGGTCATGTTAACATTCACCAGGGCAAGTAGATGTTTTTTCATTCAACTGGCCAAAGGCTTGTCCCTAGTTTTTTTCTTAGAGCACTAATAAAATAATTTAGGTATGACTGATTGCCTTGGAAGGTAGAGTAATATGGTAATGACTTCTTTATGTTGATCTAAATTACTTATCTAATTAACCTTGAACAAGAATTAACAGTAATAAAATACCTTGATATTTACAGATTCCAGTAAACCTGACAACATCAGTGTAGTGCTGTGTGATGAAGAAGAGGATACTATGGAAACGTAATTATACAATTTTCTGGAGAGAGAAAAAAAAAACAAAAAAAATAAAAATTTGTTTGGAGGTTTACACCATTTTCAATACATGACAGGTTATAACCAGTGTTATTGATGGAGGAAAGCCTTGGAACATAAATCTGAGTAGAACCACCAATCCTTCCTCATGTAACTTTAAGTAAACTTTGCCAATTAAAGCATTGCTCAAACCCATCACTCTAGCTATGAGAGGTAATTGGGTGTTGAAACGCGAATATTCATAGATATTTTTGATGAGTGTTGTAGAACAGTGATCATTTACTGACCATTGTTAAAGACAGTTTAATTGGAAATATCACCGTAAATGCTTAAAAAATGAATATAAAGCATTAAATTATAGTTTATAACTCGTCTTATATGATTTGGATTGGCAAATCTGCCAAAACTGTGACAAAATAATGATAGCTTCATCAGCGTCTTGTAATCAAAACAGAATTTCAATTCTAAAAATAAATATAACACTTGATGACCATCAGCTTTTCATTTGCACTCTATCTCAGTTCATCCAAATTCACTAAATGTAACCTGAATATGATGGATCAAAATAAATCAAATGGAAGCTTTATGGTTCTTTTGACATGCCATATACATATTGCAATTTTATGTGGAAAAATTATTTTGGTCTGATCTTGGCTTGTAAGGGAAGTTTATAGGAAATTCCTTTTCGATATATTTGGTATGTTTTAATAGTTACTCTTATGGCAATCAAGTTCAGTAAGTACCATTATAATCTAAAAATATGTTTTTTGCTAATTCTAAAACTTTAAAAAAAACTGATAGTTTTATACTGTGAACTAATGATGATTTATGATTGATTTTGATTCTATTAGTAAATGCAAGTAACTTTTATATTTAGAGACTGGTAGCAGATCAAATGGTCCTTGTGTCAACCTCTCTCAGCTTGGATTCTTCCAAAAGTGTGACTTATTAAGTTCGTTCAAAATTCATTTTTTTAGCTCACCTGAGCCAAAGTATTATGATCACTCTTTGCCAGTTGTCTGTCTGTAAACAATTACTTCAAACGACATCTCCTCTGAACACGTTCCGATTTAAATTAAATTCCACAGGAATGATCCTTGGATGGTCCTCTACCAAAATTGTCAATACAAACTTGATTCATGTGGAACTTTTTGTTGAAAACTACTGGCCCAATTTCAAAGTCATTTCAGAGAAATGTTCCTATGGTGACCTTCTAATGTTGTTCAAGCCATCATGATTCATAAAAAAACATGGCTGCCAGTAGGCAGGGCTGGTTTTCCCTATATGGCTTTAGTAAAAAATTGAAAAGTCTTTTTTTTGTCTGAAATCACTCACCAGATTTCATAATCACTTGGCAGAAATGTTCCTTTTATAGCCTGTATCAATTTGTTGCGATTTGTAAAATAACATGGCTGCCAAGGGTCTGGGCTGGTTGTCTATCGCTTTATGGCTATATAGCGAAAACTTCAATTCAAATCTTACTCAGTTGTTTTGTTTTACTGCCGTATATTATCCAAGCTAGTCCTCAAGACAGAAAAAAATCAAACGATTGTTTTCTACATTTTCTGTGGCAATGAAAGCTAAGTTAGGTGTGTTCTTTGATCGGCCATCCTTATTTTTTTTAGGTTTGCAAAATAATCAAGAATTATTGGAATGGGGAATATGTATATAACTGCTGTATGGGGATTTGTGTATAAAACAAAAATTTCAACCATAATCATGATTTCTGTAATGAACAAATATTCTGAATTACATTTTTAAGATTATAAGGAATTTCTCAAAAGTCACTCATTAATCTTAAGAACATTTATATGACTTTTTAGCTTCAGATTAAGGTATCAGGGGCCTGTCAGATTCAGCACTGCCTTTAGATGCCTTGGCTTTGGGATTTGGTGTCTCTGTAACAACTTCTTCTCTTATCACTAAGGCATTCCTAAACCTTGGCATTTTTATTAGCTTGTCTTTTTAAAAAAAACGAAGAGCTACATGTATTGTCATGACCATGGCATTGTTGTTGTCGTCATCCAAGTTTTATGTTTAGTTCAGCTTTAGCTCTCTGTTTCTGAACAAACTACTCATGTTATGGTGACTAAACTTCATAAACACATTTATATTATGTTGTAGAAACTATGTATATATTATAGCTAACTTACCTAAATTTCCATACTTTGGGCTCTAAAATCTTAGGTAAGATTTTTGTTTAGCTTGGGTTTGATTTTTCTTATTTTGTTTTTCTAGTCTATTTCATTTTTCACTAATATTATTGATTCTGTAAACTGATCACTATCAACTAAAAAAAGTTAACATCACTGACCTTGACCTATTGAATGGACTTGGTTAATATTTGCATTATCCATTTAAAGTTTTATGTTTAGCTCAGTTTTTTCTCTGTTTCTGAACAATTAGTTATGTTATAGTGACTAAACTTCATAATCGCATGAGCGTCTGCACCCGCTTGCGGTGTTCTTGTATTATGTTTTTTTACTTTTCCAATATTTAAATAATAAATTCATTAGTTTTGTGCCTGAAAGTGTAGATACTGGTATATATACCTGTGCTGAGTTTACATCTCTATCATCTACAGAGTAAATATTTGCAGGGTGACATATTTTCAGTAAAACATCATTTTATAAATGTAATAAATCACTGTCATTTTTAATATGTTAAGGAGAGGGAAAAAAAGAAAGCTGGGGCAGACACCTGGATTGCCATTGAAACGTCAGAGATCTGTTCCATCAAAATCAGGCGAGGATGTACGAAGTACCACCACACCTCCAGCAGATTCTCCTGTCACATCACCAGCTAAATCTCCTGTCACATCACCAGCTAAATCTCCTCTCACATCACCATTTAAATCTTCTGTCACATCACTAGTTAAATCTTCTGTCACACCTTCTGTTGTTGAGGAGCCGGTTTTTGATGACTTTACAGGTAGACCACATACTTTATTGTATTCTTTTCCTATTGGATTGATTATTTGGTGGATCTGAGAACTCTTTGATAAATGTAAAATGATGGATCTGGATAAATTCTATGAATTGGGGTATTTTATATTTTTGTCTGCATCCCACCTGCTCTGAAATTTGAATGCAAGCTGTTCATGTTGGTCCACCTGACTATCCATCAAGCGACATTATTTCAGATCAGTAACTTCTGAAAGGGTCTATGTATTTGATCAATATTTGAAGTATGGTTGTATACTCGGTTTTGATCATCGTTTGTCAAATATAACAAGAGCTATTGCCTCTTTTTAATTGTATTTTTTGTAAAAATAATAAATTACTTTTGAAAGGGTCTGATTATGTAAGTAATATTTGGTGTGTAGTTAATTTCTATACTTTTTAACATTGGTGAAATTTTACAGGATTTATGACCCCTTTTCATCTTAATTTTTAGTAAAATCTACTTACACATAGCGGGGGTATTTGTATTCTATACTCATTTCTAGTTAATATCTCTGACCCTTTTCCTTTTCTACTGGGTTACCTTTCTTAAAAACTTCCACCGCCACCCTCCCTATTTTATTCATTTATTTATTCTAGAATGCCAGAATTCTAAAAATATATTACAGCAACCAATTCTTTTTCTGAAACCTTATGTAGTTATAGTGATGAATTTAGGTCCAGCTGTATTTTATAAACACTGAAACATTGGGTAGTCATGTAATTGAATTTAGGTCCAGCTGTATTTTATAAACACTGAAACATTGGGTAGTCATGTAATTGAATTTAGGTCCAGCTGTATTTTATAAACACTGAAACATTGGGTAGTCATGTAATTGAATTTAGGTCCAGCTGTATTTTATAAACACTGAAACATTGGGTAGTCATGTAATTGAATTTAGGTCCAGCTGTATTTTATAAACACTGAAACATTGGGTAGTCATGTAATTGAATTTAGGTCCAGCTGTATTTTGTAAACACTGAAACATTGGGTAGTCATGTAATTGAATTTAGGTCCAGCTGTATTTTATAAACACTGAAACATTGGGTAGTCATGTAATTGAATTTAGGTCCAGCTGTATTTTATAAACACTGAAACATTGGGTAGTCGTGTAATTGAATTTAGGTCCAGCTGTATTTTATAAACACTGAAACATTGGGTAGTCGTGTAATTGAATTTAGGTCCAGCTGTATTTTGTAAACACTGAAACATTGGGTAGTCATGTTATTAAATTTAGGTCCAGATGTATTTTATAAACACTGAAACCTTTGGGTAGTTATATTGATGAATTTAAGTCAAGCTGTACTTTATAAACACTGGAACCTTGGGTAGTTATATTGATGAATTTAGGTCCAGCTGTACTATATAAACACTGAAACATTAGTTAGTTATATTGGTGAATTTAGGTCCAGCTGTATTTTAAAAACACTGAAACATTGGGCAGTTATATTGATGAGTTAAGGTCCAGTTGTATTTTATAAACACTGAAACATTGGGCAGTTATATTGATGAGTTAAGGTCCAGTTGTATTTTATAAACACTAAAACATTGGGCAGTTATATTAATGAATTTAGGTCCAGCTGTATTTTATAAACACTGAAACATTGGGCAGTTATATTGATGAATTTAGGTCCAGCTGTACTTTACTAACACTGAAATCTCGGGCATTTATATTGATGAATTTAGGTCAAACTGTACTTTATAAACACTGAAACCTCATGTAGTTATATTGATGAATTTAGGTCAAACTGTACTTTATAAACACTGAAACCTCATGTAGTTATATTGATGAATTTAAGTCAAACTGTACTTTATAAACACTGAAACCTCATGTAGTTATATTGATGAATTTAGGTCAAACTGTACTTTATAAACACTGAAACCTCATGTAGTTATATTGATGAATTTAAGTCAAACTGTACTTTATAAACACTGAAACCTCATGTAGTTATATTGATGAATTTAGGTCAAACTGTACTTTATAAACACTGAAACCTCATGTAGTTATATTGATGAATTTAAGTCAAACTGTACTTTATAAACACTGAAACCTCATGTAGTTATATTGATGAATTTAGGTCGAACTGTACTTTATAAACACTGAAACCTCATGTAGTTATATTGATGAATTTAGGTCGAACTGTACTTTATAAACACTGAAACCTCATGTAGTTATATTGATGAATTTAGGTCGAACTGTACTTTATAAACACTGAAACCTCATGTAGTTATATTGATGAATTTAGGTCAAACTGTACTTTATAAACACTGAAACCTCATGTAGTTATATTGATGAATTTAGGTCGAACTGTACTTTATAAACAATGAAACCTCATGTAGTTATATTGATGAATTTAGGTCCAGTTGTAATTATAGCTTAATTTTACCACCCTTGGGTTTTATATTAATTGTCTTCCATTTGGTACTTATTTCCTGAAAAAAAAAAAAACTGTTGTTTTTGAACAGGATGAAAATAGTCGAGGGTGTTGTCCCTCTGACAGCTCTTGTTACACTTAAAAAACATTTCTTTTTTTATTTTGTCTTTAATTATTTACTGTATTTTATTTAAACAGACGGTACTGTAGGAGCATCTTGTCTACCCACACCTAGCCCTTCTCCAACGCCTGGTGACACATTTGAGTAAGTATTGAATATATACAAACACAGCAACCATGAAGTTTGAATATGAAAGAATTGTTTTGCAAATGGAATATTTAGTTTCAGCTTTGTTATTCTTTTGTTAAAATATGAGAAAATGAAAGCTTCTGTTGTTGTATGGTGTTTAGCGTCGCTTTCAACAGTTTTTCAGTCATATTGCGACGGTGTCTACTCGAGACAGTATTCTGAGCGGTCACACTGGAGTATCATGCCACAGACACATGATATGATACCACACCCAGTCACATTTTACTGACACCAGGTGACCAGACATAGAACTCTCCTCTCTTTGGTATGACCGGGTTGCAGATCAAACCCACAACCTCTACCACTAGACCACGCTGTGGTCTGAAAGCTTCTGAGAACGGAAAATATCACTGTTTAATCCTCATTACTGTTTAGTCCTACTGTGACATAATTCACTATTCATGTTTTTTTGTTTTTTTAATAATCTGGCATCCGTAGCAGGTTACAGGCATGGCCCTTTGTACACTGAAAGGAAAAAGAAAGTATATAAAATTATTTCATTATTGGCTAAGTTTATTCATGTGATGGAAGTTGAACTGATTTTTAGCTCACCTAAGCCGAAGGATCACAGGTGAGCTTTTGTGATAGCCTGGTGTCTGTCGTCTTACTTCCGTCGTCCGTCATTAACTATTAGCTTTAAACAACTTCTCCTCTGAAACCACTGGGCCAATTTTGATTTAATTTCACAGAAATGTTCTTTGGGTGACCCTCAACCAAGTTTGTTCAAGCCATCTTGATTCGTCAAAAAACATGGCGGCCAGGGGCTGGGGTTAGTTTACTATATAAGTTATAGTAAAAACTTAAATTACTCCTTGTCAGAAACTACTGGACTCGATTTTAAAATAATTTCTCAGAAATGTTCCTTAGGTGACTCTCTTCCAAGTTTGTTCAAGCCATCTTGATTCGTCAAAAAACATGGCAGCCAGGGGGTGGGGTTAGTTTTATGTCAAATTACTCCCCCTGTGTTATAGCATAAATGTCTGTATATAGCAATTATTATAAGAAGAGGTAATAAACTCTTTAAATAAACTTTTTTTTTACTATTATTATACAATATTATACCAGATGTAAGTTATAAAAGATAATTTATCATAAAAAGAGGAATGATACAATTATAATGAATGATTGAAATATTATTCATATTATTAAAATATCATGAACCATTATTATCATAGGTGTTTTTCTGAATATAAAAGTTAAGTTTTTATGGTTCAGACAGGGATGGTTTACAGCTTCATAATAAAGCAATACCATATTTTTAGCTAGTTTCATAACAGCAAGATGTCTGCTTGAGATTTTAAGTGTCAAAGTGTACTTGAAATCTTTGATGAGGAGCTTAATTGTTTTTGGGGGAGAGTGCACTGCGACAAAGATTCTTTCAAGCGATAGACTTTGAGAAGGCTTGTGTTTGAAACTCGTAGGAATATTTATTGTGCTGTACCTGTGGATTGTTTCATGCACAATAGTTTAGTCTAATGCTTTAGTTTGAAACCATTCTCAAAAATAACAGGTTAGTTTTGTGCTGGAACTGGATTTTTATCTTAGTTCGAAGACTTAGCATCTTTAGTAAAAACTTCAAAAGCCTTCTTGTCAGAATCTACTGACCTGATTTGATGTAATTTCACTGACATTTACCATGGGTGAACCTCTACCAAGTTTGAACTCTTCTACGCATCTGTTACATCTTCAAAACAAATAAAAATTCTAACTACTTGCCCATCTCGTCTTTCTGGAATTTTGAGCATACATGTATTTTATAATCTACTTATGGTGGGTGATTCAAGGTCAGTCAGGTGAGCGATAAAGGGCCATCTTGGCCCTCTTGTTTTTCATTGTTTTGCTTTGAAATGAATTAAATGTTGTTTTTTTATTCAATAATATGATGAATTATAAATATACAAAATTTATATGCAATACATATATTGTTCCTTGACCTGTCAACGTTTATAGGTATGTATACTTTCTTTTTCCTTTCACTGTAGATATTAAACCTCTTTTAAAGGCCATATTTCAAAAAATGTCTTCTCAAGAAGTGTTCATTCATTTTGTTCATATATGATATATAAATTAATTATGCATCAGCAAGGGATTTAAGATTCTACAAACCAAGGGTCTGGAATGTTTAAGTGCCCTGTAAAGGGACTTTTATGTAGCAGTACTATTAGGAAAGTGACATATTTTTACTTTCCTTTCCATTTGTGTAAGAAAAAAGTTCAATTTGAGATCAAAAACATTATCTAATCAAAGCAAATCCCTAGGAGTGTCAACATGTATATTATGAAGTACCACTTTTATCCTTCCTGACTATTCAGTTATGAGATGCAGATGTCTTTATGTGGTAGCACATTTCCGCTGCTGGAGGATGCCACCATGTATACGGATGCGACAGACTGGTGTATGGAAGAAGTGGTAGCATTCTTTGAGGGCTGTGGATTTAAAGATTGTGTTCAAACATTTAAGGAGCAGGTAGATATCATACTCCGTTGTAATTGTTTATCCTAATACACTTAATTACTATGTACTTTACATAAATAAAACCTTATTCTGCAGTATGACATGATGCTACACAGTATCTACTGATATTTCCTGTTTCCGTATCATGCTTATCAAGTAAAATTTATGATTTCAACGTCTATTTCCTCGGTCAACAAATGTTTTGTGTAAACATCTTTTAGCGACTGTTGGACATAAGAAACTAAAGTTGTGTTTTTTTTAATTACAAAATTTGCACTCTACAAAGAACAAATTTCAGTTTAAACACTAATTGTAACCTTGTAAACAAAGATTGAGAGGAATATCTAGGAGTCTCTTATTCTGTCTGTTTGTCACTCAGCAATTTGTAAAGGAAACTACTTCCACAATTTTCAGGCAATTAACATGCATACATTATCATCAACAAATGCAGTTTTATGCGACGCAAATTTTTTGACATTGATTAAATTCCTCTTGCGCCTAATTTTCTTGCGGTGCAAACTGCTTACACAGTTTTCAGATGACTGTTTTGAAACTTTGCATACAAGATCAACATCAAGTGTGAGTGCATTTAATTTGTGACATTGATTTAAGCTCGTATAGAGTTAAACTATTGAATTATTGCCCTTGCTCATTGTAAAAAAAAAAAAAAATAGCCGGGCTCGATTAGCTCAGTCGGTTACGCGTCTGACTATCAATCCAGGGGTCGTGAGTTTGAATCCCCTGCCCGGCAACAGTCTCTGTGATGATTGATATACGACATTGTGTCTCATTGTCATTCATCTATCACCACTGATTCAAGTGGGTAAGTTATCAGTTACTTGCGGAGATGGGATGTGCTCGAGTACTGGTTAATGCAAGGAAACAGTGGTTAGGTTAACTGATCGTCTAATAGCCACCGATGGCATAAAATGACACTAAATATTCAATCAATCAATCAATCATTGTAAAAAAATGTATTTTTGTATTTGCTTTATTCAAATTCTTGTGGAGTGACCTACTTCCACCTTTTTCAGGTATTTCATTTGTACTTTTCATACGTGGTCATCATCAAGTGTAGATGTGTGCGAGGCAAATTTTGTGATACTGAATTTTAATGGAGAATTATTGCCCTTGCATACTAGTTAAATTCATATTTTACCATATTGCAATTATTTTGAAGTGAATTCCTTACAGTTTTCTGGTTATGGATTTGAAACTTTGCATACATGATCAAACTCTAATGTAAATTGCATGACATGAATTTTGATCCTTACTTTGTTTCATGCAGAGTTATTGCCCTTGGACTTAGTAAAATTGCTGTATTTAACATAGTACAATTCTTGTAGAGTGAACTACTTCAACAGTTTTTATGCTCCCCCAAAGCGGGGAATCATATAGTCGCCGCTTCGTCCGTCTGTCTGTGCGTCACCAATTCTTGTCCGGGCTATTTCTCTACAACCTCTGGTTGGAATTTTATGAAACTTGCTAGGATGCATCATTACCAAGTGCAGATTGGCATATTGTCTTTGTGTTCCGGTTCGATGATTTTTAACGGAGTTATGGCCCTTTGATTCTGTTTATGACCAAATTCTTGTCCGGGCTATTTCTCTACAATCTCTGGTTGGAATTTTATGAAACTTGCTAGGATGCATTATTACCAAGTGCAGAAGAGCATTCTGTCTTTGTGTTCCGGTTCGATGATTTTTTACAGAGTTATCGCCCTTTGATTCTATTTGTGACCAAATTATTGTCCAGGCTATTTCTCTGCAACCCCATGTTGGAATTTTGTGAAACATGCTAGGATGCATCATTACCAAATGCAGGCGGCATATTGTCTATGTGTTCCGTTCGATGTTTTTTCACAGAGTAATGGCCCTTTAATTCTGTCTGTGACCAAATTATTGTCAGCGCTATTTCCCTACAACCCCATGTTGGAATTTTGTGAAACTTGCTAGGATGCATCATTACCAAGTGCAGATGCGCATATTGTCATTGTGTTCCAGTTTGATGATTTTTCACAGAGTTATGGCCCTTTGATTCTGTCTGTGACCAAATTATTGTCCGCACTATTTCTCTATAACCCGTTGTTGGAATTTTATGAAACTTGCTTGGATGCATCATTACCAAGTGCAGATGTGCAAATTGTCTGTGTTTCGCTTCGATGATTTTTCATTGAGTTATTGCCCTTTCATTGAGTCTGTGACCAAATTATTGTCCGCGCTTTTTCTCTACAACCTAACGTTGGAATTTTATGAAACTTCCTATGTTTGTGTTTCGGTTCAATGATTTTTCACAGAGTTATGGCCCTTTGATTCAGTCTGTGACCAAATTCTTTTCCGCTCTATTTCTCCACAACCTGTGATTGGAATTTTTAGAAACTTGCTAGGATGCATCATTACCCAGTGGAGATGTGCATATTGTTGTCATGATGCTATTTCCCTTCAACCTCTGGTTTTAATTCTGTAAAACTAGCTATGATCTGGACATATTGTCATTTTGTTCTGGTTAAATGATTTGCGAATTAGTTCTGTGAAGTGCAGAGCCACATATTGTTCCTGCTATACAGTTTGGTATTCGTCAACCAAGTAGCCCGTACAGAGGCAAACACTCACTTGGGGAGCATCCATTGGTTCCACCGATATTTTCTTGTCATTTATAGTTTTGGCACCGTATTCACAAAACACAGATTGCACTTAACATTAAGTATTGAAACTGTTTCATCGGAAAACTAATAATACTTTTCACATTTAAAATATTCTAAATACATGTGCAGAGCTTTAAAATGTCAGCATAATAATTGAAATAATTTTGAGACTTTTCACAAATAAAGATTTTAACTGTAAATGAAAGTTGAGTTTAAGTGTATAAATCAATATGAGATATCTTGTGAATATGTGACCAGGTGTACAAATCATAACTTTAGAAATATTAAACAATTGTGTAAATTCAATTTTTATAAGGATTGTGTCGCAGATATTGCATGCCACTTTAAACTGTATTTTGCCGGGTATTCGGACATGAATTTATCTGTTTACAGGAGATAGATGGAAGGTCTTTGTTACTGATGAAGAGGAACGATGTTCTCACAGGCCTCGGTCTCAAACTTGGTCCAGCACTCAAGATCCACCAGAAGATTGTCAAGTTACAGTTTCACAGTCGAGCTCTGATGTCTCTGTCCTGAGGTGCAATAAACACGTTATTGTGTGGTGCTAAGTTCTATAATCCTTCTATGGATACAAGCTGAATATGACTTGGATATTCATATCTTATCTGTAGTTAAGATGGGTGCTGATAAGTTTATTAAATGAGAGGGTATTGCCATGTGATGCCAGGCGACAGAGCATCGTTCTTTGTGTCAAGAAATTGTCCAATGTCCTTCCATGGATACAGGCTGAATATGGCGTGGATATTCATATCTTATCTGTAGTTTACACGGGTGCTGATAACTTTATTAAAGGAGATGGTATTGCCATGTGATACAAGGTTGTAGGTTGTGGGAAGCATATTTTCATTTTTTGCCACAGTATTTTACAGCTTTCCATGATAGGCTGAGTATGGCTGGATATTTATGTCTGATCTGCAGGATTTTAGATTGAGAAATTAAGAAGATCTGACGAGGAAGCTCATCAATTTATTTAGTGAGATGGTAACTACACCAAAAAGCTATTCCAAGCGTGCCCATCAATTTGTTAAGTGAGATGGTAATAGTACCTGAAGCTTGGTTGTATGGAGCATACATATAGTTTCATATTTGGCATGAAATTTTATAGAACTTCATGTGATATAGATTTAATATGGTGTGGATATTTGTATCTAATCAATAGAATTGTAGGTGGAGATATTAAGAAGATTTCACAAGGGTGCTCATAAATGTATATAGTGAGATGGTAACTACACCTGAAGCTTGGTTGTTTGGAGCATAGTTTCATTTTTGACGTGACGTTTTAAAGTCATTCCTGTGATAAAGGCTGGACAGTGTATGGTTGTATGATCTGTCAGGTTAAAGCCTGCTAGTTCAAAACCATATCTATAAAGAAAATGTTCCATATTGCAATATACTTGGAGTAATAGTTTAGTGTATATGTGATGACAGTGTGTTAAAGCCATATTAAACTTCAGAAATGCGCACTTTTTGATAATGACAAAAAAATTTGTAATTAAATGTGTTTATAGTTTTGCTAAAACCATTCCTGTAGACCCCTTGATGACTGTTTTTAAAAAAGCGAGAAAATAAATATCGATCGAAATGTGTGTTTCTTAAAGGAGCGGGCCGAGCTTTTAACTTTTGTTTACATTTTTGTAATTGCGTAATGACTAAGTTGCTTTCTGGCTGTACCTCCGCGAGCATTCAGAAGTATACAAATGAATACTGCAGTGGTAGTGTGCAGATTAAGACCGTTAGATAAGGGGTTCATTAACAAGACTAGAAAAGTTATGGTTTCACTAATATTATGTATCGTTATTGGGTTTTCTTTTTTAAAAGATATATTGATATCTGCAATAAAACTATCGAACGTAGTACGCATTATATTATTTATACGCACTGAAAAACAATGAGCTCGTGGGTTCCAGTTCATTAATACACTGAGGGGAATAAAGGGGATGTTTATCTGAACGAGACGAACATTAATTTGTAAACAAAACCCGTCTTTAACTATGTACTAATAATGTGCTTTATAATTATTTATTCTTTGCACAGTCTCTCAGTGATCAAATAAACTTGTATTCTATCATATGGAAGAGTAAAACTGACTTAATTTAGAACTAAAAACGACCGTTTCAGAAGTTTAATGAGCTTTTAAGATTCAGCTTATATGAGACACACTCCATTGTGTAATGGATGTGTCTAAGTTTGAGTAATGAGGGAGTGATTGTGGATAAAAGTCATACATTGACAAACAATGAAAAAGTTGATAATAAACTAGGTCCTGAGGTTATAAAACTGTTTATATGCTCAACTCAAATTTGTACTCGCACCTTGACTTGAATTTGAGAGTGTTATTTCTGGTTTGAGTTAGATAGTAACAGGTATTTATTATTATTTTTGTCACGTTGCGTCGAAGGAGCGAAAGCGAGATTAAGGTGTTGCTTTTCCGTCAACGTCGGTAGCATCAAACATTTATATTTAGCTTTTCGTTTTTTTACTCTCCCATGTGTTTATTAAGGGTCAAAGCATAATGGCATAATGTTTCATAATGAGTACATTTGTTTTTTAGTTGTGCATGAACTCTTGAGTTGAGCATGGAGCAAAATATGATAATGTCAGACCCAGGATTTAACTGGCGAAAAGGGGCTAAAGTCACAACTCGGCTAAGGAGATTGTTATTTCTTGAACAGTTGCAATATCTTTTTTAGCTCACCTGAGCCGAAGGCTGACAGGTGAGCTTTTGTGATCACCTGGTGTCCGTCGTCTGTCAGCCGTCGTCTGTCGTCCGTTGTTAACTTTTAGCTTCTAACAACTTCTTGTCAGAAACCACCAGATCAATTTAAACAATTTTACAGAAATGTCCCTTTACCAAGTTTGTTCAAGCCGTTGTGATTTGTTAAAAAAAACCATAACGGCCACAGTGAGGTGCTAGATTACTTACTATATAGGCAGCTTTAGTAATAACTTCAAAAGTCTTCTTGTCAGAATCTTCTGACCTGATTTCACTGACATTTACCATGGGTGAACCTCTACCAAGTTTGAACTGTTACATCTTCATAACAAATCAAAATTTTAACTACTTGCCCATCTCGTCTTTCTGGAATTTTGAGTGTACATGTATTATATCATGTACTTAAGTTGAGTGACTCAAGGTGAGACAGGTGAGCGATATAGGGCCATCTTGGCTCTCTTGTTAATTTATATAGTTTACATCAGTATGAAAATATTATATTTCATAATTATATTCATGTGTATATAACTATTAAAATGAAAAATGTAGATTTTATAGTTATACAAGTCATGTGTATATATATCAGGCCTTCTAAAATTGCCGGTTTTTCGGTTTTTGGACCGATTTCTGAAGTTCAAACTAATTTTCGTTCCAAAGTTTAATAAAAAATCGGTCCAGATATTTTCAAAGTTTAATAAAAAATCGGTCCAGATATTTTCTATTGGTTGTATAAAATCTCATAAATTGCTCTTACCACGCCATACTGACCTGTGAAATACGCCTTGCGGCAATATCATTTGACCCAATAATCCGATTGTTTTGTCACCTGCTGTGCGAAATGATGTCAATTTTGACTAAACCATTAATGATATTAGGGAGAGTTTATCAGAAGAGTCTATCGCTATGTAGCATGCCTTAATGTGTGATCAGCGACCCATAGTGTTCTGTCGGTTCATCAAAATATTGTGTTTGCGTCCATAATTTATTTAATATACCGCTTGCCAAAGCTGGGACAGTCAGACCGAATATTGTTTGCGTCATTAAAATATTTGATAAAATGTGCAGTGTTTCTTGTTTGTTTCATTTGTTTTAAAAATAACTATATATACGAGCTGGTTTGGTAATTGTACGTAGTGGCTAGCTACAGCACAACGCATATCAAAAATAAAAAGTTGAATGAACCGTTACATTGGTTTCCACGTTGATTATTTCACGCAGCTTCCGGAACTTGCTTCACTTCCGGTTCGATCAAGCGTTTTTAATATAATAATAATTATTCAGTAAAGTGGAAACATAATGTCAGTCATTAAAATGTACACAATGTGATAAAGTATGTTATAAATAATACATAAATAAACTTGAAATAGTTCCCTATTAATGAATAAACAGAGAAAATACATGGTGGGTGGGGTAAGCATATATCATATAGTGATTTTTTTTATAAAATAAGTGCGATTCTTAAGGTAGTAAAAAAACTGGACCGATTTGTATTTTGGAATTTAAGAAGGCCTGATATATAAATATATATATATATATAGTAGATAAAGAAAAGTAAGTGGAGAATTTAGTATTATTTGCTCAATATTGAATGTGTTCATAAAACTGTGATTTATTGTTTGTATCTTTGATTTTTATGCCCCTCAACCCCCTGTAACTTTGTCATGCATAGTTGGATTTTATAAATACCTGCTACAATTGATCTACATTACATGACGACGTGTCACGCATAACATCCAGACTCCCACTTCAAAGGTCAAGGTCACAATTTAACTTTGACGACTTTCAGTCTGTTTGAGATTACTTGTCTGGTCTGTAACCTTGTCACCTATGGATAAATACAATGTTGATATTGGAACCTGAACCTCAATATTTGAGTTTATGAATATTGAAGTCATCAGGAGGCGCATTACATAAACTTAGAGCCAGGCCCAATCAGCTCAGTCAGAAACATCTGACTATCAATCAAGGGATCACAAGTTAGAATCCCAGCCAGGCCAATCTCCGTGATGATTGATAAATGACATTGCATCTCATTATCATTCATCTCTCACTGCTGATTAAAATGGCAAGGTTGGCAGTAACTTGCAGAGATGGGGTGTGCTCAAATACTGGTTAACCAGGATCCTAGGAAACAGTGGTTAGGTTAAATGATCGTTTGTTATAATTTATATCTCAGCAACCCCTGTGTGTTTTGGATTGAAACTTCATGCAAGGTTTTGCAGTTATAAGACCTACTGAATTTAGTAAGTGAGACAACTTTTGATTTCTTGGATTGGTCATCAGTCTCAATCAAAGTTTGTACTTTTATGACAAATGATTCTAATAGTCGAGCATGCTGTCTTATTAACTGCTATTTTTCATACTTTAAAACCATGATATAAAATACATGATATGAACGTTTAGATGCAATGCCTTGGTTTTATACACAATAATGGTATAATATGTTCAACGTAAATGTTTTGGTTAACCTTTTTTTTGTTGAAGGTTTGTAGCTCATTAAATGGTTAATGGACTGATGTTTATTGTATGGATTTTGCACCTTTTATCAACAATGTTTCAACAGTTAACCAATACTTGGCACACATAATCCCAAGTCGCTGACTCTTTTCCCACATATTCAGAGGTGGGAGAGTCATGATCATAGAGCAAAGATCAAGATTTATTGATTGAAATATAATTGTACACATGTATAGGTTTTATAACTCTTCCAATCCATTTGATGAGTTCTGGCACTAGATGAACTGAGCTGTGGGGTAACTGGTGAAACTGGTTTGTTAAAAGATTTTCTACTGAGTAATTTATAACAATCCAACATTTATTTTTCTGTGACTATGGTGGTCTGGCTTCAGATTTGTGTTTTGCTGTTGTTAGTAAACCAGTTACATCATAGGTTGACAAAATTAGACTAACTTTAACATCTAACCACATAACTGTTGACAAAATGTCATGAGTTAATTGTTCGGGCTAAACTTAAAGTTTGTGTGTTACTCTAGTGAAGTTCAAGATGGTCACCATGGGAATGTAAAGTTCTAGATCAGCTTTTAAGTTTTCAATAAAAGTTAACAAAATTAATGTATTGGTAATATTTCAGGTCAATAAACAAAAGGCTCCCATTGGTAATATTTCAGGTCAATAAACAAAGGTTCCCATTGGTAATATTTCAGGTCAATAAACAAAGGCTCCCATTGGTTATATTTCATGTCAATAAGCAACGGCTCCCAGATAGTCCAAAATCATTTGAAAAATGAAAAACAAATTTTTTAAAAAGTGTATGTCCCTGGTGAAGCTGTTGTTTTTAATTCAGAATTAAACCCAATTTAAAGCACAGCATGCAGAAACCAGAACATTACAATAGGGTCCCTGTAAGGGGACTTTGAGTATAACTTAAGGATACTAATTCTCATTTTTTCATCCATTTTTTAATGGGGCTTCATCAAGTCATAGCAAATAACAATTTGGACCAATAAAGAGGACTCCCATAAGGAGCCAGGTGGGGTCCAAAATAGGTTAGAATTGGGAATATTCAAAAAATCTTTAGTCAGTCCAGTTTGTTCATTTGTAACTTATCACTATTAGATCAGATGGGGTTTGATGTTTGTACAAATCAAGGGGCTAAGATAAATAGAGGATTTGCAAGGGGACTGAGTTTTACAGCAGTTTAACAGCTGAGTTTCTCATCCTTTTTTGCAAAAATAATGTTCTCTTTGATATACAAAGCATTGTCTAGTAATAGCAAATTAGATTTAGTTTAATAAAGAGAATGGAATTGCCATATGGGTCAAAATTGGGATTTTTTTAAATAACCTTTTCTTGTCACCCAATCAGTCAAAAATGTTCATAATTGATAAAAATTATTGCTATGAGTAGTGGTTTAAAGTTTAACAAGTCAAGGGGCTAGGACATGTAAGAGCCCTGTAATGGAATTTGAGTTTTAAGCAGGAATACAATTGGAAAAAAAACAAAAAAATCTCATTTGCTTATCTGCATAAGTGCAAAATTTATATTTAATTTGAGATTTAAAGAATTTACTGGTAATGGCAAATTAGATTTGGTTCATTGAATAAGGAAGATTTAATATACAGTCAAACTGTCTTAAGCAATCTGACAGTCAAAGGAAGCGGTAAAATTGGCCATTTAAGACAGGTTGTTGTTAAATACAGGTTAATTTGCTCTGAAATGAAAGAAATGGGAAATAACAAATATGACTGCTTAAGACAAGTGGCTGCTTAAGAGAGGTGACTGCTTGTACAGGTTTGACATGTATAGAAGGATAAGAAACTTGCATCTCCTGGCTAAATGTTGATAAAATAGCACACGAAGGGTTAATTATTTGGCAATTAATTGTTCATTATTCACAGGCAACTGACGTCTTGTTCATAAACTGTAAGTTGTATCTAATCTTAGATGTTTAAACATGTTTTGATCATGCAAAATGATCTTGAATAAGAGATATTTAGGTTTGAAGGAAAATTTCTCCTAATTTGATGTTATTTTAGCTGCAGAATACAAAATTTGTAATCAAAAGTACTTCCAACGATTATAAATACATATTTCTGGGAGTGGTATTGTTTTGGTAACAATTTCATTCTTAAATGTAATAATTTTGTGTTCCTGAGATGAATGGAAATTAAGATAATTGAATAGAGCAAGTCTTACATTTTTAACTCTACTGGCCAAAGGCCAGAAAGGGCTTATGCGATGGTGCATTGTCTGGCGTTGTCCATCGTCTGTTGTCCGTTAGCAGCACTTTCTCTGAAACCACTGGGCCAATCAAACTTAAACTTCCCATGGATGTTTCTATTGCATAGGAGACTATACAGAAGATTTTTCTTTTTTTTTTCTCAATCTGAAATTCAAGATGGCCACCATTACTAAAAATAGTCTAAAACTTAAAAAATCTTCTTCTCATGAACCGCCCAACAGATTATAAAAATGTTCATGTAGCAATGAAAACAAGCTATAGTTCTGTTAGATTTGTTTAAATGGTGTCCCTGGGGTTAAAAATGACCACGCCCTGAGGGTTCAATTAGGGATCACATGTCGTTATAATAAACATTAATTTTTTTTTTTTAAAAAGAAATGATTTTGCCTATATTTTCACAGAAGCATTGTTTGGTGAAGGAGGTTCAGATTTGTAAAAATGACTGGGTTCCAACGTCTTAAGGGGTCAGGAAGGGCTCTAAGGGTAAAAATTGGGAATTACAAAAATCGTTTTTATAAGAAACAGTAAGTCAGATTTGTTCATATTTGGCATAAATTATCCCAATGTGTAGTGGTTTGATTGCGGATAAGAATTTAGGGTTAATATTTATAGGGGCCCTGTAAGGGGACTTAGAATTTTACATAGGGATACTATGGGAAAACAGAAAATTCTCATTCTTTCATCTATTTAGGCAAATTTATTATTTAATTTGTGTTCTGAAGTATCATCTAGTCATAGGAAATAAGATTTGGCTCAATAAGGAGAATAAACTTTCCATAAGGGGCCAGGGTGGGTCAAAAAAGGGTTAAAATAGAAAATTTTCAAAAATCTTCTTCTCAACAACCGGTCAGTCAAATTTGTTCATATTTGATAAGATTATCCCAATGAGTATGGGTTTAAAGTTTGTACAAATCAAGGGTCTAGTATTTATATGGGCCCTGTAAGGGGGCTTTGAGTGTTTTAAAGGAATGCTATTGGAAAACGGAAAATTCTCTTTTTTTCATTCATTTATGACTTTTTTTATTCAGTTTAAGTTTTGAAGCATCTTCTAGTCGTAACAAATAAGATTTTGTTCAATATGAAGGACTGACTTTCTAAAAGGGGCCAGGTGGGGTTACAAAATGGTTAAAGTTGACCATTGTCATAAATCTTATTCTTAACAACCGGTCAGTCAAATTTGTTCATATTTGATATAAATTACCCCTATGATTAAGAGTTCTGAGTTTGTACAAATCAAGGGGCACTGGGATATATAGAGGCCCTGAAGAGGACTGAATTTCCATAAGGGGCCAGGGTGTGGGTGGGGCAATAAGGTTAAAATTGGGAATTTTCACAAAATCTTCCTCTAAATATCCTTACATCAGCAAGGATTGAAGATTCTGCATATCAAGGGGCAGGGATATATTGGGGCCCTGTAATGTGACTTTTACTTTTACATAGGAATTTTATAGGGAAAACTGATTTTTTTTCATTTTCGCATCCATGTGTACAAAAAAACTTCTTTGTAAAGTCTAAAGCATTCCTGCTCATAACAAATCTCTAAGAGTGGGTGATTAAAGTTCTGACAAATCAAGGGGCTGGGTTGTATAAGGGTTCTGTACAGGGACTATATTTGATTTACAGATGAATGGAAATTTGAAGTATTTCCTATTCATAGCAATTAAGTTTTTGTTCAGTATAGGTGCGGTGGGGGTATTTATCTTTAAGCTGTTAAGAGGACCCCCAAAGAGGATAAATATTGTGAAGTTTCAAAAATTGCTAATGCCACTATATGAGTCAGTAGAGCGTCCTAGGTCCTCTTGGGCCACTTGTCTCATTCATTTGTTTGATGATATTTCCATAAGAGACAAAAAAACTTCCTCTAAAAACTCAAAAACTGATTTGTTTCAGTGTGATAAAAGTTAACCATAATGCAGTAAGGGATTGAAGATTTTACAAAATTAGAGGTTTTATTGTACAGGGGCCCTGAAGGGGATCAAACCACTTGACAATGAGCTTCAGTAATTTAACCTAGAAACAGATGGTACTACATCAATCATTGTGTTATTTTATAGACTAATTTGACATACTGTTTGGGTTAATGTGAATTTGAAGATAGTTCAATAGAAAATGTTGGTATAAGACCTGCATAATGATCGAGTATTTGAGTACAAGATTTTTGTGTTTATATTTATATATATCAGGTAGTGTAGATTTACATGTTAATTACATAGTATTTGTGTTCAAAAAAATGTTATTCCAAATTTTAAAACATGTATTTTAAAACGAAATGGAATATTTGTTAAATTTAAAATGTCTTAAATGTTTTCACTTTTTAAACATACATTCAATGCTACAAATAAAGGTATTAAAATCATTGTTACATGCGCAATATTGTTTTAATTCTTCTGTTTCTCACACCAAGTCATCTGCCAATACCTGTAGAAGGAGTTTAAAAGGATACATAGCAGTGTGATAATTTTGGTTTGAATAAAAATAATTATTTTACAAACATAAAATAATTATAATAAAAGAGAATCCTGCCTGATAATGATCATACGTAGGCCATTAGTTATGGTCTATGTACATCATTTCTTTGTCTGCCCTGCTGCTCCCAAACCTTTTTGGTCGAATTTGAGGGAATATTAGTATGAACATCTCGCACACCAATGTGACATGCACTTCTGGAACACTGACCACAATACTGATGGTTCTAACTTCGCAGAACTCATGAAAATGTTCCAATGTTTTCAGAAATACAAAGAAATATGACCGTTATAAGCATTTTAAACAAAATTGATGCCCAACCAATTTACACAGCTCTAATTTCTTAGGTGCAATAATATTGCTATGGTCACTAAGGAAAGGTAATAAGTGAGACCTTGAAATCTAGTTATGTGTTGCTGTGTTTCTTTAAAAGGTTAAAAAAGTTTATTGATTTACTAAGCTATTGTATCGATGGAATTGTATTCTTTTAAAAATATTTCCAGTTACATAAGTCTCTGTGTAGAAAAAGCTTGCATAAAAACATAGATAGAGGGAAGTAACACAAGTAATCAAATGAAGATAAATAATAAGAGTTGTGTATCTTTTAGTATATTGTATATAATTTTATATGTTGAATGTGTTAAATAAATGAGATCCATAACAAATGTGTAAAAATTGAGATAAATGATCACTAACTTATATATAATATCCTCTTTAAATTCATTTGTTCTTTTGTTTGTTCATTCATTTGTGTTTGTTCATACGGTCCTTCATTCATTTAGACATTCCTCCATTTGTTTGATCACTTATTTTTTTTTTATTACTACAAGTATAATATTTTCAGGCTAGTATCTAACATAAATACCTGTTTCTTTCTTAATGGCCAATTTATCTGTTACCTAATTATTTTCGCTCACTTACAAAGAAAGTTCAATTTTTAACTCGCTGGGACGAAGTCGAAGGAGAGCTATTGCCATGACCCATGTGTCGTCGTTGTCGAAGTCGTCGTCTGTAGACACCACGGTTGAACTTTTGTGTTTAAGTTTAAGATATCTATGCAAACCACTCATTGGCTGTGAATGAAACTTTGCATGTGTGTTCACCATCATCACACACAGACAAGAACCATAACTTCTGTAATTTATAATCATAAATACCAATATATGTGTATAAAATAAATGTTTGGGATTTGCGGTTGTGTGTAAAATTGACAAGGATATAATTATATAGAAAAGGTAAAAAACTGCAATTCATGGTATGTGACTTCCTGATCAGTTTCATGAATGGCTTATCTTTATTAAATTAAAGGGGCACATTTTAATTATTTTCACTGATCAAATTATTTGTTACACTTATAAAATAAAAATTTAATCTAATACAATATCTATATCTATCTATTACCATGTCAAAGTTCATTTAAGATGTAATTAACGGTATTTTAGAGACATAAAACTTGACTCACTTTTGAAAATATGTGTAAAACATATTTAATTTACAAATTCATATTTATCATTCTTTTTCTTTAATCATGATAAAAGCTGATGAAATAAAAATGCATTTTACAGTTTTTATCACAAATAACCAAAAAATGAGTTGGCTAGTAACGATTTAGATCTATTAAATGAATCCACTTTTCCAAACTATTAAAGAAATTAGAGGTGTGCATGAATACTAGGATATTTTAATCTAATATTAAAGTTGAATGAAATCAACAATCCATACTACACATACAAAGGGCATATAATTAACCATGAGATTACACATATGATAAGTAGGATGTATTCAAATGCCATTCAGGTAAGTAGAGGAAGCGAGGACAACCATTCAATAGATATACACACTGCACAAAGAACATTTGTTGACAAAGCAAGAAATTTAACGACTACATGACTGTAAGATGATATTGTATATACATTATGACTTTATTATTATAAATATGCTTAAATGCTATTTATAGTGACCGTTTCCAGTCGGTTGTAAACGTGACTTACTTCTGATTTATAGGTTCACAGTAAATTGTTAGGAATTGGATGGAAAATGCAACGTTATAGATTAAAATGGTAATTTTAGTGCACTTTTGTAAAATGCATATTGATGGGATGTAAAAGAAAAGTATCTGCTGAGATATATATTATATATATATATATATATAGAGAGAGAGAGAGAGATAGAGAGAGCGAGAGAGAGAGAGAAAGAGAGAGATGCACGCTGCTCACACATGCACACATACACATATAGATACAGATAGACAGGAGGATGGAAAGATACAGACAGACTGACAGATACTACTTACTACTATGAAGAGAGAGAGGAAGAGGAAGAGAGAGAGAGAGAAAGAGAGAGCTAGAGGAGGGGGCGGTGGTGGATGCTGAAGCATTCCTTTCAAAGTAGCATTGTGCAGGCAATGTTACAATGACAAACAATGCCCTTTTATGTTTAGAAGTCTGTAATTTGATATTGTCATCCAAATAGTTGGGCTGTTTAGCTTTCTTAGAGCATGTCACCCAAATCCAGCCCCAATACAGGTAATACGCCTACTAAACACTCTCATGGTACCAACAGGTCTTATTTGAAACTGTACGCTGTTTTTGTTACCATCCTGGGGCCGTATTCATGAAGCTTATTTTTATTTTCATCTAAGATATTCAATATTTTTCTTAACTTTTCATCTTAAATCAATATTTTCATTTAAGTTTAATACTTATTCTTATGTGTTATTCAGAAAACGTCTTAGTTAATAAATCATCTAAGAATAGAACGTTTTTCGTCTCAACTGTAAGATAGCTCTAAGATGTAATTTAATTTTTTTAAACCTGTGACTTTGTTTAAAGAAATGATTCATACACCAAAAGTATGTATTTGTGAACGATTTCAGCATAAATGTGTCACTAGACTTTATCAGCTGTTACCTTTTGTTTTGATTTACCCTTAATTTTTATTTGTTGTTGACCTATTTATTCTTTATGTAGACTTACAGCATTTTAAAGCGGATGCATCTGTCTGTCTGTCTGTCTGTCTGTCTGTCTGTCTGTCTGTCTGTCTGTCTGTCTGTCTGTCTGTCTGTCTGTCTGTCTGTCTGTCTGTCTGTCTGTCTGTCTGTCTGTCTGTCTGTCTGTCTGATCGATCGATCATTCTTTTGTTTGTTTGTTTGAATATTTAGCAGCATATTTACGCAATAGAGGGCTAACAAACAACTAGTTAACCTAACTTTTTCCTGGGATCCTAGAAAGTCAACCAGTACTCGAGCCAATCTCTGCAAGTAACTGATGACTTTCCCAGTTGAATCAGTGGTGTGAGACAAATGACAGTGAGGCGCAATGCTGTATATCAGTCAATCACAGAGACTTATAAGGCTGGGCGATGTGTCACTTTTGGTAGATGGATGAGTGTCGAATAAGATATTCGAGTGTCAAGTATCGAGTAAAAATGTCGAGTTAGAAAGTCGAGTGCCGAGTAGGACAGTCAAGTGTCGAGTAAGAATGTTTATTGCCGAGTAAGAAAATCGAGTGTTAGAAAAACAGTTACAACTCCTTTTTAAATTGCAACTAAACATATTTAATAGACATTTGTTTCACAAACCTTACTATATTCTAGGAGAAATCTGCAATTTTCTCTGTCATTTGGGTTCAAAATAAGGAAGAAACTTTGATGGTTTTCAACTAAAAATCTACTTCACATATAACAATATTTGTTTTGTTTTTTAAATTAATGTCAAATAGATGAGAAACCCAATTATCAATTTATTTTGTAAACAAATTCTGGTCATTTTAACAGATACATTAATATCTCTGTCTCACTAGCTTTTGTTTTGGTACCCCATGATGGGTAAGACATTAATTGTTTATCAGTGTATCTTTATATAAAATAGTCTACTGCTAAGTGTTATAGTTGTAATGAAAAGTAGAAAAAACACCCTTTTTTTTTTATAAAACATTTAACTGTTTTTTTTAAATATTTGACCCTCTCGAATAGTTTCTTCTCACAATGTCTTGTGAATTTATTGTTTTAAAAAATCATAAGATCAATAAACTTTTCATATATATATATTTGTATATATATATATATATATATATATATATATGGAGATAATTATTTGTGAATAACCAAGACATAAATGTACAGACCAGATTATGGCGAGTGCACCTAGCTACAATGCAAACCATAGATACAATATCAAGGCCTCTGCCAACCAATAAATTTGGTGTAAACCATGACTTATATACTATGGAATTACATGCAACACAGCTGGACAGGGTGGACAAATTTACATACATGAACTGATAGCTTTATATGAGTAGGATCCAGTTAAATATTCATGACTACTCACATGCTATATAAAGGACAGATTTATAAACCTGTTGGATCATATAGATACAGTGAATTCATACATATTTAATTTCATAAAGGGAGATAATTAATTATATATAAAGTATTTCGACTTTCTTGACCAACTTTCTTACTCAACTCTTGATTTTCTTACTCAACACTGACCTTCTTACTCGACTTGTTTTTGTTTTCATCCTGGTCTTACTTGAAACTGTACACTGTTTTTGTTATCATCCCAGTCCTATTTGAAACAGTACATTGTTTTTATTATCATCCTGGTCCTACTTGAAACAGTACATTGTTTTTGTTATCATCCCAGTCCTATTTGACACTGTACACTGTTTTTATTATCATCCTGGTCCTACTTGAAACAGTACACTGTTTTTGTTATCATCCTGGTCCTACTTGAAACAGTACACTGTTTTTGTTATCATCCCAGTCCTATTTGACACTGTACATTGTTTTTATTATCATCCTGGTCCTACTTGAAACAGTACATTGTTTTTATTATCATCCTGGTCCTACTTGAAACAGTACATTGTTTTTGTTATCATCCTGGTCCTACATGAAACCGTATACTGTTTTTGTTATCATCTTGGTCCTACTTCAAACTGAACACTGCTTTTGTTATCATCCTGGTCCTACTTGAAACTGAACACTGCTTTTGTTATCATCCTGGTCCTACTTGAAACTGTACACCTTTTTTTGTTTTTATCCTGGTATTACTTGAAACTGTACCCTGTTTTTGTTATCATCTTGGTCCTATTTGAAACTGAACACTGTTATTGTTATCATCCTGGTCCTACTTGAAACTGAACACTGCTTTTGTTATCATCCTGGTCCTACTTGAAACTGTACACCTTTTTTTGTTTTTATCCTGGTATTACTTGAAACTGTACCCTGTTTTTGTTATCATCTTGGTCCTATTTGAAACTGAACACTGTTATTGTTATCATCCTGGTCCTACTTGAAACTGTACACCTTTTTTTGTTTTTATCCTGGTATTACTTGAAACTGTACCCTGTTTTTGTTATCATCTTGGTCCTACTTGAAACTGAACACTGCTTTTGTTATCATCCTGGTCCCACTTGAAACTGTACACCTTTTTTGTTTTCATCCTGGTATTACTTGAAACTGTACCCTGTTTTTGTTATCGTCTTGGTCCTACTTGAAACTGAACACTGTTATTATCCTGGTCCTACTTGAAACTGTACACTGTTATTGTTATCATCCTGGTCCTACTTCAAACTGAACACTGCTTTTGTCATCACCCTGGTCCTACTTGAAACTGTACACCTTTTTTGTTTTCATCCTGGTATTACTTGAAACTGTACACTGTTTTTGTTATCATCTTGGTCCTACTTCAAACTGAACACTGCTTTTGTCATCACCCTGGTCCTACTTGAAACTGTACACCTTTTTTGTTTTCATCCTGGTATTACTTGAAATTGTACACTGTTTTTGTTATCATCTTGGTCCTACTTGAAACTGTACATTGTTTTTGCTATCATCCTGGTCTTACTTGAAACTGTACACTGTTTTTGTTATCATCCTGGTCCTACTTGAAAATGTACACTGTTTCTGTTTTCATCCTGGTCCTACTTGAACCTGTACCCTGTTTTTTTTTCAAACTATTTTTACTTGGAACTGTTCCCTGTTTTTGTATTCATCCTGATCTTATTTGAAACTGTACACTGTTTTTGGTATCATCCTGGTCTGTATACTATTTTTGTTGTCATCCTGGTCGTACTAAAAATTATACACTGTTTTTTTTCAACCTGTTTTTACTTGAAACAGTACACTGTTTTTGTAATCATCCTGGATTTATCTGAAACTGTACACTGTTTTTGTTATAGTCCTGGTTCTTCTTGAAATTGTACACTGTTTTTGTTATCATCCTGGTTCTACTTGAAACTGTACATTGTTTTTGTTTTCATCCTGGTCCTACTTGAAACTGTACACTATTTTTGTTATTATCCTGGTCCTCCTTGAATTTGTAGACTGTTTTTGTTATCACCCTGGTCCTACTTGACACTGTATACTGTTTTTGTTATCATCCTGGTCTTACTTTAAACTGTACACTGTTTTTGTTATCATCCTGGTTCTACTTGAAACTGTACACTGATTTTGTTATCATCCTGATCCTACTTGAAACTGTACACTGTTTTTGTTATCATCCTGGTCTTACTTGAAACTGTACACTGGTTTTGTTATCATCCTGATCCTACTTGAAACTGTACACTGTTTTTGTTATCATCCTGGTCCTACTTGACACTGTACACTGTTTTTGTTATCATCCTGATCCTACTTGAAACTGTACACTGTTTTTGTTATCATCCTGGTCTTACTTGAAACTGTACACTGGTTTTGTTATCATCCTGATCCTACTTGACACTGTACACTGTTTTTGTTATCATCCTGATCCTACTTGAAACTGTACACTGGTTTGGTTATCATCCTTGTCCTATTTGACAATGTTATCATCCTGGTCTAACTTGACACTCTACACTGTTTTTGTTATCATCTTGGTCCTATTTGACAATGTTATCATCCTGATCCTACTTGACACTGTACACTGTTTTTGTTATCATATTGATCCTACTTGAAACTGTACACTTTTTGTTATCATCCTGGTCTTACTTGAAACTGTACACTTTTTGTTATCATCCTGGTCCTACTTGAAACTGTACACTTTTTGTTATCATCCTGGTCTTACTTGAAACTGTACACTGTTTTTGTTATCATCCTGGTCCTGTTTGACACTGTACACTGTCTTTGTTATCATTCTGATCCTACTTGAAACTGTACACTGTTTTTGTTTTCATCTTGGTCTTACTTGAAACTTTACCTTGGTTTTTGTTATCATCCTGGTCCTACTTGACACTGTGCCTTGTTTTTGATATCATCCTAGTTCTACTTGAAACTGTACACAGTTTTTGTTTTCATCCTGGTCTTACTTGACACTGTATCTTGTTTTTGATTTCATCCTGGTCCTACTTGAATCTGTACACTGTTTTTTTTATCATCCTGGCCTAACTTGACACCGTACACTGTTTTTTTATCATCCTGTTCCTACTTGAAACTGTACACTGTTTAAGTTATCTTCCTTGTCCTACTTGAAACTGTACACTGTTTTTGTTATCATCCTGGTCTAACTTGACACTGTATACTGTTTTTGTTTTCATCCAGGTCTTACTTGAAACTGTACCCTGTTTTTGTTATCACCCTGGTCCTACTTGAAACTGTACACATACTTTGTTATCATCCTGGTCTTACTTGAAACTGTACCCTGTTTTTCTGTTATCATCCTGGTCCTACTTGAAACTGTACACAGTTTTTGTTATCATCCTGGTCCTACTTGAAACTGTACACTTTTTTTGTTACCATCCCAGTCCTATTTGACACTGTAACCTGTTTTTGTTTTCATCCTGGTTTAACTTGAAACTGAACATTGTTTTTGTATTCATCATGGTCCTATTTGAAACTGTACATTGATTTTGTTATCATCCTGGTCATACATGAAACCGTATACTGTTTTTGTTATCATCCTGGTCCTACTTGACACTGTACACAGTTTTTATTATCATCCTGGTACTACTTGAAACTGTACAATGTTTTTGTTATCATCTTGGTCCTATTTGAAACTGTACATTGTTTTTGTTATCATCCTGGTCCTACATGAAACCGTATACTGTTTTTGTTATCATCCTGGTCCTACTTGACACTGTACACAGTTTTTGTTATCATCCTGGTACTACTTGAAACTGTACAATGTTTTTGTTATCATCTTGGTCCTATTTGAAACTGTACATTGTTTTTGTTATCATCTTTATCCTACTTGAAACTGTACACTGTTATTGTTATCATCCTGGTCCTACTTGAAACTGTACACTGTTTTTGTTATCATCCTGGTCCTACTTGAAAATGAACACAGTTTTTGTTATCATCCTGGTCCTACTTGAAACTTGACAATGTTTTTTGTTATCATCCTGGTCCTACTTGAAACTGTACACTGTTATTGTTATCATCCTGGTCCTACTTGAAAATGAACACAGTTTTTGTTATCATCCTGATCCGACTTAAAACTGTACACTGTTTTTGTTATCATCCTAGTTTTACATGAAACTGTACACTGTTTTTGTATTCATCCTGGTCGTACACTGTTTTTGTTTTCAGCCTTTTCTTACTTGAAACTGTACACTGTTTTTGTAATCATCCTGGATTGATCTGAAACTGTACACTCTTTTTGTTTTCATCCTGGTCTTATTTGAAACAGTACAGTTTTCGTTAACGTCCTGGTCCTACTTGACACTGTACACTGTTTTTGTTAGCATCCTGGTCCTACTTGAAACTGTACACTGTTTTATTTATCATCCTGGTCCTACTTGAAACTGAACACTGCTTTTGTTATCATCCTTGTCCTACTTGAAACTGTACACCTTTTTTGTTTTCATCCTGGAATTTCTTGAAACTGTACCCTATTTTTGTTATCATCTTGGTCCTACTTGAAACTGTACATTGTTTTTGTTATCATCCTGTATTTCTTGAAACTGTACCTTGTTTTTGTTATCTTCTGGTCCTACTTGAAACTGTACACTTTTTCTGTTTTCATCCTGGTCCTTCTTGAAACTGTACACTTTTTCTGTTTTCATCCTGGTCCTACTTAACACTGTACACAGTTTTTATATTCATCCTTGTCTTATTTGAAACTGTACGCTGTATTTGATATCATCCTGGTCCTACATGAAACTGTACACTTTTTCTGTTTTCATCCTCTTCATACTTGAAACTGTACACTGATTTTGTTTTCATCCTGGTCCTACATGAAACTGTATACTGTTTTTGTCATCACCCTGGTCCTTCTTGAAACTGTACACTGTTATTGTTTTCATTCTGGTATTACTTGAAACTGTTCACTGTTTTTGTTATCATCCTGATCCTACTTGAAACTGTACACTGTTATTGTTATCATCCTAGTCCTACTTGAAACTGTACACTGTTATTGTTATCATCCTAGTCCTACTTGAAACTGTTCACTGTTTTTGTTATCATCCTGATCCTACTTGAAACTGTTCACTGTTATTGTTATCATCCTAGTCCTACTTGAAACTGTACACAGTTTTTGTTATCATCCTGGTCCTACTTCAATCTGTACACTATTTTTGTTAACATCATGGTCTAACTAGAAACTGTACACTGTTTTTGTTATCATCCTGGTCCTACTTGAAACTGTACGCTGTTTTTGTTATTGTCCTGATCCTACTTGAAACTGTACACTGTTTTTTATTTTCATCTTGGTTCTACTTGAAATTGAACACTGTTTTTGTTATCATCCTGGTTTTATTTGAAACTGTACACTGTTTTTGTTATCATCCTTCTCTTACTTAAAACTGTACACTGTTTTTTTTTTCAAACTATTTTTACTTGAAACTGTTCCCTGTTTTTGTATTCATTCTGATCTTATTTGAAACTGTACACTGTTTTTGTTATCATCCTGATCTGTATATTGTTTTTGTTCTCATCCTGGTCTTACTTAAACTTGTACACTGTTTTTTTTCAAACTATTTTTACTTGAAACTGTTCCCTGTTTTTGTATTCATTCTGATCTTATTTGAAACTGTACACTGTTTTTGTTATCATCCTGATTTGTACACTGTTTTTGTTATCATCCTGGATTTATCAGAAACTGTACACTGTTTTTGTTATTACCTGGTCCTCCTTGAATTTGTAGACTGTTTTTGTTATCATCCTGGTCCTACTTGAAACTGTACACTGTTTTTGTTATTATCCTGGTCCTCCTTGAATTTGTCGACTGTTTTTGTTATCATCCTGTTCTTTCTTGAAACTGTACATTGTTTTTGTTTTCATCCTGGTCTTACTTGAAACTGTACATTGTTTTTGTTATTATCCTGGTCCTTCTTGAAACTGTACACTGTTTTTGTTATAATCATGGTTTTACTTGAAACTGTACACTGTTTTTGTTATCATCGTGGTCTTACTTGATAGTGTACACTGTTTTTGTTATTATCCTGGCCTACATGAAACTGTATACTGTTTTTGTTATCATCCTGGTCCTACTTGAAATTGTATACTGTTTTTGTTATCATCCTGGTCCTACTTGAAACTGTACACTGTTTTTGTTATCATCGTGGTCTTACTTGATAGTGTACACTGTTTTTGTTATTATCCTGGCCTACATGAAACTGTATACTGTTTTTGTTATCATCCTAGTCCTACTTGAAAATGTATACTGTCTTTGTTTTCATCCTGGTATTACTTGAAACTGTACACTGTTTTTGTTATCATCCTGGTCCTACTTTACACGGTACACTGTTATTGTTATCATCCTGGTCCTACTTGACACTGTACACTGTTATTGTTATCATCCTGGTTCTTCTTGACACTGTACACTGTTACTGTTATTATCCTGGTCCTTATTGAAGCTGTACACTGTTTTTGTTATCATCCTGGTCCTATTTGAAACTGCACACTAGTTTTGTTATCATCCTGGTCTTACTGTACACTGTTATTATTATCATCCTGGTTCTACTTGACACTGTACACTGTTTTTGTTATCATTCTGGTTTTACTTGAAACTGTACACTGTTTTTGTATTCATCCTGGTCTTTTTTGAAACTGTACACTGTTTTTGTTATCATCCTGGTTTGTATACTGTTTTTGTTATCGTCCTGGTCCTACTTGAAACTATACACTGTTTTTGTTATCATCCTGGTTCTACTTGAAACTGTACATTGTTTTTGTTTTCATCCTGGTCCTACTTGAAACTGTACACTGTTTTTGTTACCATCCTGGTCCTACCTGAAACTGTACACTGTTTTTGTTATCATCGTGGTCTTACTTGAAACTGCACACTGTTTTTGTTATTATTCTGGTTTGATTTGAAGCTGTACACTGTTTTTGTTCTCATCCTGGTCCTACTTGAAACTGTACACTGTTTTTGTTATAATCCTGGTTTAACTTGAAACTGTTCACTTTTTTTGTTATCATACTGATCCTACTTGATACTTTACACTGTTTTAGTTACCATCCTGGTCCTACTTGAAACTGTACACTGTTTTTATTATCATCCTGGTCCTCCTTCAATTTGTAGACTGTTTTTGTTGTCATCGTGGTCTTACTTGAAACTGCACACTGTTTTTGTTATCATTCTGGTTTGACTTGAAGCTGTACACTGTTTTTGTTATCATCCTGGTCCTACTTGAAACAGTACACTGTTTTTGTTATCATCCTGGTCTTACTTGAAATTGTACACTGTTTTTGTTATCATCTTGGTCTTACTTGAAATTTCACTGTTTTTTTCGCATCCAGCTCTTACTTGAAACTGTACACTGTTTTTGTTATCATCCTGGTCTTACTTGAAACTGTACACTGTTTTTGTTATCATCCTGGTCTTACTTGAAACTATACACTGTTTTTGTTATCATCCTGGTCTTACTTGAAACTGTACACTGTTTTTGTTATCATCCTGGTCTTACTTGAAACTTTACACTGTTTTTGTTACCATCCAGGTCTTACTTGAAATTGTACACTGTTTTTGTTTTGATCTTTGTCTAACTTGAAACTGTAACTGTTTTTGTTATCATCCTGGTCCTACTTTACACTGTACACTATTTTTTGAATGATCCTGGTCTGACGTGAAACTGTATACTGTTTTTTTTTTCATCCTGGTTTTACTTGAAACTTCACTGTTTTTGTTATCATCCTGCTTTTACGTTAAACAGTACTCTGTTTTTGTTTTCATCGTGGTCTTACTTGAAACTGTACACTGTTGTTGTTATCATTCTGGTCTGACATGAAACTGTTCACTGCTTTTATTTTCATTCCGGTCTTACTTGACACTTTTCACTGTTTTTGTTATCATCCTGGTCTTATTTTAAACTGTATACTTTTTGTGTTTTCATTTTGGTTTTACTTGAAACTGTACACATTTTTTGTTTTCAATATAGTCTTACTTAAAACTGTACACTGTTTTTGTTATCATCCTGGTGTTTTCATCCTGGTCCTTCCTGAAACTGTACACTGTTTTCATTTTCATCTGATCTTACTTGAAACTGTACCCTGTTTTTGTTTTCATCCTTGTTTTACTTGACACTGTACACTGTTTTTGTTAGCATCCTGGTCTTACTTGACACTGTACAATGTTTTTGTTACCATCTGGGTCTTACTTGTAACTGTACACTCTTTTTGTTGTCATGCTGTCCTACTTAAATGTGTACTCTGTTTTTGTTATCATGCTGGTCTCACATGAAACTGTACACTGTTTTTGTTCTCATCTTGGTCTTACTTGAAACTGTACACTGTTTTTGTTACCATCCGGGTCTTACTTGAAACTATACACTATTTTTGTTTTCATCTTTGTTTTACTTGAAACTGTTCACTGTTTTTGTTATCATCCTGGTCTTACTTGAAACTGTACACTGTTTTTGTTACCATCCGGGTCTTACTTGACATTGTACTCTGTTTTTGTTTTCATCCTGGTCTAACTTGAAACTGTACACTGATTTTGTTATCATCCTGGTCTGACTTGAAACTGTACACTGATTTTGTTATCATCCTGGTCTTACATGAAACTGTACTCTGTTTTTGTTTTCATCCTGGTCTAACTTGAAACTGTACACTGATTTTGTTATCATCCTGGTCTGACTTGAAACTGTACACTGTTTTTGTTATCATCCTGGTCTTACATGAAACTGTACTCTGTTTTAGTTTTCATCCTGGTCTAATTTGAAACTGTACACTGTTTTTGTTATCATCCTGGTCTTTCTTGAAACTGTACACTGATTTTGTTATCATCCTGGTCTTACATGAAACTGTACTCTGTTTTTGTTTTCATCCTGGTCTAACTTGAAACTGTACACTGATTTTGTTATCATCCTGGTCTGACTTGAAACTGTACACTGTTTTTGTTATCATCCTGGTCTTACATGAAACTGTACTCTGTTTTTGTTTTCATCCTGGTCTAACTTGAAACTGTACACTGATTTTGTTATCATCCTGGTCTGACTTGAAACTGTACACTGTTTTTGTTATCATCCTGGTCTTACATGAAACTGTACTCTGTTTTTGTTTTCATCCTGGTCTAACTTGAAACTGTACACTGATTTGGTTTTCATCCTGGTCTAACTTGACACTGTTCACTGTTTTTGTTATCATCCTGGTCTTACATGAAACTGTACTCTGTTTTTGTTTTCATCCTGGTCTAACTTGAAACTGTACACTGATTTTGTTATCATCCTGGTCTGACTTGAAACTGTATACTGTTTTTGTTTTCATCCTCGTTTTACTTGAAACTGTTCACATTTTTTGTTTTCAACATAGTCTAACTGAACACAATACACTGGTTTTGTTATCATCCTGGTGTTTTCATCCTTGTCTTACTTGACAGTGTACACTGTTTTGGTTTTCATCTTGTCTTACTTGTAACTGTACACTGTTTTCGTTATCATCCTGGTGTTTTCATCCTGGTCCTTCTTGAAACTGTACACTGTTTTCGTTTTCATCTTGTATAACTTGAAACTGTACATTATTTTTGTTTTCATCTGCGTCTTATTTGACAGTGACACTGTTTTTGTTACCATCGTGGTATTACTTGAAACTGTACACTGTTTTTGTTATCATCCTTGTCTTACTTGAAACTGTACACTGTTTTTGTTATCATCCTGGTCTTACTTGAAACTGTACACTGTTTTTGTTATCATCCTGGTCTTACTTGAAACTGTACACTGTTTTTATTATCATCCTGGTCTTACTTGAAACTGTACACTGTTTTTGTTATCATCCTGGTCTTACTTGAAACTGTACACTGTTTTTGTTATCATCCTGGTCCTACTTGAAACTGTACACTGTTTTTGTTATCATCCTGGTCTTACTTGACACTGTACACTGTTTTTGTTATCATCCTGGTCTTACTTGAAACTGTACACTGTTTTTGTTATCATCCTGGTCCTACTTGAAACTGTACACTATTTTTATTATCATCCTGGTCCTACTTGAAACTGTACACTGTTTTTATTATCATCCTGGTCCTACTTGAAACTGTACACTGTTTTTGTTATCATCCTGGTCTTACTTGAAACTGTACACTGTTTTTATTATCATCCTGGTCCTACTTGAAACTGTACACTGTTTTTATTATCATCCTGGTCCTACTTGAAACTGTACACTGTTTTTGTTATCATCCTGGTCCTACTTGAAACTGTACACTGTTTTTATTATCATCCTGGTCCTACTTGAAACTGTACACTGTTTTTGTTATCATCCTGGTCCTACTTGACACTGTACACTGTTTTTGTTATCATCCTGGTCTTACTTGAAACTGTAAACTGTTTTTGTTATCATCCTGGTCCTACTTGAAACTGTACACTGTTTTTGTTATCATCCTGGTCTTACTTGACACTGTACACTGTTTTTGTTATCATCCTGGTCCTACTTGACACTGTACACTGTTTTTGTTATCATCCTGGTCTTACTTGAAACTGTACACTGTTTTTATTATCATCCTGGTCTTACTTGAAACTGTACACTGTTTTTGTTATCATCCTGGTCTTACTTGAAACTGTACACTGTTTTTGTTATCATCCTGGTCTTACTTGACACTGTACACTGTTTTTGTTATCATCCTGGTCCTACTTGACACTGTACACTGTTTTTGTTATCATCCTGATCTTACTTCAAACTGTACACTGTTTTTATTATCATCCTGGTCTTACTTGAAACTGTACACTGTTTTTGTTATCATCCTGGTCTTACTTGAAACTGTACACTGTTTTTATTATCATCCTGGTCTTACTTGAAACTGTACACTGTTTTTGTTATCATCCTGGTCCTACTTGACACTGTACACTGTTTTTGTTATCATCCTGGTCTTACTTGAAACTGTAAACTGTTTTTGTTATCATCCTGTTCTTACCTTAAACTGTACACTGTTTTTGTTATCATCCTGGTCTTACTTGAAACTGTACACTGTTTTTATTATCATCCTGGTCCTACTTGAAACTGTACACTGTTTTTATTATCATCCTGGTCCTACTTGAAACTGTACACTGTTTTTTATCTCATCCTGGTCTTACTTGAAACTGTACACCGTTTTTGTTACCATCCTGGTTCTATTTGAAATTGTACACTGTTTTTGTTTTCATCCTGGACTAACTTGAAACTGTACACTGTTTTTGTTATCATCCTGGTGCTACTTGAAACTGTACATTGTTTTTGTTATCATCCTGGTCCTACTGGACACTGTTCACTGTTATTGTTATCATCCTGGTCCTACTTGAAACTGTACATTGTTTTTGTTATCATCTGGTCTTACTTGAAACTGTACACTGTTTTTGTTATTATCCTAGTCTTACATGAAACTGTACACTGTCTTTTTTTCAGGTCTTACTTGACACTGTTCACTGTTTTTGTTATCGTCCGGGGTTACTTGAAACTGTTCACTGTTTTTGTTATCATCCTGCTCTTACATGAAACTGTTCACTGTTTTTGTTTTCATCCTGGTCTTACTTGACACTGTTCACTGTTTTTGTTTTCATCCTGGTCCTACTTGACACTGTTCACTGTTTTTGTTTTCATCCTGGTCTTACTTGAAACTGTTAACTGTTTTTGTTATCATCCTGGTCTTACTTGAAACTTCACTGTTTTTGTTATAATCCTGCTCTTACATGAAACTGTTCACTGTTTTTGTTTTCATCCTGGTCTTACTTGACACTGTTCACTGCTTTTGTTATCATCCTGTTCTTACCTTAAACTGTATACTTTTTTGTGTTTTCTTCCTGGTTTTACTTGAAACTGTACACATTTTTTGTTTTCAACATAGTCTAACATAAAACTATACACTGGTTTTGTTATCATCCTGGTGATTTCATCCTAGTCCTACTTGAAACTGTACACTGTTTTGGATTTCATCTTGTCTTACTTGAAACTGTACACTGTTTTTGTTATCATCCTGGTGTTTTCATCCTGTCCTTCTTGAAACTGTACACTGTTTTCATTTTCATCTTGTCTTACTTGAAACTGTACACTGGTTTTGTTACCATCAGGGTCTTTCTTGAAACTGTACAATGTTTCTGTTTTCATCCTGGTCCTACTTGAAACAGTACACTGTTTTTGTTATCATCCTGGTCCTACTTGAAACTGTACACAGTTTTTGTTATCATCCTGGTCTGATTTGAAACAGTACACTGTTTTTGCTTTCATCCTGTCCTACTTGAAACTGTACACTGTTTTTGTTATCATCCTGATCTAACTTGAAATTGTATTCTTTTTTTTGTTACCATCCTGGTCCTCCTTGAAACTGTACACTGTTTTTGTTTTCATCCTGGTCTTACTTGAAACTGTACACTGTTTTTGTTAACATCATGTTCCTACTTGAGACTGTACACTGTTTTTTTACCATCTTGGTCTTACTTGAAACTGTACACTGTTTTTCTTTTCATCCTGGTCCTACTTGAAACTGTACACTGTTTTTGTTATCATCATGGTCTAACTTGACACTGTACACTGTTTTTGTAATCATCCTGGTCTTTCTTGAAGCTATACACTGTTTTTGTTACCATCCTTGTCTTACTTGAAACTGTTCACTGTTTTTGTTTTCATCTTAGTTGAACTTGAAATTGTACACTGTTTTTGTTATCATCATGTTCTTATTTCGCACTGTGAACTGTTTTTTTTTGTTTTCATTCTGGTCTTACTTGACACTGTACACTGTTTTTGTTTTCATCCTAGTATTACTTGAAACTGTACACTGTTTTTGTTATCATTCTGGTTCTATTTGTCACTGTACACTGTTTTTGTTTTCATTCTGGTCTTACTTGAAACTGTACACTGGTTTTGTTTCATCCTGGTATTACTTGAAACTGTACAATGTTTTTGTTTTCATCCTGGTCCTACTTGAAACTGTACACTGTTTTTGTTATCATCCTAGTCTTACTTGGAACAGTACTCTGTTTTTGTTATCATCCTGGTCACTGTTTCTGTTATCATCCTGGTCCTACTTGAAATTTTACACTGTTTTTTATCTCATCCTGGTCTTACTTGAAACTCTACACTGTTTTGTTATCATCTTGGTCTTACTTGAAACTATACACTGTTTTTGTTATCATCCTGGTCTTACTTTGCACTGTGTACTGTTTTTTTTTTGTTTTCATTCTTGAAACTGTTTACTCTTTTTGTTATCATCCTGGTTTTGCTTGAAACTGAACACTGTTTTTGTTACCATCCTGGTCCTACTTGAAACTGTACACTGTTTTTGTGATCATCCTGGTCTTACTTCGCACTGTGTACAGTTTTTTTTTGTTTTCATTCTGGTCTTACTTGACACTGTACACTGTTTTTGTTTTCATCCTGGTATTACTTGTAACTGTACACTGTTTTTGTTTTCATCCTGGTCCTACTTGGAATTGTACACTGTTTTGGTTATCATACTGGTCCTATTTGTAACTGAACACTGTTTTTGTTTCATTCTGGTCCTACTTGAAACTCTACACTGTTTTTGTTTTCTTTCTGGTATTACTTGAAACTGTACAATGTTTTTGTTTTCATCCTGGTCCTAGTTGAAACTGTACACTGTTTTTTTTACCATCCTTGTCCTACATAAAAACTGTACACGGTTTTTGTCATCATCCTGGTTTTACTTGAAACTGTTTACTCTTTTTGTTATCATCCTGGTTTTGCTTGAAACTGAACGCTGTTTTTGTTACCATCCTGGTCCTACTTGAAACTGTACACTGTTTTTGTTATCACCCTGGTCTTACTTGAAAAAAAACTGTACACTGTTTTTGTTATCATCCTCATCTTACTTGAAACTGTACACTGTTTTTGCTACCATCCTGGTCCTACTTGATACTTTACACTGTTTTTGTTTTCATCCTGGTCCTACTTGAAACTGTACACTGTTTTACTTATCATCGTCATCCTACTTGAAACTGTACACTGTTTTTGCTACCATCATGGTCCTACTTGAAACTGTACACTGTTATTGTTATAATCCTGGACCTACTTGAAACTGTACACTGTTTTTGTTTTCATCCTGGTCCTACTTGAAACTGTACACTGTTTTTGTTTTCATTCTGGTCCTACTTGAAACTGTACACTGTTATTGTTATCATCTTTGTCTTACTTGAAACTGTACACTGTTTTTGTTTTCATCTTGGTCCTGCTTGAAACTGTACACTGTTTTTGTTTTCATCCTGGTCCTACTTGACACTGTACACTGTTTCTGTTATTATCCTGGTCCTACTTGAAACTGTACATTGTCTTTGTTATCATCCTGGTCCTACATGAAACCGTATGCTGTTTTTGTTATCATCCTGGTCCTACTTGACACTGTACACTGTTTTTGTTATCATCTTGGTCCTACTTGAAACTGTACACTGTTTTTGTTATCATCTTGGTCCTACTTGAAACTGTACATTGTTTTTGTTATCATCCTGGTCCTACATGAAACCGTACATTGTTTTTGTTATCATCTTGGTCCTACTTGAAACTGTACACTGTTTTTGTTATCATCCTGGTCCTACTTGAAACCGTACATTGTTTTTGTTATCATCCTGGTCCTACTTGAAACTGAACACTGCTTTTGTTATCATCCTGGTCCTACTTGAAACTGTACACTGTTTTTGTTATCATCCTGGTCCTACTTGAAACTGTACATTGTTTTTGTTATCATCCTGGTCCTACATGAAACCGTACATTGTTTTTGTTATCATCTTAGTCCTACTTGAAACTGTACACTGTTTTTGTTATCATCTTGGTTATTCTTGAAACTGTACATTGTTTTTGTTATCATCCTGGTCCTACTTGACACTGTACACTGTTATTGTTATCATCCTGGTCCTACTTGAAAATGAACACAGTTTTTGTTATCATCCTGTTCCTACTTGAAACTTGAGAATGTATTTGTTATCATCCTGGTCCTACTTGAAACTACACACTGTTTTTTTATCATCATGGTCTTAATGTACACTTTACATTGTTTTTGTTTTCATCCTGGTCCTACATGAAACTGTATACTGTTTTTGTCATAACCCTGGTCCTTCTTGAAACTGTACTCTGTCATTGTTATCATCCTGGTATTACTTGAAACTGTTCACTGTTTTTGTTATCATCCTGATCGTACTTGAAACTGTACACTGTTATTGTTATCATCCTGGTCCAACTTGACACTGTACACAGTTTTTGTTATCATCCTGGTCCTATTCAACACTGTACACTGTTATTGTTAACATCCTAGTCCTACTTGAAACTGTACAAAGTTTTTGTTATAATCCTGGTTCTACTTGAACCTGTACACTGTTTTTGTTAACATCCTGATCTAACTAGAAACTGTACACTGTTTTGTTATCATCCTGGTCTTACTCTACACTGTTTTAGTTTTCATCCTCGTCTTACTGTTCACTGTTATTGTTATCATCCTGGTCCTACTTGAAACTGTACACTGTTATTGTTATCATCCTGGTCATACTTGAAACTGAACATTGTTTTTGTTATCATCCTGTCTTACTTGAAACTGTACCCTGTTTTTATTATCATATTTGTCCTACTTGAAACTGTACACTGTTTTTGTTATTATCATGGTTTTGCATGACACTGCACAGTGTTTTTGTTTTCATCCTGGTTTTACTTGAAACTGTACACAGTTTTTATATTCATCCTGGTCTTATTTGAAACTGTACACTTTTTCTGTTTTCATCCTCGTCATACTTGAAACTGAACATTGTTTTTGTTTTCATCCTGGTCCTACATGAAACTGTATACTGTTTTTGTCATCACCCTGGTCCTTCTGGAAACTGTACTCTGTTATTGTTATCATTCTGGTATTACTTGAAACTGTTCACTGTTTTTGTTATCATCCTGATCGTACTTGAAACTGTACACTGTTATTGTTATCATCATGGTCCAACTTGACACTGTACACAATTTTTGTTATCATCCTGGTCCTATTCAACACTGTACACTGTTATTGTTAACATCCTAGTCCTACTTGAAACTGTACACAGTTTTTGTTATCATCCTGGTTCTACTTGAACCTGTACACTGTTTTGTTATCATCCTGGTCTTACTGTACATTATTTTGGTTATCATCCTCATCTGACTGTTCACTGTTATTGTTATCATATTTATCCTACTTGAATCTGTACTCTGTTATTGTTATCATCCTGGTATTACTTGAAACTGTTCACTGTTATTGTTATCATCCTGGTCTTACTTGAAACTGAACACTGCTTTTGTTATCATCCTGATCCTACTTGAAACTGTACACTGTTTTTGTTATTGTCCTGGTCCTACTTGAAACTGTACACTGTTTTTTGTTATCATCTTGGTTCTACTTGAAACTGAACACTGTTTTTGTTATCATCCTGGTTTTATTTGAAACTGTACACTGTTTTTGTATTCATCCTGGTCATATTTGAAACTGTACACTCTCTTTGTTATCATCCTGGTTTGTATACTGTATTTGTTATCATTCCGATCTTACTTAAAACTGTACACTGTTTTTTTTTCAAAATATTTTTACTTAAAACTGTACCCTGGTTTTGTATTCATCCTGATCTTATTTGAAACTGTACACTGTTTTTTGTTATCATCCTGGTCTGTATACTGCTTTTCTTCTCATCCTTGTATTACTTAAAATTGTACACTGTTTTTTTTCAACCTGTTTTTACTTGAAACAGTACACTGCTTTTGTTTTCATCCTGTATTTATCTGAAACTGTACACTGTTTTTGTTATAGTCCTGGTTCTGCTTGAAATTGTACACTGTTTTTGTTATCATCCTGGTTCTACTTGAAACTGTACATTGTTTTTGTTTTCATCCTGGTCCTACTTGAAACTGTACACTGTTTTTGTTATTATCCTGGTCCTCCTTGAACTTGTAGACTGTTTTTGTTATCATCCTGGTCTTACTTGTAACTGTACACTGTTTCTGTTATCATCCTGGTCTTTCTTGACACTATACACTGTTTTTGTATTCATACTGGTCTTACTTCAAACTGTACACTGTTTTTGTTATCATCCTGGTCTTACTTGAAACTGTACACTGTTTTTGTTATCATCTTGGTCTTACTTGAAACTTCACTGTTTTTGTTCTCATCCTGCTCTTACTTGAAACTGTACCCTGTTTTTGTTATCATCCTGGTCTTACATTAAACTGAACACTGTTTTTGTTATCATCGTTGTTTTACTTGAAACTGTACACTGTTTTTGTTATCCTTCTGGTTTTACTTGACACTGTACACTGTTTTTGTTATCCTTCTGGTCTTACTTGAAACTGTACATTGTTTTTGTTTTCATCCTGGTCCTACTTGAAACTGTTCACTGTTTTTGTTATTATCCTGGTCCTCCTTGAATTTGTAGACTGTTTTTGTTATCCTTCTGGTTTTACTTGACACTGTACACTGTTTTTGTTATCCTTCTGGTCTTACTTGAAACTGTACCCTGTTTTTGTTATCATCCTGGTCTTACATTAAACTGAACACTGTTTTTGTTACCATCGTTGTTTTACTTGAAACTGTACACTGTTTTTGTTATCCTTCTGGTTTTACTTGACACTGTACACTGTTTTTGTTATCACTCTGGTTCTACTTGAAACTGTACATTGTTTTTGTTTTCATCCTGGTCCTACTTGAAACTGTTCACTGTTTTTGTTATTATCCTGGTCCTCCTTGAATTTGTAGACTGTTTTTGTTATCCTTCTGGTTTTACTTGACACTGTACACTGTTTTTGTTATCCTTCTGGTCTTACTTGAAACTGTACCCTGTTTTTGTTATCATCCTGGTCTTACATTAAACTGAACACTGTTTTTGTTACCATCCATGTCTTACCTGAAATTGTACACTGTTTTTGTTTTGATCTTGATCTAACTTGAAACTGTACACTGTTTTTTGTTATCATCCTGGCCTGTATACTGCTTTTCTTCTCATCCTTGTCTTACTTAAAATTGTACATTGTTTTTTTTTCAACCTGTTTTTTCTTGAAACAGTACACTGTTTTGTTTTCATCCTGTATTTATCTGAAACTGTACACTGTTTTTGTTATAGTCCTGGTTCTGCTTGAAATTGTACACTGTTTTTGTTATCACCATGGTTCTACTTGAAACTGTACATTGTTTTTGTTTTCATCCTGGTCCTACTTGAAACTGTTCACTGTTTTTGTTATTATCCTGGTCCTCCTTGAATTTGTAGACTGTTTTTGTTATCATCCTGGTGTTACTTGACAATGTATACTGTTTTTGTTATCATCATGTTCTTTCTTGAAACTGTACATTGTTTTTGTTCTCATCCTTGTCTTACTTGACACTGTACATTGTTTTTGTTATCATCCTGGTCCTACTTGAAATTGTATACTGTTTTTGTTATAATCATGGTTTTAATTGAAACTGTGCACTGTTTTTGTTATCTTCGTGGTCTTACTTGATAGTGTACACTGTTTTTGTTATTATCCTGGCCTACATGAAACTGTATACTGTTTTTGTTATCATCCTGGTCCTACTTGAAACTGTATACTGTTTTTGTTTTCATCCTGGTCCTACTTGAAACTGTACACTGTTTTTGTTATCATCCTGGTCTTACTTGAAACTGTACACTGTTACTGTTATCATCTTGGTCCTACTTGAAACTGTACACTGTTATTGTTATCATCCTGGTTATACTTGAAACTCTACACTGTTTTAATAATCATCCTGGTCCTACTTGAAACTGTTCACAGTTTTTGTTATCATCCTGGTCCTACTTGAAACTGTACACCGTTTTTTGTTATTATCTTGGTTCTACTTGAAACTGTACACTGTTTTTGTATTCATCCTGGTCTTATTTGAAACTGTACACTGTTTTTGTTATCATCCTGGTCTGTATATTGTTTTTGTTATCGTCCTGGACCTACTTGAAACTGTACACTGTTTTTGTTATCATCCTGGTTCTACTTGAAACTATACATTGTTTTTGTTTTAATCCTGGTCCTACTTGAAACTGTACACTGTTTTTGTTATCATCCTGGTCCTACTTGAAACTGTACACTGTTTTTGTTATCATCCTGGTCCTACTTGAAACTGTACACTGTTTTTGTTACCATCCTGGTCCTCCTTCAATTTGTAGACTGTTTTTGTTATCATCGTGGTCTTACTTGAAACTGCACACTGTTTTTGTTTACATTCTGGTTTTACTTGAAGCTGTACACTGTTTTTATTATCATTCTGGTCCTACTTGAAACTGCACACTGTTTTTGTTATCATTCTGGATTTACTTGACACTGTACACTGTTTTTGTTACCACCCTGGTCCTACTTAAAACTGTACACTGTTTTTGTTATAATCCTGGTTTAACTTGAAACTGTTCACTTTTTTTGTTATCTTACTGATCTAACTTGATACTTTACACTGTTTTTGTTATTATCCTGGTCCTACTTGACACTATACTCTGTTTTTATACTCATACTGGTCTTACTTCAAATTGTACACTGTTTTTGTTATCATCTTGGTCTTACTTGAAACTTCAATGTTTTTGTTCTCATCCTGCTCTTACTTGAAACTGTACACTGTTTCTGTTATCATCCTGGTCTTACTTGAAACTGTACACTGTTTCTGTTATCATCCTGGTCTTACTTGAAACTGTACACTGTTTTTGTTATCATCCTGGTCTTACATTAAACTGAACACTGTTTTTGTTATCATCATGATTTTACTTGAAACTGTACACTGTTTTTGTTATCATTCTGGTCCTTCTTGAAACTGTACACTGTTTTCATTTTCATCTGATCTTACTTGAAACTGTACACTGTTTCTGTTATCATCCTGGTCTTACTTGAAACTGTACACTGTTTTTGTTATCATCCTGGTCTTACATTAAACTGAACACTGTTTTTGTTATCATCGTGATTTTACTTGAAACTGTACACTGTTTTTGTTATCATCCTGGTCCTACTTGAAACTGTACACCGTTTTTTGTTATTATCTTGGTTCTACTTGAAACTGTACACTGTTTTTGTATTCATCCTGGTCTTATTTGAAACTGTACACTGTTTTTGTTATCATCCTGGTCTGTATATTGTTTTTGTTATCGTCCTGGACCTACTTGAAACTGTACACTGTTTTTGTTTTCATCCTGGTCCTACTTGAAACTGTACACTGTTTTTGTTATCATCCTGGTCCTACTTGAAACTGTACACTGTTTTTGTTACCATCCTGGTCCTCCTTCAATTTGTAGACTGTTTTTGTTATCATCGTGGTCTTACTTGAAACTGCACACTGTTTTTATTTACATTCTGGTTTTACTTGAAGCTGTACACTGTTTTTATTATCATTCTGGTCCTACTTGAAACTGCACACTGTTTTTGTTATCATTCTGGATTTACTTGACACTGTACACTGTTTTTGTTACCACCCTGGTCCTACTTAAAACTGTACACTGTTTTTGTTATAATCCTGGTTTAACTTGAAACTGTTCACTTTTTTTGTTATCTTACTGATCTAACTTGATACTTTACACTGTTTTTGTTATTATCCTGGTCCTACTTGACACTATACTCTGTTTTTATACTCATACTGGTCTTACTTCAAATTGTACACTGTTTTTGTTATCATCTTGGTCTTACTTGAAACTTCAATGTTTTTGTTCTCATCCTGCTCTTACTTGAAACTGTACACTGTTTCTGTTATCATCCTGGTCTTACTTGAAACTGTACACTGTTTCTGTTATCATCCTGGTCTTACTTGAAACTGTACACTGTTTTTGTTATCATCCTGGTCTTACATTAAACTGAACACTGTTTTTGTTATCATCGTGATTTTACTTGAAACTGTACACTGTTTTTGTTATCATTCTGGTCCTTCTTGAAACTGTACACTGTTTTCATTTTCATCTGATCTTACTTGAAACTGAACACTGTTTTTGTTTTCATCCTTGTCTTACTTGACACTGTACACTGTTTTTGTTAGCATCCTGGTCTTACTTGACACTGTACAATGTTTTTGTTACCATCTGGGTCTTACTTGTAACTGTACATTCTTTTTGTTAGCATCCTGGTCTTACTTGACACTGTACACTGTTTTGTTACCATCCGGGTCTTACTTAAAACTGTACACTCGTTTTGTTGGCATGCTGGTCCTACTTGACACTGTACACTGTTTTTGTTAGCATCCTGGTCTTACTTGACACTGTACACTGTTTTGTTACCATCCGGGTCTTACTTAAAACTGTACACTCGTTTTGTTGGCATGCTGGTCTTACTTGACACTGTACAATGTTTTTGTTACCATCTGGGTCTTACTTGTAACTGTACATTCTTTTTGTTAGCAACCTGGTCTTACTTGACACTGTACACTGTTTTGTTACCATCCGGGTCTTACTTAAAACTGTACACTCGTTTTGTTGGCATGCTGGTCTTACTTGAATTTGTACTCTGTTTTTGTTATCATGCTGGCCTCACATGAAACTGTACACTTTTTTTTCTCATCCTGGTCCTACTTGAAACTGTACACTGTTTTTGTTATCATCCTGGTCTTACTTCGCACTGTGTACTGTTTTTTTGTTTTCATTCTGGTCTTTCTTGACACTGTACACTGTTTTTGTTATCATCCTGGTCCTACTTGAAACTATACACTGTTTTTGTTATCATCCTGGTCTTACTTCGCACTGTGTACTGTTTTTTTGTTTTCATTCTGGTCTTACTTGACACTGTACACTGTTTTTGTTTTCATTTTGGTCTTACTTGACACTGTATACTATATAGGATACTTCACATGGCGGCAGTCACGACATGACATGTCAATAATTACATTGTCTTAATTTTGTATGGGAAGATGTAATATTTATACATACGATCGTACGCACGCACGCAAGCACGTACGTAGGCACGCACACACGCACACACGCACACACTGTATATATACATCTGAATTTCAAATTATTGTTTGAATTCAATTTAAGCAGTCTCAACCTAAAAAGTTAACACCACCTGAATAATAATAAATTATATCGCCCCATTAGAGAAAAGGGGTATATGAAATGAGAAAGCACTTGGTACCGTGTTGCACCAAATGGGCGTAATATGTAAAGATTTGTTTATTGTTTAAAGTATTCTTTCTCCAGAAACCCTTTGCCAGAAATATATGTATAAAATGGTCCAATTGTTACAGGGCCTACAATGATCGGAGCGGTATTGTACAAGAGTTCGGTACATAAAAATGATGGCTATCTATTTAGGAACTGGATAACCAAGATTCCTAAATCGAACAAGATTACCTCTTCAGTTCGAGTCAGTTAAAGTTGTAAAAGACCATTGTCGTGATTGAGCTCAGACACGTCCTTTTTTGGAACCGGCACATCCTGTCCAAGACGACGGACGCTAAAAAGCTCAAAGACACCCGATTACTATCAAGTGTGATTATGCGACAAATATGGCATAACTCTGCGGATGTTTTGTTGGTTTGAACTCGACATAGGTTAAAGGAGTACCTGCACTTATAATTTTATTCACAAATAAAGATAACTGTAGAAACAGCTCGTCAGTCGATCTTTGTAAATTAAATCGGTGGAGAAGGGGGGCAAAAAAGATGCCGAGTGACATAGTTATTATCCTGTTGTCTTTCAAAATTGTAAACAACACATATCAATGCCTGTACCTAGGGTGTTTGTTTTAAATGTTAATGTATTAGATCCAGTATCGATAACAAATTTCTTATTTAATATTAGTTATTTGAATTTTTATTATTACTTTTCAATATGGTAGCTTGTTCTCTTAATGTCTCCGATTGGACAAATATGTTAGGTTTTCAGGCTTTGCATGGCGACTGGGAATTAACACTGCGTTCCGTTTTTGACTATGTGGGATTAAATTACAGAAACAGTCCAGATCGAGCTGCTGTGCATGTTCAGTAGTAAATCCAAAATCATAACTTCGTTGTGGCTTAACCAGCCGTCACGGCTATAAGTTTATTTAGTATTGTAATATTTTGGGCATTTAAAGATCCATCTAGATGGATTACTATTGTATAATTATGCTTGATAGCATCATAAATGAATTGAAATAAAATATTCCGTTTAGAAAAAAAAAAAATCTTTATTTCAGTCTAGTTTGTTAACGTGAGCATGCAATTATTTCATTTAACAATCCGACATACCCAACATATTTTTGCAAACCTATTTAGCTGTTTCAGCACGTGTGACTTATATAAAGAATTTACAGCGACCTAGTCACTAAAGACGCTTATTGTAAAACTATGGTTAATGTTATCTGTGCTATTCGTAGAAGTTTTTGCACTTCGGATACTAAAATAAAATGCACCATGCTAACTAAATACTACAATCACATACTTCAAAGACTGACCAATGAAACAGCAAATAGTAAACGACAATAAAATGTATTAAAACTATCATATGACTGTTTGATAACGGTATTGGCGTATGAGAAATAAATATAGCGAAACGAAATTACACTTTATTCTTATTTTTTACTTACCTCTCACCGCTGAGGTCATGGAATCGAGCCCAGCTCAGTTTAAAACTTTAAGTGAGAAAGTTTGCCAGTTTCTTGCCAAAGGATGATGTTTCTACTTACTGGTAATCTGATGTCTTCTTTATGGATGTTTAACGTAGTTCTTTAGCAATAAAAATGTAGACAGTACAGAAGACAGAAAACAAAAGAAATTATATTGTGAAAGACGTTTTTTTATAACAGCATAACATGCATTTAAATGAAATTGCTACTGAACATTTTCTACTAAGTTTAAAACACTAAACAATATACATGTATCTATAACAGCAAGGTTACGTGTCTTAACAAAGATTTTAAATGATTAACATATTTTATTGCCAAATGTGTACAAGTACATTGCAATAAAAATGTTATATTTTTGCCAGTTTTTTTTTTTTAAGATTCAATGGTTTTGTGATACCTTTCGCCCACGATGTAGTTCAACTCATCAAATCTAAACAAACACATATTCTGATGTCAATTTTAACTTTTAACTTATGATTTGTTTTCTAACATACTGACCATTTGACATATAATAGGCAGACGCGTACCCAAGCTATACTGAAGTGGATTGAGGAATCTACGTTCCGAAAGTCGCCGGTTCTAGGACCTCCCAGCAAGGAGTTCGATTGCTACTACTCTTGTTTTCTACCCAGGAAGTGGACTCAAGAGTGTTTTACTTTTTCTCTAGAAACGCGGCGTTCCTATCGGATTTTTTACATCTGTAGTAATTTATCAAAAAAATCTGTACAACCAATCTATAAAGTCTCAGCTTTCGTTTAATAGTTTAGTATATGTGTACAAATTTTTAAATAAATTACGCCAGATATAAAAAAAAATCGGCATTACAGTTGTCATACAAAATAAAAATTCATGTTACCATAATCAACTGAACATCCCCGATTCTAGATAAAGTCTAATTTCCAAGCTTTCTTTCCGGCAAATTTTGTAATTACTTTGTCAATGTCAATCTGCTCATGTCTGTAACTATGTAGCATGGCTAATCCGGTAAGGCGTTCAGATGTCATGGTATTCCTCGGGTAATTCTTCACTCTGCTCATGACACTGAACCACCCTTCCACATTGGCTGTGAATATCAGGATAGAGGGCGTTGTTTGTCACAGTTATAATGCTCTTTTAATCAGAAGGCTTATCTTCTTCTAGGGACCATCTGACCTTCCACCGAAACACTTCACGCCGGAAGCTCTCACGGTCACCATTGAGGTCAGTAAAGAATGCATGAAAGCAGGGAATTATCTTTAATTCCTTGATCAAAAGCACTGTCCTCCTGTTGTGCTGCCGACTGATGCACCATACTTTGGATCATGTACTGGGTAAGGAAACTGTCATGTGCTATGAGTAAACGATCCTCGAGCTCCGTCACAAAATGGTCGAAGAATGGGTAGTACAGAGCACGCTTCCAGTGCACGGAGACAAAGTAAGCTGGGACGTCCGAACGATGTTGCTGGTGCTGGGCTGTTCTAGGCTTCGAACTCGTATACTTCAGCTATAAAACCACTTTCTGGTAAAGCTCGTCCCATACAGCATCACCCGCTCTCCCGGCACGAATCTGTGTGATAAGTACATTGTTTTCCTTTGCCGCTTCAACCATATCGCTGCCCTTTGCCTGCGACATCTTGAGTCATTACACCCTGCAGTACAAATACAACAGCAACTAGCGAAACAATGAAGTCAAACTTCAAGGGACTGCATTTGTAACTGCGCGCCTTGGAGTGTCATTCGTAATCCAGTACTTCGAATGAAGTCGTGTCCGTTTCTACATCTCTTCTCTAGCAACAAGGTCATTTTCAAACTCATTTTTAAATGAAAGTAGACGTTTTGCTGATGCCAGTAGCGACTTCAGCAATTTTCTGACATCGGCATTTTTTATTATTATTTTGCAAAATGATGTATACTCAGCTGCGTACTCGCGTATAGGCAGGTACGCGCCTGATAAGAATAAATAAATCAATGCAATACTTAGCACCCCCGAAAGAACATTAAAGGAACCATACTTTTACTTCTTCCTCCTTCATTCGAACGTCCGGAATATTCAAAGGAGATAAATACTAATGATGCAAGACCTAATAACAGCAATGACAAAAAAACAGTATCAATTAAAAGAATTTGTAAAACAAGACAAAAATGTTTTTCATGTTTTACGATCTCCTACTGTTTTAATTTATTTTGAATTACCTTAAGAAATAGGTATGATGTTCAAATTAACCCATCATTGCATGGAAGGGCAACCAGGTCAAATTCTATTCCGCTTGTTACTTATTCTGTTGTTGTTAATTACAACAGCCTTTCTGTGTTTTTGTTAATCAAACCATACAATGCTGTAAGACCTGTGTTTTATTTAGTAGTTTTAATTCCGCAATTACTTTGTTCGTCATACTCGATAAAACAGTTGCGAAGTGCTTACTGTTACATGGTAATATGCGGTTTCTGTTTGCCATTTCGCTTTCCGCTTAACCGTATTCCGACAAACGTAATCCGACTGCGAAACTACAAGTACCTGTTCCTCCAAGTTTTGCTAGCTCTGCCTTTAAACGGTGTCGCGTTAAAAATTTAGTTTGGAAAGCCTAAATGCAATCCGTGATCGGGCCTAAGGCCGCAATACCCGAAAAGAACCATGCTACGTCATTGATTTTTGCCGTTTTTATCCAGGCGCTTGCACCCATTTTCGAAGCATTTGATTTACGAAGATTATTGTTAGAGGGAAGTTGGGGGAAACTTTAAATTCAAAGATCTATAACTTCAAAATGCGCTAGTCAAGGTAGCATGATGACCTTCCTACAATTCCGTACCGTCTAAGAAGCATACGATGCACTGAGATAATTTAAAGTAAAAACAACAACAAAATTTTCAGTGTTCAAAGCCACAAAAAACCTTGGTTCAAAGGGTAGAAATGTGTTTATTTTTTCTGTCTATATATTTTTCCTAAAGTGAGTAGACCCTAGCCTGTGAGCACTGATACCCTTTTTATGGTTCTTGTACATGTCGTATGTGCAATTGAATATTTCTTACCATGCATGTACAACAATAAACATATAGATATAAATCTATTTCTCTCTCTCTATATATATATATATTTATTTGATGAGAATGTGTTAATTCTCCTTAATATGAGGACATATTTTTATTATGTATGTCTATCCCTCGTGAATATAGGGCCTATACTTATTTAAAAATAGCTTGTAAAAAGTCGTTCAGTCAGACCTCCACGTTGGTACTCGTTGGAAACCATCGTAACACTATATAACTTGGGCTGACATGACGGAATGCGAAGTTTCTGAAATAGATTGATTGGTTGAATTTTTAGCGTCATTTTTATGCAATCGATCGCTTACAGACGATCAGTTAACCTTACCACTATTTCTATATCAGGTGAGGTCCAATGGCTGATTGAACCAGTCAGTTGAGGTCCAATGGGGATTGTACCAGTAAATGGATCTCACAATGCAGAAAGTACTGTATCTTTCTATATCAGTCGAGGTCCAATGGTGGATTGAACCAGTAAATGGATCTTACAATGCAGAAAGTACTGTATATTTCTATATCAAATGGGGTCCAATGGTGGATTGCACCAGTAAATGGATCTAACAATGCAGAACGTACTGTATTTTTCTATATTAGGTGTGACCCAATGGCGAATTGCACCAGAAAATGGATCTAACAGTGCAGAAAGTACTGTATATTTCTATATCTGGTGAGGTCCAATGGCGGATTGCACCAGTTAATGGATCTAACAGTGCGGAAAGTACTGCATTTTTCTATATCAGGTGGGGTCCAATGGCGGATTGCACCAGTAAATGGATCTAACAATGCAGAAAGTAATTTATATTTCTATATCAGACGAGGTCCAATGGCGGATTGAACCGGTAAATGGATCTTACAATGCAGAAAATACTGTATATTTCTATATCAGGTGAGGTCCAATTGCGGATTGCACCAGTAAATTAATCTCTAAAGCAGGTAATACTATATCTTTATAATGCTGATGTACACTGGCTGATGTTTACTTTCTGTATTGTTAGTAATTAGTTTTAGGACGTTAACAAAACCCGATTGTGACAGCTATTGGAGTAATTCAAGTAACATCCTCGGCCCGTCTATGTTTTGTGTCATTGAGCTGGACACTTTATCCACATATGCTAAGTACTGCTTCTACGCAGGATGACATCGCACATGACGTGTCTGAGTTGTAGAAGCTTGTTTCACATTACCTTTAGGATCGTTTGAAGCCTTCTCAAACGACAGGCATATTTATATACAGCGAATAAGTAATTATGAACAAAAGCGTTATCAGGCACCTCACGTATAACCTTGATCAAAATATCCCCTGACAACTTGTACACAAACAGTATGTGCTCTATTTGTATTCCAATTAACTGACACGATTTCAATCTAGCATTTGTATCATTTATATTTTATTTAAAATGAAAAAAATACATGTATATCATTTCTATCAGGGGTCAACGGTGTACTGAAACTGCTAGTACTTAATTTAATTCAATGCCGCTACATACTTTCAAGCACATGAAACATCACACTATAATTGCATAAGATTTATATGCATATGCACATTGCAGTTTTCATGTCTTCAATGTAGCTGTTTTTGACAGCTATATAAAATATCTACAGCTGTAAAACAAACAAATGTCTCCAACGTTCCTTTGGAGTGTATACAATCGACAATTATATCTCGAATATCCTTCAACACCTGAAACGTCAATCGAACAACCGCCAATGGCAGGAGCTTAAACGTAGTAAACGGGTGTATCCAACATCGCTCTGCCCATCTCGTCATATCATAACACGTGACAGTGTAAACAAAGGAACCCCGCCAGATTATTATCTTCCAAAGGCGAAAGTAAATCATATAAACGTTCCCTAAGTACTGACCATTATCATGATAACACTAACATGGTATTTTATACATACAGCGTAGTTTATTTTATTATTTTTCTGCTTGCATAGTCGTTAAAGATGCTGTTTACATTTGAGACATTATAGCCGATCTTAGTTAATAAATCACTTAGATCGACGCTGGTATTTGGGAACATGTACGTATAATGAATGGTAATATATACGGTATTCATTTCTCTGTTTGCATCTAATTATACAGCACTCATTAAACATTCGTACATATGTAAATATGTAAATTCACATTGTAAGCAGACTGGTTCCACGAGTTATCGTGTAAGTGTTTAACATAAGCGTATCCATAGTTTGGTTATGTATATAGAACAGAGTGAAGTTCCTGACTTGTCTGTAGAACGGACTTAGCTGTCACCCCACCCCCCTCTTTTGGGTCCGGTACATAGCAATTAATTTGAACACGTTGGTCATTTACGTTAAAGTTTAGTAAACGTTCAATAGCTACACTGAGGATCTTTAAACAACGCAAAAGTCAGATTTCGTAAAAATAAACAAGTTTTTTATTTATGAATTTTAATAAACAATAAACATGTATATATGCCACACAAAGTGTGTGAATTTTATTGGAAAATATTATCAATTCCATGAGAATAAACGCTTCAAACAGCGATACCCTAAATCACCAACATTTTGCAATTACTTCCGGTTGAAACTACCATTGACAGCAACGCAGGCAACACATACCCGCCTCGTTGAAAGCACAATATTTGTAATAGAGAGAAATATTATTCCACTCCTGACTGAAGGCGTGGGGAAACTCATCAACGTTACTCGGTAGCGTTAATGCGTCTATCCAACTCATCACAGACATGCCCAATTGGAGAATTGCGTTTTTAAAGTCTCCCAGTGTATGGGTAATGGGAAAGGCATGGAATTCCCTGCTTTTTTGATTGGGCGATAAATATGCCTGATTCGGGAGATATCGGGTTCTCGGGTGGACTAGTTTCTGAGGGCAATCACGTTCGCTTTGTGTCTTTCAATGCATTCGGACCATTTATCATTTACGTCCTTCCTATACACGAGGGCTGTTTGGGAAGTTTGGAGACATTGCAAATTACAAGGGCTGGAAAAGAGATATAAACTTAACATTACATCTCGTATGGCATGTATAACATACATTATGTCATACGTGTTAATCGTGATTGTCCTAGGAGGCGAAATAGTTGAGAATTAATTGAAAACAGTGTTGGAACCAAGGAATTATACAAGTCCTTGTGGGAACATAAAACATTTTGCAGGTATCTTGATTTATTTTATTTGACACTCCAACTTCCTTAACCAATATTTTTGCCGCAAATCGATGCAGTGCATCACATTTTCTTGTTGTCAGCTGAAACGGCGTTTCCTCTTTTGTTTGTTTTAAAGGACTGATTAATTTTTTGTTCCGATTATTTCTTGGATATAAGAGTATTGACAATAATATTTGTAACATTTTTGTTAGCGCTAATATGTTTGTATAGCTTATTTTAATGGCATATTATTGATATAAGGTAAAAATATGCTTGTGATCTTAAAGCGTGACCAATATAAAAATATTACATGGCCAATCTAAATTCTTAAATTACTTCTTTATACCTTTAATAACACAATAATTATATAAACTACCGAAGCTAGTGAAATGTCTGATTACAAATTTAGTCTTGACACATTAGGGTACATTGAACCTAGGCGTTTTTATTTTCACCGAAGCAATACTTATTCAGTAGGATAAACGCTTCAATCACTCTTTACTGGCAAACATTTATTTAATCACTTTTAAAAAACAGCACACTACATTCAATATTTTTTTCGTCCCACTAGTACAAGAAGGTGATAAGCGTCTTCGTATCTTATCCCAACCCCATAAATAAATTCCACATACATATGCATCATTATCAAAATAAAGAATTTACGACCAAGTTTTATCCAAATAATGGTGTCCAAGCTATTTATTACTACCTCAATACCATTTTTTTAAAGATTCCTTGTAGTATAAAACAATACCACCACTAGATCTTTTGGCATTACGATGTTTAAATTTACGGTAAAATATATATGAAACATATCCCCTCGAGCTAATATCACTATTAGTACATTTCAGGATTCATATAAAAATACAATGATGCAGGGATTGTAAAATGGACCAGAAGAGTTCACATGCGTTGTATCTCTGAAACATACTTAATAGAGGTTGATGCACTTGATAGTGTATATTGTGTCTCTCTGCGTGTGTGTGTGGTGTGTACGTGCGTACGTGCGTGCGTGCTTGTGCGTGTGCCTGCCTGCCTGCCTGCCTGCCAGCCTAACTTCCCGCCCATTCGTACGTTTTTGACTGGTCGTCCGTCCGTGTGCATTATGCGTACATAAAATATCCATGTTTAAGTTGTATTCAAATCAGACTTAAACACAGTTTACGGTTGATAGAATATGACGTTAAGCAAATAGTGTATAAAGCATAGATTCAATTTGAGATAAAAAAAAAAACGCTCTTATTGAAATTGGTTTCATTATAAAAGTGAAGGCGCACAGAGCCTTGACGGATATCGTTTTTGGTGTTTACCGCTTACTTGTACTACACATTTGCTGCAGACAGGACGGTATACGGTTGTAAGTAGCCTAGTTTTTCTAACTAGATTGAAAATAATCATTAATAACGTCAATTACGCTGTAATATTGTTTGTACGTTTTTTATGTATGAGTTATGTTGTGTCGGAAATGAATAGCATTGTTTATGTTTAATAAAAAAAAAAATATTATTTACTATTCAGAGCTTGTGTGTTTAAAGAATGAGAGCATGTGGTTTTATTCTGTTGTTTTAATTTATTTATATATTTAGCACAAACTTGAATATTTAAATGAATAAATAGACATCGGAATGAATATTTCAAGTTCTTGAGATGTTACATAGTGTGTATATATATATGTATATGATGACGAGAAACTGTATATAGTTTAAGTCAATAAAATGTCTTATGTCGTATGTATCTAGTATCAACGTACGTCGAGATTCAAGACAATTCATTTACTTAACTAAGTATACATTAAACTTAACGTGTAAATGTTTACGTAAATTTGCTTTACTGTAATTATATCAATTTACCTTTCTGTATATTTTATTTTTTTAAAGTATTACAGTTAATGTTGATGAAACTTCATCTTGACATGTACGGTTGTAATTATTCGTCCATGTACTGTACGGACAAGTTGTGGATTAACGAACTTTATAATGATAATTTAGAAGTGTTAGTTATTCTTTTATCATTAAATACATATTCATGTAACAGTATACTAGCTATATGCTCGTTATATCTCTGGCTTAGTAATGGTTTTATGCATTGACACGCTCATAACAACATAATATTTACATAAGCTTTAACAAGTGTAGATTTATTAATGGACGGCTTTAATTGAGGGGATGTGTCAGGTGAGTGTATGTGGGCCGACCTGCCAAATAAAGAGAAGCCACGCTAGTTTATACTACTCTATTTAAGCTCGAATTACAAAGTAAGCTTAAAGACCCAACCTGGGTATAAAAGGGAAGGTAATGGCGGTGGGAGTGTTTTCCCTTATTTTTCAAAACACATTCAGATCTGGGAGAGTAATTTTCAAATCTAAAATAAATTCATGGATTGAAAAATTTGAAATTTGTCATGCAACATAGTCTTAATATCACTCACAGTTCCTGAAAATTTCAGAATTAAATCTGCAATAATTTATTACTTATTGCTTTCAACAGACAATCAGTTACAGTGAAATTTAAATTTTGTGAGAGGAGCAAACGGGTCAATATTTGTCATGTGACCAATGTTTGTAAACAAAATGGCATGCTGCAGCTCACATGGCTGTATTCAAGATATAATAGTTAAATACAAACTACAAATCATGCAAGACTTACCAAACTTTTAAATGATTCCTTCTATTATCCTTTTTTTAATCACCAACAGTTGTATATCACCATATTCAATTGAATTATACAATTGTTCCTACTCTTTATTAAAAAAAATTATGGTGCCACACGAATGAATCATTTTACATGTGTATTATATTACATGAAACAGAAATGATAGTTTTAGATTAAAACTAAAGACAGTACTTTCACCAGGAATATCATGAATATATATATATATATATATATATACCAGGAATATCATGAATATATATATATATATATACATATAATTACATCTGATTTATTCATCATGATTTCTGCTTTAATGAAGTTGAAGTGTTTTATCTTCCTCCGTGTATTACATTGTTATAACAGGTACCAATTTTGTTAATGATTTTTTTTCACTTTTTATTTTGTTTTTGATAGGCGCGGCCTTGACATTGTTCATAATCACCACAATTTATAATTTACAATTAATACACATGCATGATAAAACACCAACATTTATTGAAGTTTATTATTAGCACAGTCTCTATCACTCAACTTTGTATCCAAGGTATGATTTGAGGTATTGTGTTGAGAAAGACACCTTTTGCAATTTTTAATCACATCGACATTAGTTCAAGTCTAATTCCTAATATGTTCAACAAAGTGTCGACAATTACTTTTTTATCAATAACATCCCAGTATTAATATAATATCTAAGTATGAATATAATTGTAAGTTCTTATTTCCGTCACTAAAAGTGACAAAAATATCAGCACATAACATGTAACATATCTATGTATTTTAATGTCCCTCCAAATCGTACTAAATGATTCATAATGGGCTGTACCAACTTGAATATAGGGATTTTGGGCATATCTGTTAGACTGATTATAATGCTTGAATTGTGGTTTAAAATTATTAGGCACATATGTTCATATACATAATTACTTTGATATCAATCAACAACATTATCACATCACTTAATAATGTTGATAAAACAGTAATTACCTGATAACGATTAATTAAAGACCCTGTAGTCCCTAATGCTAAAGTGGGATGTGATATTGACCCCAGTCAACATTCCTGTATCAGTTACAATGTAAACCTTCAGTATTGTTTTACAAACATTTTGCTGTCTGCTATAATCGCTGTTCTATTGTTAGACCATATTATACACTCCCAGTTGATAAAACACGCCCTGCAGAGCAACTAATTTACATCCGATAGTCTGATCGGATGTTGGTTCTTTAAGTCCCTCACATGTCCGCTTCTTGGGTAAAATAAGTACTGAATATATTTTATAGATATTATCGGGTCGATTATTGGATCGGACTCACGGTACTTGGTGTGAGCGGCCAACACTATAACCCCGTTACCGTTATAGCCGAGCTGAGTTGAAAGATTTCGAATGTTTGCGTTGATACTATTGTTATGTTTTGTTTTTTTGTTCTCGTTTTTTTCTTATGGCTGTTTATGTGTGAAGGTTATAACATATATGTGTGATACATTTAAACTTCAATATTCAATATATATATAAATGACAACTATTATATTATGCACCATACGTCAACTTAGTTAACAACTGCATAACCACTATTGGTATATCCAGTAACTACATAACAATGAAACAGTTTATTATTTCATTATTTTGGTCATGCTTGGCTGTCACAAGAAGTGGGAAATTATATTTCGTTTATAGTTGCTCAAATATTAAAATATTGATCTTGAGCAGTCACCTAAAGCATTTCTTAATAAACCTTTTAAATCGTCACTTAATGTCTAATCTTATTAACCTGTTGTCATATCATACACATCTAAAAGAATGTTTTCACCTTTTCGTTGCTCTAGTCATTCACATTGAGACAGGTTGCCACTCAGGATTACGTGAGCGTTGATGTATTGTCCAATGCGTTACATGAGAAATGTACCTAAATTTGAAGACTACTTTCATATTTTTTAATTGTCCTGCATATGATTCAATAGAATTAATCGATTTTAATGCTAAATTGGTTATCCAGCCACCAACAGTACTGATTAAACTTACAGGATCCCAGGAAACAGTGGTAAGGTTAATTGATCGTCTGTTAGTTCTCGATAGCATAAACATGACGCTAAATATTTATTCAATCAATCAATCAACCAATCAATCATGTCAACAGTATTTCTTTAAATAACATTTTACCATTCTGTCATATAAGTAAACACTTTGTGAATAGAAATAGTCGCTCAACCTGCGTATGTATTGTATTACACTGTCCTGATTAAAAACACTGTTTGCACATGATAGGCAAAAATACCTGTGACCAAAAACAGACCTCATGAACAGAAGTCTACACATACACTAAATGCTTGACTGTTTCTTTTGCTACTGTTACAAGCGTATCTACGTTTTAAATCTGATATTTTTGTGTATTTGTTTTTACATACACTACCATACTTAGATCTATTATGTTGCTTTTTTTGTAACATAGTTTGTATGTAGCGTCAAGTTACACAAACAACAATGTTGCTTTTGTTACGAGTGAAACTGATCTAGTACCAACATGAGCCCTTTGAGCAATTCAAACATAGAAATTATCATCTTACAAGTAGCAAGAATTTATAGATATATTAAGTTTAATGTGTATCAGACATAGGTGTGGGTCATTTGCAAAGGTCAAACGTTTGACGGTTCGTTGTGGAGATATAACGACGGTATCTAATTGAGTTTTGTGAGCGCCGTCACACTGAAGTATCATGCCACATATACAAGAAACATGTACGATACCCCATCCAGTCACATTAAACAAACACCGGGCAAACACGATCTAGAACACTGACACTCTGGAGTATCATGCCACAGATGCAAGATACATGTATGATACCCCACCCAGTCACATTAAACTAACACCGGGCAAACCAGACCTAGAACACCGTCAAACTGGAGTATCATGCCACAGATACAAGAAACATGTATGCTACCCCATCCAGTTACATAAAACTAACACTTGGCCGACCAGATCTAGAACGCGGACACACTGGAGTATCATGCCACAGATACAAGATACATGTATGATACCTCATCCAGTCACATTATACTGACACCGCGTCGACCAGACCTAAAACACTGACACACTGGAGTATCATGCCACAGATACAAGCTACATGTATGATACCCCATCCAGTCACATTAAACTAACACCAGGTCGACCAGACCTAGAACACTGCCACACTGGAATATCATGCCACAGATACAAGATACATGTATAATACCCCATCCAGTCACATTAAACTAACACCTGGCCGACCAGACCTAGAACACTGACACACTGGAGTATCATGTCACAGATAAAAGATACATGTATGATACCCCATCAAGTCACATTAAACTAACACCGGGCAAACCAGACCTAGAACACCGCCACAATGGAGTATCATGTCACAGATACAAGATACATGTATGAAACCCCATCCAGTCACACTAAACTAACACCGGGCCGACGAGACCTACAACACTGACACACTGGAGTATCATGCCATAGATACAAGATACATGCATGAAACCCTATCCAGTCACAATAAACTAACACCGGACCGACCAGACCTAACACTGACACACTGAAGTATCATGCCACAGATACAAGATACATGTATGATACCCCATCAAGTCATATTATACTGACACCGGGCCGACCAGACCTAGAACACTGACACACTGGAGTATCATGCTACAGATACAAGATACATGTATTATACCCCATCAAGTCACATTATACTGACATAGGGCCGACCAGACCTAGAACACCGCCACACTGAAGTATATGCCACATATACAAGATACATGTATGATACCCCATCCAGTCACATTAAACTAACACCGGGCAAACCAGACTATGAACACCGCCACACTGAAGTGTATGCCACATATACAAGATACATGTATGATACCCCATCTAGTCACATTAAACTAACACCGGGCAAACCAGACTATGAACACCGCCACACTGAAGTATATGCCACATATACAAGATACATGTATGATACCCCATCCAGTCACATTAAACTAACACCGGGCAAACCAGACTATGAACACCGCCACACTGAAGTATATGCCACATATACAAGATACATGTATGATACCCCATCCAGTCACATTAAACTAACACCGGGCAAACCAGACTATGAACACCGCCACACTGAAGTATAATGTCACAGATACATGATACATACATGATACCCCATCTAATCACATTTAAATAACACCGGACCGACCAGACCTAACACTGACACACTGGAGTATCATGCCACAGATGCAAGATACATGTATGATACCCCATCCAGTCACATTAAACTAACACCGGGCGAACCAGACCTAGAATATTGACACATGGAGTATCATGCCACAGATACAAGATGCATGTATGATACCCCATCCAGTCACATTAAACTAACACCGGGCAAACCAGACCTAGAACACTGACACACAGGAGTATCATGCCACAGATACAAGATACATGTATTATACCCCATCCAGTCACATTAAACTAACATCGGGCAAACCAGACCTAGAAAACTGACACACTGGAGTATCATGCCACAGATACAAGATTCATGTATTATACCCCATCCAGTCACATTAAACTAACACCGGGCAAACCAGACCTAGAACACTGACACACTGGAGTATCATGCCACAGATACAAGATACATGTATGATACCCCATCCAGTCACATTAAACTAACACCGGGCAAACCAGACCTAGAACATTGACACATGGAGTATCATGCCACAGATACAAGAGACATGTATTATACCCCATCAAGTCACATTAAACTAACACCGGGCAAACCAGACCTAGAACACTGACACACTGGAGTATCATGCCACAGATACAAGATACATGTATGATACCCCATCCAGTCACATTAAACTAGCACCGGGCAAACCAGACCTAGAACATTGACCAATGGAGTATCATGCCACAGATACAAGAGACATGTATTATACCCCATCAAGTCACATTAAACTAACACCGGGCAAACCAGACCTAGAACACTGACACACTGGAGTATCATGCCACAGATACAATATACATGTATTATACCCCATCGAGTCACATTAAACTAACACCGGGCAAACCATACCTAGAACACTGACACACTGGAGTATCATGCCACAGATACAAGATACATGTATGATACCCCATCCAGTCACATTAAACTAACACCGGGCAAACCAGACCTAGAACATTGACACATGGAGTATCATGCCACAGATACAAGATACATGTATTATACCCCATCAAGTCACATTAAACTAGCACCGGGCAAACCAGACCTAGAACACTGACACACTGGAGTATCATGCCACAGATACAAGATACATGTATGATACCCCATCCAGTCACATTAAACTAACACCGGGCAAACCAGACCTAGAACACTGACACACTGGAGTATCATGCCACAGATACAAGATACATGTATGATACCCAATCCAGTCACATTAAACTAACACCGGGCAAACCAGACCTAGAACACCGCCACACTGGAGTATCATGCCACAGATACAAGATACATGTATAATACCCCATCCAGTCACATTAAACTAACACCGGGCAAACCAGACCTAGAACTATCCTTAAAAAGCCGATCGCCAAGCGAAGAAGTTAATAGTACCATTGTTCAAATCTTTGATATGATCCGGTCGTGGATCAAACACAATACTTTTCACATGCGTTGAATGTTTACTAAATCACCTTGTTGCACAATACTGCATTCTCACTTATGTTACCATATACCATGGCGTTGGTAAACATTTATTTATTATCTCTTTTACAACTGAGAAGCCATAGTTGTGCTTTTGTGAGTAATCCCCCTTCAGTTACTAAAATATTTAATTTTTTTTTAGTTATTACCCTTTTTAGCTACTGCGAAGACATACTTGTGTTTGTGTGTGAGTTATTCCCCTTTTCAGTGCTGGGAAGACACGGGTGTGTATTTGTGAGTAATTAGTCACCAGTTTAACTACTGCGAAATAAAAATATTACTTTTTGTTTGAGCTACTCCTCTTCAACTAGTGCGGAGATAGACTTGTGTTTTGTGTGAGCTGTACCTCTTTGACTACCGAGAGGACACAATTGTGTTTTGTGTGAGCTGTACCTCTTTGACTACCGAGAATACACAACTGTGTTTTGTGTGAGCATTACCTCTTTGACTACCGAGAGGACACAACTGTGTTTTGTGTGAACTGTATTTCTTTAACTACCGAAAGGACACAACTATGTTTTCAGTGAGCTTTACCTCTTTGACTACTGAGAGGACACAGCTGTGTTTTGTGTGAGCATTACCTCATTGCCTACCGAGAGGACACAACTGTGTTTTGTGTGAACTGTATTTCTTTAACTACCGAAAGGACACAACTGTGTTTTGTGTGAGCTTAACCTCTTTGACTACCGAGAGGACACAGCTGTGTTTTGTGTGAGCATTACCTCTTTGACCACGAGAGGACACAACTGTGTTTTGTGTGAGCATTACCTCTTTGACTACCGAGATGACACAGCTGTGTTTTGTGTGAGCTGTACTTCTTTAACTACCGAGAGGACACAACTGTGTTTTGTGTGAGCATTATCTCTTTGACTACCGAGAGGACACAGCTGTGTTTTCTGTGAGTATTTTCTCTTTGACTACGGAGAGGACACAACTGTGTTTTGTGTGAGCATTACCTCTTTGACTTCCGAGATGACACAGCTGTGTTTTGTGTGAGCTGTACATCTTTAACTACCGAGAGGACACAACTGTGTTTTGTGTGAGCTGTACTTCTTTGCCTACCGAGAGGACACAACTGTATTTTGTGTGAGCTGTACATCTTTAACTACCGAGAGGACACAGCTGTGTTTTGTGTGAGCATTACCTCTTTGACTACCGAGAGGACACAACTGTGTTTGTGTGAGCTATACCTCTTTAACTATCGAGAGGACACAACTGTGTTTTGTGTGAGCTGTACCTCATTGCTTACCGAGAGGACACAACTGTGTTTTGTGTGAGCTGTACCTTTTTGACTACCGAGAGGACACAACTGTGTTCTGTGTGAGCTGTACCTCTTTGCCTACCGAGAGGACACAACTGTGTTCTGTGTGAGCTGTACCTTTTTATCTACAGAGAGGACACAGCTGTGTTAAGTGTGAACTGTACTTCTTTTAACTACCGAGAGGACACAACTGTGTTGTGTGTGAGCATTATCTTTTTGACTACCGAGAGGACACAGCTGTGTTTTGTTTGAGCATTACCTCTTTGACTACCGAGAGGACACAACTGTGTTTTGTGTGAGCATTACCTCTTTGACTACCGAGATGACATAGCTGTGTTTTGTGTGAGCTGTTCTTCTTTAACTACCGAGAGGACACACTGTGTTTTGTGTGAGCATTACCTCTTTGACTACCGAGAGGACACAGCTGTGTTTTGTGTGAGTATTTTCTCTTTGACTGCCGAGAGGACACAACTGTGTTTTGTGTGAGCATTACCTCTTTGACTACCGAGATGACACAGCTGTGTTTTGTGTGAGCTGTACTTCTTTAACTACCGAGAGGACACAGCCGTGTTTTGTGTGAGATTACCTCTTTGACTACCGAGAGGACAGAACTGTGTTTTGTGTGAGCTGTACTTCTTTGCCTACCGAGAGGACACAACTGTGTTTTGTGTGAGCTGTACCTCATTGCTTACCGAGAGGACACAACTGTGTTTTGTGTGAGCTGTACCTTTTTGACTACCGAGAGGACACAACTGTGTTTTGTGTGAGCTGTACTTCTTTAACTACCGAGAGGACACAGCTGTGTTTTGTGTGAGATTACCTCTTTGACTACCGAGAGGACAGAACTGTGTTTTGTGTGAGCTGTACTTCTTTGCCTACCGAGAGGACACAACTGTGTTTTGTGTGAGCTGTACCTCATTGCTTACCGAGAGGACACAACTGTGTTTTGTGTGAGCTGTACCTTTTTGACTACCGAGAGGACACAACTGTGTTTTGTGTGAGCTGTACATCTTTAACTACCGAGAGGACACAGCTGTGTTTTGTGTGAGATTACCTCTTTGACTACCGAGAGGACAGAACTGTGTTTTGTGTGAGCTGTACTTCTTTGCCTACCGAGAGGACACAACTGTGTTTTGTGTGAGCTGTACCTTTTTGACTACCGAGAGGACACAACTGTGTTCTGTGTGAGCTGTACCTCTTTGCCTACCGAGAGGACACAACTGTGTTCTGTGTGAGCTGTACATTTTTATCTACCGAGAGGACACAGCTGTGTTTTGTGTGAGCTGTACTTCTTTGACTACCGAGAGGACACAGCTGTGTTTTGTGTGAGCATTACCTCTTTGACTACCGAGAGGACACAACTATGTTTTGTGTGAGCATTACCACTTTAACTACCGAGAGGACACAACTTCGTTTTGTGTGAGCTGTACCTCTTTGCTTACCGAGAGGACAGAACTGTGATTTGTGTGAGCTGTACCTTTTTGACTATCGAGAGGACACAACTGTGTTCTGTGTGAGCTGTACCTCTTTGACTACCGAGAGGACACAACTGTGTTATGTGTGAGCTGTACCTCTTTGACTACCGAGAGGACACAACTGTGTTCTGTGTGAGCTGTACCTCTTTGACTAACGAGAGGACACAATTCTGTTCTGTGTGAGCTGTACCTCTTTTACTACCGAGAGGACACAGCTGTGTTTTGTGTGAGCTGTACCTCTTTGCCTACCGATAGGATACAACTGTGTTCTGTGTGAGCTGTACCTCTTTAACTACCGGGAGGACACAGCTGTGTTTTGTGTGAGCTGTACCTCTTTGCCTACCGAGAGGACACAGCTGTGTTTTGTGTGAGCTGTACCTCTTTAACTACCGAGAGGACACAACTGTGTTTTGTGTGAGCTGTACCTCTTAAACTACCGACAGGACAGAACTATGTTTTGTGTGAGCTGTACCTCTTTAACTAACGAGAGGACAGAACTGTGTTTTGTGTGAGCTGTACCTCTTTAACTACCGAGAGGACACAGCTGTGTTTTGTGTGAGCTGTACCTCTTTAATACAGTGGAAATTTACTTGTGTTTTAAGAGCTATTCCCTCTTTAAGGACTGTCAATACTTTTGTGTGAGACATTCCCTTTGACTACTGACGATATATTGATATAACTGTGATGTTAATGTTAATTCCCTTTAATTGCTTAGCGTACAAAAAAAAACCACCTCAAGTTCTAGTAAAACAGGTGTACCCTTTTACTTTCAAGTTATTACCTTTAGATACCGAAAAAAGGCAGTTGTGTTTTTTCCCTCTTTTAGCAAGCGAAAAAAACAACATAATTGTGTTTTAGTAGATATTCCCTTCATTCATTCAATTAACTTCGAGAAAACATACTAGTATTTGTTCTTTTGTTAAAAATGTGAGTTATTGCCCTTGAACTACTGTGATCCGAATAATTGTGTTTTATGAGAGTTATTCGCACTTAAACGCTTTGAGAAGATATAATTCTTATCAATAACTACTGAGGAGATAAAATAGTTTTCTTTTTGAGTTTTTAATATTTCTATATTACTGATTTTCATTTGTGTATTGCTCATTTCATATGTACGAGGGGTTATCCAGAGGTTCATGGACACATTTAATAAAATCCATATTCATGCAAGTACATTGCTATATTTTGCACAGCTTAAGATTTGGTGTATTCGTAAAGTAATGACGTCATGGAACCGTAGGTGGCTCTAAATTACCGAGTTGTTTCCTTTATCGCGTGAAGTAATCCGTTGGCACATATACCCATTAATCTGATATTTGGAATAAAGTAAAACAACATGTACAATGAATTTACCCTTACACAAATGGGAATCATAAACAAATAAGAGGAGATGAACTAATATTTACTAGTATACAAAGCAAGAATAAATAAAAATGAATGATACATATACGAAATCAACACTCATTTTTTTCAACAATACAAATATCATCAAATGAAATACTTTCTTTTATTCTAAATAAACCAATACACTAACATATCTTTTTATTACAGCTTCAAAATGGGTAAAGAAAACATTAACCTTGGCGAACGCCCAGCTCATCCAATGACACGAAGTCAGAAGATAAAGGAGATTGTGATGTCCAATTTGATCATCATACTGATGGTGATATCACTAGCAATCGGTGTCGCCATGGGACTGACCATGCACGGGACAGAGGGATGGGAGTACTGGCAGAAGCGAAAAATATTTTACCTAAAGTTTCCAGGGGATCTTCTACTGAACATGCTGAAGATGCTCATTCTTCCTCTGATTATTTCCAGTATAATATCGTCATTGGCGGCTCTCAATGCCAAAGCTTCAGGTAAGTCATACTATAACATTGTTTGATTCAAGTATACATCGACGGCCCTCAATACTAAAGCCCCAGGTAAGTCACAATATAACATTGTTTGATTCAAGTATACATTGGCGACTCTCAATGCCAAAGACTCGTGTAAGTCACACTATAACATTGTTTATTCAAGTATACATTGGCGACTCTCAATGCCAAAGCCTCGTGTAAGTCACAATATAACATTGTTTGATTCAAGTAACCAATGGACACCCTCAATGCCAAAGCCTCGTGTAAGTCACACTATAACGTTTGATTCAAGTATACATTGGCGGCTCTCAATGCAAAAAGCCTCGTGTAAGTCACACTATAACGTTTGATTCAAGTATACATTGGCGACTCTCAATGCAAAAAGCCTCGTGTAAGTCACACTATAACATTGTTTGGTTCAAGTATACATTGGCGGCTCTCAATGCCAAAGACTCGTGTAAGTCACACTATAACATTGTTTGATTCAAGTATACATTGGCGACCCTCAATACAAAGCCACAGGTAAGTCACACTATAACATTGTTTGGTTCGGTTATATTTTGGCGACTCTCAATGCCAAAGCCTCGTGTAAGTCACACTATAACATTGTTTGATTCAAGTATATATTGGCGACCCTCAATGCAAAAGCCTCGTGTAAGTCACACTATAAGGTTGTTTGGTTCAAGTATACATTGGCGGACGTCAATACCAAAGCCCAAGGTAAGTCACACTATAACATTGTTTAATTGAAGTATACATTGGCGGCCCTCAATACCAAAGCCCCAGGTAAGTCACTCTATAACATTGTTTGGTTTCGTTATATATTGACGACTCTCAATGCAAAAGCCACATGTAAGTCACACTATAACATTGTTTGATTCAAGTATACATTGGCGGCCCTCAACACCAAAGCCCCAGGTAAGTCACATTGGCGGCGCTCAATGCTAAAGCCTCGTGTAAGTCACACTATAACATTGTTTGATTCAAGTATACATTGGCAGCTCTCAAAGCCAAAGCCTCGTGTAAGTCACACTATAACATTGTTTGATTCAAGTAACCATTGGCGGCTATCAATGCCAAAGACTCATGTAAGTCACACTATAACATTGTTAGGTTCAAGTATATATTGGCGACTCTCAATACAAAAGCCTCGTGTCAGTCACACTATGACATTGTTTGGTTCAAATATATATTGGCAACTCCCAATGCCAAAACTTCGTGTAAGTCACATTATAACATTGTTTGGTTAAAGTATATATTGGCGACACTAAATGCCAAAGCCTCGTGTAAGTCACACTATAACTTTGTTTGATTCAAGTATACATTGGCAGCTCTCAATACCAAAGCCCCAGGTAAGTCACACTATGACATTGTTTGGTTTGGTTATATATTGGCGACTCTCAATGCAAAAGCCTCGTGTAAGTCACACTATAACATTGTTTGATTTAAGTATACATTGGCGAACCTCAATACCAAAGCCTCATGTAAGTCACACTATAACATTGTTTGATTCAAATATACATTGGCAGCTCTCAATACCAAAGCCCCAGGTAAGTCACACTATAACATTGTTTGGTTTGGTTATATATTGGCGACTCTCAATGCCAAAGACTCTTGTAAGTCACACACTTAAACATTGTTTGATTAAAGTATACTTTGGCGAGTCTCAATGCCATAGCCTCAAGTAAGTCACACTATAACATTGTTTGATTCAAGTATACATTGATTGGCCACCCTCAATGCCAAAGCCTCGTGTAAGTCACACTATAACATTGTTTGATTCAAGTATAAATTGGCGGCCCCCAATGCCAAATACTCGTGTAAGTCACACTATAACATTGTTTGGTTCAAGTATACATTGGCGGCTCTCAATGCCAAAGCTTCGTGTAGGTCACATTATAACACTGTTTGGTTCAAGTATACATTGGCGGCTCTCAATACCACAGCCTGGTGTAAGTCACACTATAACATTGTTTGATTCAAGTATACATTGGCGAGTCTCAATGACATAGCCTCAAGTAAGTCACACTATAACATTGTTTGATTCAAGTATACATTGGCCACCCTCAATGCCAAAGCCTCGTGTAAGTCACACTATAACATTGTTTGATTCAAGTATAAATTGGCGGCCCTCAATGCCAAATCCTCGTGTAAGCCACACTATAACACTGTTTGATTCAAGTATACATTGGCGGCTCTCAATGCCAAAGCTTCGTGTAGGTCACATTATAACATTGTTTGGTTCAAGTATACATTGGCAGCTCTCAATGCCAAAGCCTCGTGTAAGTCACACTATAACATTGTTTGATTCAAGTATACATTGGCGACTCTCAATACAAAAGCCTCTTGTAAGTCACACTATAACATTGTTTGGTTCAAGTATATATTGGCGACTCTCAATGCCATAGCCTCGTGTTAGTAACACTATAACATTGTTTGGTTTGGTTATATATTGGCCACTCTCAATGACAAAGGCTCGTGTAAGTCACACTATAGCATTGTTTGATTCAAGTATACATTGGCGGCCCTCAATACCAAAGCTTCATGTAAGTCACACTATAACATTGTTTGATTCAAATATACATTGGCGGGCCTCAATGCCAAAGCCTCGTGTAAGTCACAATATAACATTGTTTGGTTCAAGTATACATTGGCGACTCTCAATGCCAAAGCCTCGTGTAAGTCACACTATAACATTGTTTGGTTCGGTTATACATTGGAGACTCTCAATGCCAAAGACTCAGGTAAGCCACAATATAACATTGTTAGATTCAAGTATACATTGGCGACCCTCAATGCCAAAGACTCCTGTAAGTTACACTCTAACATTATTTGATTCAAGTATACATTGGCGGCTCTCAATGCCAAAGCCTCGTGTAAGCCACACTATAACATTGTTTGATTCAATTATACATTGGCGACTCTCAATACCAAAGCCCCAGGTAAGTCATACTATAACATTGTTTGATTCAAGTATACATTGGCGACCCTCAATGCCAAAGCCTCGTGTAAGTCACACTATAACATTGTTTGATTCAAGTATAAATTGGCGGCCCTCAATACCAAAGCCTCGTGTAAGTCACACTATAATATTGTTTGATTGAAATATACATTGGCAACCCTTATTGCCAAAGCCTCAGGTAAGTCACACTATAACATTTTTTGTTTCAAGTATACATTGGCGACTCTCAACACCAAAGCCTCGTGTAAAACACACTATAACATTGTTTGATTCAAGTATTCATTGGCGACTCTGAATGCCAAAGCCTCGTGTAAGTCACACTATAACATTGTTTGATTCTAGTATACATTGGCGGCTCTCAATACCAAAGACTCGTGTAAGTTACACTATAACATTGTTTGATTCAAGTATACATTGGCGGCACTTAATGCCAAAGCCTCGTGAATGTCACGCTATAACATTGTTTGATTCAAGTAACTATTGGCGGCTCTCAATACCAAAGCCCTAGGTAAGTCTCACTATAACATTGTTTGATTCAAGTAACTATTGGCGGCTCTTAGTACCAAAGCTTCGTGTAAGTCACGCTATAACATTGTTTGATTCAAGTAACCATTGGTAGCTCTCAATGCCAAAGCTTCGTGAAAGTCACGCTATAACATTTTCTGATTCAAGTAACCATTGGCGGCTCTCAATGCCAAAGCGTCGTGAAAATCACGCTATATCATTGTTTGATTCAAGTAACCATTGGTGGCTCTCAATGCCAAAGCCTCGTGAAAGTCACGCTATAACATTGTTTGATTCAAGAATACATTGGCGGCACTCAATGCCAAAGCCTCGTGAATGTCACGCTATAACATTGTTTGATTCAAGTAACGATTGGCGGCTCTCAATACCAAAGCCCTAGGTAAGTCTCACTATAACATTGTTTGATTCAAGTACCTATTGGCGGCTCTTAATACCAAAGCTTCGTGTAAGTCACGCTATAACATTGTTTGATTCAAGTAACCATTGGCGGCTCTTAATGCCAAAGCGTCATGAAAATCACGCTATATCATTGTTTGATTCAAGTAACCATTGGCGGCTCTCAATGCCAAAGCCTCGTGAAAGTCACGCTATAACATTGTTTGATTCAAGTAACCATTGGCGGCTCTCAATATAAAAGCCTTGTGTAAGTCACGCTATCACATTGTTTGATTCAAGCATATATTGGCGACTCTCAATGCAAAAACCTCTTGTAAGTCACGCTATAACATTGTTTGATTCAAGTATATTTAGGCGACACTCAGTGCCAAAGCCTCGTGTATTGTTACACTATAACATTTTTTGATTCAAGTTTATATTGGCGACTCTTAACGCCATAGCCTCGTGTAAGCCACACTATAACATTGTTTGGTTCAAGTATACATTGGCGGCTCTCAATGCCAAAGCCTCGTGTAAGTCACACTATAACAATGATTGCTTCAAGTATACATTGGCGTCTCTCAAAGCCAAAGCCTCCTGAAGTCACACTATAACATTCTTTGATTCAAGTATATCTTGGCGACTCTCAATGCCTAAGCTTCGTGTAAGTCACACTATAACATTGTTTGATTCAAGTATACATTGGCGGCTATCAATGCCAAGGTCTCGTGTAAGTCACACTATAACATTGTTTGGTTCAAATAACCATTGGCGGCCGTCAATGCCAAAACCTCGTGAAAGTCACACTATAACATTGTTTGATTCAAAAAACTATTGGCGGATCTCAATACCAGAGCCTCGTGTAAGTCACGCTATAACATTGTTTGATTCAAGTAACTATTGGCGGTTCTCAACACCAAAGCCTCGTGTAAGTCACACTATAACATTGTTTGATTCAAATTTACGTTGGCGGCACATAATACCAAAGCATCGTGTAAGTCACGCTATAACATTGTTTGATTCAAGTAACCGTTGGCGGCTCTCAATACCAAAGACTCGTGAAAGTCACGCTATAATATTGTTTGATTCAAGTAACTATTTGCGGCTCTGAATGCCAAAGCCTCGTGAAAGTCACGCAATCACATTGTTTGATTCAACTATACATTGGCGGCTCTCAATACCAAAGCCTCGTGTAAGTCACACTATAACTTTGTTTGATTCAATTATACATTGGCGGCTCTTAATACCAAAGCCTCGTGTAAGTTACGCTATAATATTGTTTGATTCAAGTATACACTGGCGACTCTCAATAACAAAGCTTAGTGTAAGTTACCCTATAACATTGTTTGGTTCAAGTATACATTGGCGGCACTCAATACCAAAGCCTCGTGTAAGTCACGCTATAACATTGTTTGATTTAAGTATACATTGGCGGCTCTCAATACCAAAGCCTCGTGTAAGTCACGCTTTGACATTGTTTGGTTCAAGAATACATTGGCGGCTTTGAATGACAAAGACTCGTGAAAGTCACGCTTTAACATTGTTTGATTCAAGTATACATTGGCGGCTCTCAATACCAAAGCCTCGTGAAAGTCACGCTATAACATTGTTTGATTTAAGTAGCCATTGGCGGCTCTGATTACCAAAGCCTCATGTAAGTCACACTTTAACATTGTTTGATTAAAGTAACCATTGGCGGCTCTGAATACCAAAGCCTCGTGAAAGTCACGCTATAACATTGTTTGATTCATGTATACATTGGCGGCTCTCAATATCAAAGCGTCGTGAAAGTCACGCTATCACATTGTTTGATTTAAGTAACCATTGGCGGCTCTGAATGGCAAAGACTCGTGAAAGTCACGCTAAAATATTGTTTGATTCAAGAAACGATTGGCGGCTTTCAATGCCAAAGCCTCGTGAAAGTCACGCAATAACATTGTTTGATTCAAGTATACATTGGCGGCTCTCAATGCCAAAGCCTTGTGTAAGTCACGCTACAACATTGTTAGATTCAAGTATATATTTGCGATTCTCAATGACAAAGCCTCGTGTAAGTCACGCTATAACATTGTTTGATTCAAGTATACATTGGCGGCTGTCAATGCCAAAGCCTCGTGTAAGTCACGCTATAACATTGTTTGATTCAAGTATATATTGGCGGCTCTTAATGCCAAAGCCTCGTGTAAGTCACGCTATGACATTGTTTGATTGAAGTAACTATTGGCGGTTCTCAATACCAAAGCCTCGTGTAAGTCACACTATAACATTGTTTGATTCAAGTTTACATTGGCGGCACACAATACAAAAGCATCGTGTAAGTCACGCTATAACATTGTTTGATTCAAGTAACCATTGGCGGCTCTCAATACCAAAGACTCGTGAAAGTTAGCTATAATATTGTTTGATTCAAGTAACCATTGACGGCTCTCAATACAAAAGCCTCGTTAGAGTCACGCTATAACATTGTTTGATTCAAGTAACCATTTGCGGCTCTGAATGCCAAAGCCTCGTGAAAGTCACGCAATCACATTGTTTGATTCAACTATACATTGGCGGCTCTCAATACCAAAGCATCGTGTAAGTCACGCTATAACATTGTTTGATTCAAGTATACATTGGCGGCTTTTAATACCAAAGCCTCGTGCAAGTCACACTATAATATTGTTTGATTCAAGTATACATTGGCGACTCTCAATACCAAAGCTTAGTGTAAGTCACACTATAACATTGTTTGGTTCAAGTATACATTGGCGGCTCTCAATACCAAAGCCTCGTGTAGGTCACGCTATAACATTGTTTGATTTAAGTATACATTGGCGGCTCTCAATACCAAAGCCTCGTGTAAGTCACGCTATAACATTGTTTGATTCAGTATACATAGTCGGCTCTTAATACCAAAGCCTCGTGTAAGTCAAAATATAATATTGTTTGATTCAAGTATACATTGGCGACTCTCAATACCAAAGCTTAGTGTAAGTCACGCTATAACATTGTTTGGTTCAAGTATACATTGGCGGCTCTCAATACCAAAGCCTCGTGTAAGTCACGCTATAACATTGTTTGATTCAAGTATAAATTGGCGGCTCTCAATGCCAAAGCGTCGTGAAAGTCACGCTCTAACATTGTTTGATTCAAGTAACCATTGGCAGCTTTGAATGGCAAAGACTCGTGAAAGTCACGCTAAAATATTGTTTGGTTCAAGTAACGATTGGCGGCTTTCAATGCCAAAGCCTCGTGAAAGTCATGCAATAACATTATTTGATTCAAGTATACATTGGCGGCTCTCGATGCCAAAGCCTCGTGTAAGTCACACTATAACATTGTTTGATTTAAGTTTATATTGGCGGCTCTTAATGCCAAAGCCTCGTGTAAGTCACGCTATAACATTGTTTGATTCAAGTATACATTGGCGGCTCTCAATGCCAAAGCCTCGTGAAAGTCACGCTATAATAATGTTTGACTCTAGTATATATTGGCGACTCTTAATGCCAAAGCCTCGTGTAAGTCACGCTATAACATTGTTTTGTTCAAGTATACATTGGCGGATCACTATGTCAAAGCCTCGTGTAAATCATACTATAACATTGTTTGATTCAAGTAACCATTGGCGACTCTTAATGCCAAAGCCTCGTATAAGTCAAGCTATAACTTTGTTTGATTCAATCATACATTGGCGGCTCTCAATACCAAAGCCTCGTGTAAGTCACGCTATAACATTGTTTGATTCAAGTATACATTGGCGGCTCTCAATGCCAAAGTCTCGTGTAGGTCACACTATAACATTGTTTGATTCAAGTATACATTGGCAGCTCTCAATACCAAAGTCTCGTGTAAGTCACACTATAACATTGTTTGATTCAAATATACATTGGCGACCCTCATTGCCAAAACCTCAGGTAAGTCGCACTATAACTTTGTTTGATTCAAGTATACATTGGCGACTCTCAATGCCGAAGTCTCGTGTAAGTTACACTATAACATTGGTTGATTCAAGTAAACATTGACGGCTCTCAATGACAAAGCCTCGTGTAAGTCACGCTATAACATTCTTTGATTCAAGTATATATTGGCATCTCTTAATGCCAAAGCCTCGTGTAAGTCACACTATAACATTGTTTGGTTCAAGTCTATATTTACTGCTCTGAATGCCAAAGCCTCGTGAAAGTCACGCTATAACATTGTTTGATTCAAGTAACCAATGGCAGCTCTCAATGCCAAAGCCCCGTGTAAGTCACGCTATAACATTGTTTGGTTCAAGTCTATATTGGCTGCTCTGAATGCCAAAGCCTCGTGAAAGTCACGCTATAACATTGTTTGATTCAAGTAACCATTGGCAGCTCTTAATGCCAAAGCCTCGTGTAAGTCACGCTATAACATTTTTGATTCAAGTATATATTAGCGACTCTCAATACCAAAACCTCAGGTAAGTCACGCTATAACATTGTTTGGTTCAAGTATATATTGGCGACTCTTAATGTCAAAGCCTCGTTTAAGTCACGCTATCACATTGATTGGTTCAAGTATACATTGGCGACACTCAATGCCAAAGCCTCGTGTAAGTCACGCTATAACATTGTTTGGTTCAAGTATACATTGGCGGCTCTCAATGCCAAAGCCTCGTGTAAGTCACGCTATAACATTGTTTGGTTCAAGTATACATTGGCGTCTCTCAATGCCAAAGCCTCGTGTCAGTCACGCTATAACATTGTTTGGTTCAAGTATACATTGTCGGCTCTCAATGCCAAAGCCTCAGGTAAGTTACGCTATAACATTTTTTGATTTAAGTATACATTGGCGGCTCTCAATACCAAAGCCTCGTGAAAGTCACGCTATAACATTGTTTGATTCAAGTAACCATTGGCGGCTCTCAATACCAAAGCCTCGTGTAATTCACACTATAACATTGTTTGATTGAAGTAACCATTGGCAGCTGTCAATACCAAAGCCTCGTTAGAGTCACGCTATAACATTGTTTGATTCAAGTAACTAATGGCGGCTCTCAATGCCAAAGCTTCGTGAAAGTCACGCTATAACATTGTTTGATTCAAGTAACCATTGGCAGCTCTCAATGCCAAAGCCTCGTGAAAGTCACGCCATAACATTTTTTGATTCAAGTATAGATTGGCGGCTCTCAATACTAAAGACTCGAGTAAATCACGCTATAACATTGTTTGATTTAAGTAACCATTGGCAGCTCTCAATACCAAAGACTCGTGTAAGTCACACTATAACATTGTTTGATTCAAGTATGAATTAGCGGATCTCAATGCCAAAGCCTCGTGCAAGTCACACTATAGCATTGTTTGAATCAAGTATATATTGGCGACTCTTAATGCCAAAGTCTCAGGTAAGTCACGCTATAACATTGATTAATTCAAGTAACCATTGGCGGCTCTCAATACCAAAGCCTCGAGTAAGTCACATTATAACATTGTTTGATTTAAGTAACCATTGGCAGCTCTCAATACCAAAGCCTCGTTACAGTCACGCTATAACATTGTTTGATTCAAGTAACTAATGGCGGCTCTCAATACCAAAGCCTCGTTAGAGTCACGCTATAACATTGTTTGATTCAAGTATCTAATGGCCGCTCTGAATGCCAAAGCCTCGTGAAAGTCACACTACAACATTGTTTGATTCAATTAACCATTGGAGGCTCTCAATGCCAAAGCCTCGTGTAAGTCACACTATAACATTGTTTGGTTCAATTATACATTGACGGCTCTCAATACCAAAGCCTCGTGCAAGTCACACTATAACATTGTTTGATTTAAGTAACCATTGGCAGCTCTCAATACCAAAGCCTCGTGAGAGTCACGCTATAACATTGTTTGATTCAAGTAACTAATGGCGGCTCTCAATACCAAAGCCTCGTTAGAGTCACGCTATAACATTGTTTGATTCAAGTAACTAATAGCGGCTCTGAATGCCAAAGCCTCGTGAAAGTCACGCTATAACATTGTTTGATTCAAGTAACCATTGGAGGCTCTCAATGCCAAAGCCTCGTGAAAGTCACTCTATAACATTGGTTGATTCAAGTAACTAATGACGACTCTGAATGCCAAAGCCTCGTGAAAGTCACGCTATAACATTGTTTGATTCAAGTAACTAATGGCGGCTCTGAATGCCAAAGCCTCGTGAAAGTCACGCTATAACATTGTTTGATTCAAGTAACCATTGGCAGCTCTGAATACCAAAGCCTCGTTAGAGTAACGCTATAACATTGTTTGATTCAAGTAACTAATTGCGGCTCTGAATGCCAAAGCCTCGTGAAAGTCACGCTATAACATTGTTTGATTCAAGCAATCATTGGCAGCACTCAATGCCAAAGCCTCGTGTAAGTCACGCTATAACATTGTTTGATTCAAGTCTATATTGGCTGCTCTGAATGCCAAAGCCTCGTGAAAGTCACGCTATAACATTGTTTGATTCAAGTAACCATTGGCTGCTCTCAATGCCAAAGCCTCGTGTTACTCACGCTATAACATTTTTGATTCAAGTATATATTGGCGACTCTCAATACCAAAACCTGAGGTAAGTCACGCTATAACATTGTTTGGTTCAAGTATATATTGGCGACTCTTAATGTCAAAGCCTCGTGTAAGTCACGCTATCACATTGATTGGTTGAAGTATACATTGGCGACCCTCAATGCCAAAGCCTTGTGTAAGTCACACTATAACATTTTTTGGTTCAAGTATACATTGGCGGCTCTCAATGCCAAAGCCTCGTGTCAGTCACGCTATAACATTGTTTGGTTCAAGTATACATTGTCGGCTCTCAATGCCAAAGCCTCAGGTAAGTAAGGCTATAACATTGTTTGATTCAACAATATATTGGCGACTTTCAATACCAAATCCTCAGGTAAGTCACGCTATAACATTGTTTGGTTCAAGTATATATTGGCGACTCTCAATACCAAAGCCTCGTGTAAGTCACGCTATAACATTCTTTGATTCAAGTATATATTGGCATCTCTTAATGCCAAAGCCTCGTGTAAGTCACACTATAACATTGTTTGGTTCAAGTCTATATTTACTGCTCTGAATGCCAAAGCCTCGTGAAAGTCACGCTATAACATTGTTTGATTCAAGTAACCAATGGCAGCTCTCAATGCCAAAGCCTCGTGTAAGTCACGCTATAACATTGTTTGGTTCAAGTCTATATTGGCTGCTCTGAATGCCAAAGCCTCGTGAAAGTCACGCTATAACATTGTTTGATTCAAGTAACCATTGGCAGCTCTTAATGCCAAAGCCTCGTGTAAGTCACGCTATAACATTTTTGATTCAAGTATATATTAGCGACTCTCAATACCAAAACCTCAGGTAAGTCACGCTATAACATTGTTTGGTTCAAGTATATATTGGCGACTCTTAATGTCAAAGCCTCGTGTAAGTCACGCTATCACATTGATTGGTTCAAGTATACATTGGCGACCCTCAATGCCAAAGCCTCGTGTAAGTCACGCTATAACATTGTTTGGTTCAAGTAACCATTGATGGCTCTCAATACAAAAGCCTCGTTAGAGTCACGCTATAACATTGTTTGATTCAAGTAACCATTTGCGGCTCTGAATGCCAAAGCCTCGTGAAAGTCACGCAATCACATTGTTTGATTCAACTATACATTGGCGGCTCTCAATACCAAAGCATCGTGTAAGTCACGCTATAACATTGTTTGATTCAAGTATACATTGGCGGCTTTTAATACCAAAGCCTCGTGCAAGTCACACTATAATATTGTTTGATTCAAGTATACATTGGCGACTCTCAATACCAAAGCTTAGTGTAAGTCACACTATAACATTGTTTGGTTCAAGTATACATTGGCGGCTCTCAATACCAAAGCCTCGTGTAGGTCACGCTATAACATTGTTTGATTTAAGTATACATTGGCGGCTCTCAATACCAAAGCCTCGTGTAAGTCACGCTATAACATTGTTTGATTCAGTATACATAGTCGGCTCTTAATACCAAAGCCTCGTGTAAGTCAAAATATAATATTGTTTGATTCAAGTATACATTGGCGACTCTCAATACCAAAGCTTAGTGTAAGTCACGCTATAACATTGTTTGGTTCAAGTATACATTGGCGGCTCTCAATACCAAAGCCTCGTGTAAGTCACGCTATAACATTGTTTGATTCAAGTATAAATTGGCGGCTCTCAATGCCAAAGCGTCGTGAAAGTCACGCTCTAACATTGTTTGATTCAAGTAACCATTGGCAGCTTTGAATGGCAAAGACTCGTGAAAGTCACGCTAAAATATTGTTTGGTTCAAGTAACGATTGGCGGCTTTCAATGCCAAAGCCTCGTGAAAGTCATGCAATAACATTATTTGATTCAAGTATACATTGGCGGCTCTCGATGCCAAAGCCTCGTGTAAGTCACACTATAACATTGTTTGATTTAAGTTTATATTGGCGGCTCTTAATGCCAAAGCCTCGTGTAAGTCACGCTATAACATTGTTTGATTCAAGTATACATTGGCGGCTCTCAATGCCAAAGCCTCGTGAAAGTCACGCTATAATAATGTTTGACTCTAGTATATATTGGCGACTCTTAATGCCAAAGCCTCGTGTAAGTCACGCTATAACATTGTTTTGTTCAAGTATACATTGGCGGATCACTATGTCAAAGCCTCGTGTAAATCATACTATAACATTGTTTGATTCAAGTAACCATTGGCGACTCTTAATGCCAAAGCCTCGTATAAGTCAAGCTATAACTTTGTTTGATTCAATCATACATTGGCGGCTCTCAATACCAAAGCCTCGTGTAAGTCACGCTATAACATTGTTTGATTCAAGTATACATTGGCGGCTCTCAATGCCAAAGTCTCGTGTAGGTCACACTATAACATTGTTTGATTCAAGTATACATTGGCAGCTCTCAATACCAAAGTCTCGTGTAAGTCACACTATAACATTGTTTGATTCAAATATACATTGGCGACCCTCATTGCCAAAACCTCAGGTAAGTCGCACTATAACTTTGTTTGATTCAAGTATACATTGGCGACTCTCAATGCCGAAGTCTCGTGTAAGTTACACTATAACATTGGTTGATTCAAGTAAACATTGACGGCTCTCAATGACAAAGCCTCGTGTAAGTCACGCTATAACATTCTTTGATTCAAGTATATATTGGCATCTCTTAATGCCAAAGCCTCGTGTAAGTCACACTATAACATTGTTTGGTTCAAGTCTATATTTACTGCTCTGAATGCCAAAGCCTCGTGAAAGTCACGCTATAACATTGTTTGATTCAAGTAACCAATGGCAGCTCTCAATGCCAAAGCCCCGTGTAAGTCACGCTATAACATTGTTTGGTTCAAGTCTATATTGGCTGCTCTGAATGCCAAAGCCTCGTGAAAGTCACGCTATAACATTGTTTGATTCAAGTAACCATTGGCAGCTCTTAATGCCAAAGCCTCGTGTAAGTCACGCTATAACATTTTTGATTTAAGTATATATTAGCGACTCTCAATACCAAAACCTCAGGTAAGTCACGCTATAACATTGTTTGGTTCAAGTATATATTGGCGACTCTTAATGTCAAAGCCTCGTTTAAGTCACGCTATCACATTGATTGGTTCAAGTATACATTGGCGACACTCAATGCCAAAGCCTCGTGTAAGTCACGCTATAACATTGTTTGGTTCAAGTATACATTGGCGGCTCTCAATGCCAAAGCCTCGTGTAAGTCACGCTATAACATTGTTTGGTTCAAGTATACATTGGCGTCTCTCAATGCCAAAGCCTCGTGTCAGTCACGCTATAACATTGTTTGGTTCAAGTATACATTGTCGGCTCTCAATGCCAAAGCCTCAGGTAAGTTACGCTATAACATTTTTTGATTTAAGTATACATTGGCGGCTCTCAATACCAAAGCCTCGTGAAAGTCACGCTATAACATTGTTTGATTCAAGTAACCATTGGCGGCTCTCAATACCAAAGCCTCGTGTAATTCACACTATAACATTGTTTGATTGAAGTAACCATTGGCAGCTGTCAATACCAAAGCCTCGTTAGAGTCACGCTATAACATTGTTTGATTCAAGTAACTAATGGCGGCTCTCAATGCCAAAGCTTCGTGAAAGTCACGCTATAACATTGTTTGATTCAAGTAACCATTGGCAGCTCTCAATGCCAAAGCCTCGTGAAAGTCACGCCATAACATTTTTTGATTCAAGTATAGATTGGCGGCTCTCAATACTAAAGACTCGAGTAAATCACGCTATAACATTGTTTGATTTAAGTAACCATTGGCAGCTCTCAATACCAAAGACTCGTGTAAGTCACACTATAACATTGTTTGATTCAAGTATGAATTAGCGGATCTCAATGCCAAAGCCTCGTGCAAGTCACACTATAGCATTGTTTGAATCAAGTATATATTGGCGACTCTTAATGCCAAAGTCTCAGGTAAGTCACGCTATAACATTGATTAATTCAAGTAACCATTGGCGGCTCTCAATACCAAAGCCTCGAGTAAGTCACATTATAACATTGTTTGATTTAAGTAACCATTGGCAGCTCTCAATACCAAAGCCTCGTTACAGTCACGCTATAACATTGTTTGATTCAAGTAACTAATGGCGGCTCTCAATACCAAAGCCTCGTTAGAGTCACGCTATAACATTGTTTGATTCAAGTATCTAATGGCCGCTCTGAATGCCAAAGCCTCGTGAAAGTCACACTACAACATTGTTTGATTCAATTAACCATTGGAGGCTCTCAATGCCAAAGCCTCGTGTAAGTCACACTATAACATTGTTTGGTTCAATTATACATTGACGGCTCTCAATACCAAAGCCTCGTGCAAGTCACACTATAACATTGTTTGATTTAAGTAACCATTGGCAGCTCTCAATACCAAAGCCTCGTGAGAGTCACGCTATAACATTGTTTGATTCAAGTAACTAATGGCGGCTCTCAATACCAAAGCCTCGTTAGAGTCACGCTATAACATTGTTTGATTCAAGTAACTAATAGCGGCTCTGAATGCCAAAGCCTCGTGAAAGTCACGCTATAACATTGTTTGATTCAAGTAACCATTGGAGGCTCTCAATGCCAAAGCCTCGTGAAAGTCACTCTATAACATTGGTTGATTCAAGTAACTAATGACGACTCTGAATGCCAAAGCCTCGTGAAAGTCACGCTATAACATTGTTTGATTCAAGTAACTAATGGCGGCTCTGAATGCCAAAGCCTCGTGAAAGTCACGCTATAACATTGTTTGATTCAAGTAACCATTGGCAGCTCTGAATACCAAAGCCTCGTTAGAGTAACGCTATAACATTGTTTGATTCAAGTAACTAATTGCGGCTCTGAATGCCAAAGCCTCGTGAAAGTCACGCTATAACATTGTTTGATTCAAGCAATCATTGGCAGCACTCAATGCCAAAGCCTCGTGTAAGTCACGCTATAACATTGTTTGATTCAAGTCTATATTGGCTGCTCTGAATGCCAAAGCCTCGTGAAAGTCACGCTATAACATTGTTTGATTCAAGTAACCATTGGCTGCTCTCAATGCCAAAGCCTCGTGTTACTCACGCTATAACATTTTTGATTCAAGTATATATTGGCGACTCTCAATACCAAAACCTGAGGTAAGTCACGCTATAACATTGTTTGGTTCAAGTATATATTGGCGACTCTTAATGTCAAAGCCTCGTGTAAGTCACGCTATCACATTGATTGGTTGAAGTATACATTGGCGACCCTCAATGCCAAAGCCTTGTGTAAGTCACACTATAACATTTTTTGGTTCAAGTATACATTGGCGGCTCTCAATGCCAAAGCCTCGTGTCAGTCACGCTATAACATTGTTTGGTTCAAGTATACATTGTCGGCTCTCAATGCCAAAGCCTCAGGTAAGTAAGGCTATAACATTGTTTGATTCAACAATATATTGGCGACTTTCAATACCAAATCCTCAGGTAAGTCACACTATAACATTGTTTGGTTCAAGTATATATTGGCGACTCTCAATACCAAAGCCTCGTGTAAGTCACGCTATAACATTCTTTGATTCAAGTATATATTGGCATCTCTTAATGCCAAAGCCTCGTGTAAGTCACACTATAACATTGTTTGGTTCAAGTCTATATTTACTGCTCTGAATGCCAAAGCCTCGTGAAAGTCACGCTATAACATTGTTTGATTCAAGTAACCAATGGCAGCTCTCAATGCCAAAGCCTCGTGTAAGTCACGCTATAACATTGTTTGGTTCAAGTCTATATTGGCTGCTCTGAATGCCAAAGCCTCGTGAAAGTCACGCTATAACATTGTTTGATTCAAGTAACCATTGGCAGCTCTTAATGCCAAAGCCTCGTGTAAGTCACGCTATAACATTTTTGATTCAAGTATATATTAGCGACTCTCAATACCAAAACCTCAGGTAAGTCACGCTATAACATTGTTTGGTTCAAGTATATATTGGCGACTCTTAATGTCAAAGCCTCGTGTAAGTCACGCTATCACATTGATTGGTTCAAGTATACATTGGCGACCCTCAATGCCAAAGCCTCGTGTAAGTCACGCTATAACATTGTTTGGTTCAAGTATACGTTGGCGGCTCTCAATGCCAAAGCCTCGTGTAAGTCACGCTATAACATTGTTTGGTTCAAGTATACATTGGCGTCTCTCAATGCCAAAGCCTCGTGTCAGTCACGCTATAACATTGTTTGGTTCAAGTATACATTGTCGGCTCTCAATGTCAAAGCCTCAGGTAAGTTACGCTATAACATTTTTTGATTTAAGTATACATTGGCGGCTCTCAATACCAAAGCCTCGTGAAAGTCACGCTATAACATTGTTTGATTGAAGTAACCATTGGCAGCTGTCAATACCAAAGCCTCGTTAGAGTCACGCTATAACATTGTTTGATTCAAGTAACTAATGGCGGCTCTCAATGCCAAAGCTTCGTGAAAGTCACGCCTTCACATTTTTTGATTCAAGTAACCATTGGTAGCTCTCAATGCCAAAGCCTCGTGAAAGTCACGCCATAACATTTTTTGATTCAAGTATAGATTGGCGGCTCTCAATACTAAAGACTCGAGTAAATCACGCTATAACATTGTTTGATTTAAGTAACCATTGGCAGCTCTCAATACCAAAGACTCGTGTAAGTCACACTATAACATTGTTTGATTCAAGTATGAATTAGCGGATCTCAATGCCAAAGCCTCGTGCAAGTCACACTATAGCATTGTTTGAATCAAGTATATATTGGCGACTCTTAATGCCAAAGTCTCAGGTAAGTCACGCTATAACATTGTTTAATTCAAGTAACCATTGGCGGCTCTCAATACCAAAGCCTCGAGTAAGTCACATTATAACATTGTTTGATTTAAGTAACCATTGGCAGCTCTCAATACCAAAGCCTCGTTACAGTCACGCTATAACATTGTTTGATTCAAGTAACTAATGGCGGCTCTCAATACCAAAGCCTCGTTAGAGTCACGCTATAACATTGTTTGATTCAAGTAACTAATGGCCGCTCTGAATGCCAAAGCCTCGTGAAAGTCACACTACAACATTGTTTGATTCAATTAACCATTGCAGGCTCTCAATGCCAAAGCCTCGTGTAAGTCACACTATAACATTGTTTGGTTCAATTATACATTGGCGTCACTCAATAACAAAGCATCGTGAAAGTCACACTATAACATTGTTTGATTTAAGTATATATTGGCTGCTCTGAATGCCAAAGCCTCGTGTAAGTCACACTATAACATTGTTTGGTTCAAGTATACATTGGCAACTCTCAATGCCAAAGCCTCGTGTAAGTCACACTATAACATAGTTTGTTTCAAGTATACATTGGGGGCTCTCAATGCCAAAGCCTCGTTTAAGTCACACTATTACATTGTTTGGTTCAAGTATACATTGGCAACTTTCAATGCCAAAGCCTCGTCTAAGTCACATTATAACATTGTTTGGTTCAAGAATATATTGGCGACACTAATTGCCAAAGTCTCAGGTAAGTTACGCTGTAACATTTTTTAATTTAATTATACATTGACGTCTCTGAATACCAAAGCCTCGTTAGAGTCACGCTATAACATTGTTTGATTCAAGTTACCATTGTCGTCTCTCAATGCCAAAGCGTCTTGTTATTCACGCTAAAACATTGTTTGATTCAAGTATACTTTGACGACTCTTAATGTCAAATCCTCGTGTAAGTCACGCTATAACATTGTTTGATTCAAGTTTACATTGGCGACTCTCAATACCAGAGCCTCGTGTAAGTCACGCTATAACCTTGTTTGGTTCAAGTATACATTGGAGGTTCTCAATGCCAAAGCCTCGTGTAAGTCACGCTATAACATTGTTTTGTTCAAGTATACATTGGCGGCTTTCAATGCCAAAGCCTCGTGTAAGTCACGCTAAAACATTGTTTGGTTCAAGTATACATTGGCGACTCTTACTGCCAAAGCCCCGTGTAAGTCACGCTATAACATTGTTTGGTTCAAGTATACATTGGCGGCTCGCAATGCCAAAGCTTCAGGTAAGTCACGCTATAACATTGTATTGTTCAAGTAACCATTGGCTGCTCTCAGTGCCAAAGCCTCGTGTAAGTCACGCTATAACATTGTTTGGTTCAAGTATATATTGGCGGCTCTCAATGTCAAAGCCCCGTGTAAGTCACGCTATAACATTTTTTGGTTCCAGTATATATTGTCGGTTCTCAATGCCAAAGCCCCGTGTAAGTCACGCTATAACACTTTTTGGTTCTAGTATACATTGGCGGCTCTCAATGCCAAAGCCCCGTGTAAGTCACGCTATAACATTGTTTGGTTCAAGTATACATTGGCGGCTCTCAATGCCAAAGCCTCGTGTAAGTCACACTATAACATTGTTTGGTTCAATTATACATTGGCGGCACTCAATACCAAAGCATCGTGAAAGTCGCACTATAACATTGTTTGATTCAAGTATATATTGGCGGCTCTGAATTCCAAAGCCTCGTGTAAGTCACACTGTAACATTGTTTGGTTCAATTATACATTGGCAACTCTCAATGCCAAAGCCTCGTGTAAGTCACGCTATAACATTGTTTTGTTCAAGTATACATTGGATGCTTTCAATGCCAAAGCCTCGTTTAAGTCACACTATTACATTGTTTGGTTCAAGTATACATTGGCAACTCTCAATGCAAAAGCCTTTTCTAAGTCACACTATAACATTGTTTGGTTCAAGTATATATTGGCGACCCTAACTGATTAAGTCTCAGGTAAGTTACGCTATAACATTTTTTGATTTAAGTATACATTGGCGACCCTCAATGCCAAAGCCTCGTTAGAGTCACGCTATAACATTGTTTGATTCAAGTAACTAATGGCGGCTCTCAATAGCAAAGCCTCGTTAGAGTCACGCTATAACATTGTTTGATTCAAGTAACTAATGGCGGCTCCCAATGCCAAAGCCTCGTGTTACTCACGCTATAACATTGTTTGATTCAAGTTACCATTGGCGGCTCCTAATGCCAAAGCCTCGTTAGAGTCACGCTATAACATTGTTTGATTCAAGTATACATTGGCGGCTTTGAATGTCAAAGCTTCGTGTAAGTCACGCTATAACATTGTTGGATTCAAGTTTACATTGGCGACTCTGAATACCAAAGCCTCGTGTAAGTCACTCTATAACATTGTTTGGTTCAAGTTTACATTGGCGACTCTCAATACCAAAGCCTCGTGTAAGTCACGCTATCACATTGTTTGGTTCAAGTATACATTGGCGGCTCTCAATGCCAAAGCCTCGTGTAAGTCACGCTATAACATTGTTTGATTCAAGTATACAATGGCGGCTCTGAATGCCAAAGCCTCGTGTAAGTCACACTGTAACATTGTTTGGTTCAATTATACATTTGCAACTCTCAATGCCAAAGCCTCGTGTAAGTCACTCTATAACATTGTTTGGTTCAAGTATACATTGGCGATTCTTACTGCCAAAGCCTCGTGTAAGTCACGCTATAACATTGTTTGGTTCAAGTATACATTGGCGACTCTCAATGCCAAAGCTTCAGGTAAGTCACGCTATAACATTGTTTTGTTCAAGTAACCATTGGCGGCTCTCAATGCCAAAGCCTCGTGTAAGTCACGCTATAACATTGTTTGGTTCAAGTATATATTGGCGGATCTCAATATCAAAGCCCCGTGTAAGTCACGCTATAACATATTTTGGTTCAAGTATATATTGGCGGTTCTCAATGCCAAAGCCCCGTGTAAGTCACGCTATAACACTTTTTGGTTCAAGTATACATTGGCGGCCTTCAATGCCAAAGTCCCGTGAAAGTCACGCTATAACATTGTTTGGTTCAAGTATACATTGGCAACTCTCAATGCCAAAGCCTCGTGTAAGTCACGCTATAACATTGTTTGGTTCAAGTATACATTGACGGCTTTCAATGCGAAAGCCTCGTTTAAGTCACACTATTACATTGTTTGGTTCAAGTATACATTGGCAACTCTCAATGCCAAAGCCTCGTCTAAGTCACACTATAACATTGTTTGGTTCAAGTATATATTGGCGACCCTAATTGCTGAAGTCTCAGGTAAGTTACGCTATAACATTGTTTGGTTCAAGTATATATTGGTGACTCTTATTGCCAAAGCCCTGTGTAAGTCACGCTATAACATTGTTTGGTTCAAGTATACATTGGCGGCTCTCAATGGAAAAGCTTCAGGTAAGTCACGCTATAACATTGTTTGGTTCAAGTTACCATTGGCGGCTCTCAATGCCAAAGCCTCGTGTAAGTCACGCTATAACATTGTTTGGTTCAAGTATATATTGGCGGCTCTCAATGCCAAAGCCCCATGTAAGTCACGCTATAACATGTTTTGGTTCAAGTATACATTGGCGACCCTCAATGGAAAAGCTTCAGGTAAGTCACGCTATAACATTGTTTGGTTCAAGTTACCATTGGCGGCTCTCAATGCCAAAGCCTCTTGTAAATCACACTATAACATTGTTTGGTTCAAGTATACATTGGCGGCTTTCAATGCCGAAGCCCCGTCTAAGTCACGCTATAACATTGTTTGGTTCAAGTATACATTGGCGGCTCTCAATGACATAGCCTCGTGTAAGTCACACTATAACATTGTTTGGTTCGATTATACATTGGTGTCACTCAATTCCAAAGCATCGTGAAAGTCACACTATAACATTGTTTGGTTCAAGTATACATTGGCAACTCTCAATGCCAAAGCCTCGTGTAAGTCACACTATCACATAGTTTGGTTCAAGTATACATTGGCGGCTCTCAATGCAAAAGCCTCGTGTAAGTCACACTATTGCATTGTTTGGTTCAAGTATACATTGGCAACTCTCAATGCCAAAGCCTCGTCTAAGTCACATTATAACATTGTTTGGTTCAAGAATATATTGGCGACACTAATTGCCAAAGTCTCAGGTAAGTTACGCTATAACATTTTTTAATTGAAGTATACATTGGCGGCTCTCAATACCAAAGCCTCGTTAGAGTGACGCTATAACATTGTTTGATTCAAGTTACCATTGTCGTCTCTCAATGCCAAAGCCTCTTGTTATTCACGCTATAACATTGTTTGATTCAAGTATACTTTGACGACTCTTAATGTCAAAGCCTCGTGTAAGTCACGCTATAACATTGTTTGGTTCAAGTTTACATTGGCGACTCTCAATACCAAAGCCTCGTGTAAGTTACGCTATAACATTGTTTGGTTCAAGTATACATTGGCGGCTCTCAATGCCAAAGCCTCGTGTAAGTCACGCTATAACATTGTTTTGTTCAATTATACATTGGCGGCTTTCAATGCCAAAGCCTCGTGTAAGTCACGCTAAAACATTGTTTGGTTCAAGTATACATTGGCGACTCTTACTGCCAAAGCCCCGTGTAAGTCACGCTATAACATTGTTTGGTTCAAGTATACATTGGCGGCTCTCAATGCTAAAGCTTCAGGTAAGTCACACTTAAACATTGTTTTGTTCAAGTAACCGTTGGCGGCTCCCTATGCCAAAGCCTCGTGTAAGTCACGCTATAACATTGTTTGGTTCAAGTATATATTGGCGGCTCTCAATGTCAAAGCCCCGTGTAAGTCACGCTATAACATATTTTGGTTCCAGTATATATTGGCGGTTCTCAATGCCAAAGCCCCGTGTAAGTCACGCTATAACACTTTTTGGTTCAAGTATACATTGGCGGCTCTCAATGCCAAAGCCCCGTGTAAGTCACGCTATAACATTGTTTGGTTCAAGTATACATTGGCGGCTCTCAATGCCAAAGCCTCGTGTAAGTCACACTATAACATTGTTTGGTTCAATTATACATTGGCGGCACTCAATACCAAAGCATCGTGAAAGTCACACTATAACATTGTTTGATTCAAGTATATATTGGCGGCTCTGAATGCCAAAGCCTCGTTTAAGTCACACTGTAACATTGTTTGGTTCAATTATACATTGGCGACTCTCAATGCCAAAGCCTCGTGTAAGTCACGCTATAACATTGTTTTGTTCAAGTATACATTGGCGGCTCTCAATGCCAAAGCCTCGTGTAAGTCACGCTAAAACATTGTTTGGTTCAAATATACATTGGCGATTCTTACTGCCAAAGCCCCGTGTTAGTCACGCTATAACATTGTTTGGTTCAAGTATACATTGGCTGCTCTCAATGCCAAAGCTTCAGGTAAGTCACGCTATAACATTGTTTGGTTCAAGTATATATTGGCGGTTCTCAATGCCAAAGCCCCGTGTAAGTCACGCTATAACACTTTTTGGTTCAAGTATACATTGGCGGCTCTCAATGCCAAAGTCCCGTGTAAGTCACGCTATAACATTGTTTGGTTCAAGTATACATTGGCGGCTCTCAATGCCAAAGCCTCGTGTAAGTCACACTATAACATTGTTTGGTTCAATTATACATTGGCGGCACTCAATACCAAAGCATCGTGAAAGTCACACTATAACATTGTTTGATTCAAGTTTATATTGGCGGCTCTGAATGCCAAAGCCTCGTGTAAGTCACACTGTAACATTGTTTGGTTCAAGTATACATTGGCAACTCTCAATGCCAAAGCCTCGTGTAAGTCACGCTATAACATTGTTTGGTTCAAGTATACATTGACGGCTTTCAATGCCAAAGCCTCGTTTAAGTCACACTATTACATTGTTTGTTTCAAGTATACATTGGCGGCTCTCAATGCCAAAGCCTCGTCTAAGTCACACTATAACATTGTTTGGTTAAAGTATATATTGGCGACCCTAATTGCTAAAGTCTCAGGTAAGTTACGCTATAATATTTTTTGATTTAAGTATACATTGGCGACCCTCAATACCAAAGCCTCGTGTAAGTCACACTATAACATTGTTTGATTCAAGTAACCATTGGCGGCTCTCAATGCCAAAGCCTCGTGTAAGTCACGCTATAACATTGTTTGATTCAAAAATATATTGGCTACTTTCAATGCCAACACCTCGTGTAAGTCACACTATAGCATTGTTTGATTCAAGTATACATTGGCGACCCTCAATACCAAAGCCTCGTGTAAGTCACACTATAACATTGTTTGATTCAAGTATATATTGGCGGCTCTCAATGCCAAAGCCTCGTGTAATTCACGCTATAACATTGTTTGATTGAAGAATATATTGGCTACTTTCAATGCCAACACCTCGTGTAGGTCACACTATAACATTGTTTGATTCAAGTATATATTGGCGGCTCTCAATGCCAAAGCCTCGTGTAAGTCACACTATACCATTGTTTGATTCAAGTATATATTGGCGGCTCTCAATGCCAAAGCCTCGTGTAAGTCACACTATAACATTGTTTGATTCAAGAATATATTGGTTACTTTCAATGCCAAAACTTCGTGTAAGTCACACTATAACATTGTTTGATTCAAGTATACATTGGCGACCCTCAATACCAAAGCCTCGTATAAGTCACACTATAACATTATTTGATTCAAGTATATATGGCGGCTCTCAATGCCAAAGCCTCGTGTAAGTCACGCTATAACATTGTTTGATTCAAGAATATATTGGCGAATTTCAATACCAAAGCCTCGTGTAAGTCACACTATAACATTGTTTGTTTCAAGTATACATTGGCGGCTCTCAATGCCAAAGCCTCGTCTAAGTCACACTATAACATTGTTTGGTTAAAGTATATATTGGCGACCCTAATTGCTAAAGTCTCAGGTAAGTTACGCTATAACATTTTTTGATTTAAGTATACATTGGCGACCCTCAATGCCAAAGCCTCGTGTAAGTCACACTATAACATTGTTTGATTTAAGTAACCATTGGCGGCTCTCAATGCGAAAGCCTCGTGTAAGTCACGCTATAACATTGTTTGATTCAAAAATATATTGGCTACTTTCAATGCCAACACCTCGTGTAAGTCACACTATAACATTGTTTGATTCAAGTATACATTGGCGACCCTCAATACCAAAGCCTCGTGTAAGTCACACTATAACATTATTTGATTCAAGTATACATTGGCGGCTCTCAATGCCAAAGCCTCGTGTAAGTCACGCTATAAGATTGTTTGATTCAAGTATACATTGGCGACCCTCAATACCAAAGCCTCGTGTAAGTCACACTATAACATTGTTTGATTCAAGAATATATTTGCTACTTTCAATGCCAAAACCTCGTGTAAGTCACACTATAAGATTGTTTGATTCAAGTATACATTGGCGACCCTCAATACCAAAGCCTCGTGTAAGCCACACTATAACATTATTTGATTCAAGTATACATTGGCGGCTCTCAATGCCAAAGCCTCGTGTAAGTCACGCTATAACATTGTTTGATTCAAGAACATATTGGCGAATTTCAATACCACAGCCTCGTGAAAGTCACACTATAACATTGTTTGATTTAAGTATACAATGGCGACCCTCAATACCAAAACCTCGTGTAAGTCACACTATAACATTGTTTGCTTCAAGTATACATTGGCGGCTCTCAATGCCAAAGCCTCGTGTAAGCCACACTATAACATTGTTTGATTCAAGTATACATTGGCGGCTCTCAATGCCAAAGCCTCGTGTAAGTCACGCTATAACATTGTTTGATTCAAAAATATATTGGCTACTTTCAATGCCAACACCTCGTGTAAGTCACACTATAACATTGTTTGATTCAAGTATACATTGGCGACCCTCAATACCAAAGCCTCGTGTAAGCCACACTATAACATTATTTGATTCAAGTATACATTGGCGGCTCTCAATGCCAAAGCCTCGTGTAAGTCACGCTATAACATTGTTTGATTCAAAAATATATTGGCTACTTTCAATGCCAACACCTCGTGTAAGTCACACTATAACATTGTTTGATTCAAGTATACATTGGCGACCCTCAATACCAAAGCCTCGTGTAAGTCACACTATAACATTATTTGATTCAAGTATACATTGGCGGCTCTCAATGCCAAAGCCTCGTGTAAGTCACGCTATAAGATTGTTTGATTCAAGTATACATTGGCGACCCTCAATACCAAAGCCTCGTGTAAGTCACACTATAACATTGTTTGATTCAAGAATATATTTGCTACTTTCAATGCCAAAACCTCGTGTAAGTCACACTATAAGATTGTTTGATTCAAGTATACATTGGCGACCCTCAATACCAAAGCCTCGTGTAAGCCACACTATAACATTATTTGATTCAAGTATACATTGGCGGCTCTCAATGCCAAAGCCTCGTGTAAGTCACGCTATAACATTGTTTGATTCAAGAACATATTGGCGAATTTCAATACCACAGCCTCGTGAAAGTCACACTATAACATTGTTTGATTTAAGTATACAATGGCGACCCTCAATACCAAAACCTCGTGTAAGTCACACTATAACATTGTTTGCTTCAAGTATACATTGGCGACCCTCAATACCAAAACCTCGTGTAAGTCACGCTATAAGATTGTTTGATTCAAGTATACATTGGCGACCCTCAATACCAAAGCCTCGTGTAAGTCACACTATAACATTGTTTGATTCAAGAATATATTTGCTACTTTCAATGCCAAAACCTCGTGTAAGTCACACTATAAGATTGTTTGATTCAAGTATACATTGGCGACCCTCAATACCAAAGCCTCGTGTAAGCCACACTATAACATTATTTGATTCAAGTATACATTGGCGGCTCTCAATGCCAAAGCCTCGTGTAAGTCACACTATAACATTGTTTGCTTCAAGTATACATTGGCGGCTCTCAATGCCAAAGCCTCGTGTAAGTCACGCTATAACATTGTTTGATTCAAGAACATATTGGCGAATTTCAATACCACAGCCTCGTGAAAGTCACACTATAACATTGTTTGATTTAAGTATACAATGGCGACCCTCAATACCAAAACCTCGTGTAAGTCACACTATAACATTGTTTGCTTCAAGTATACATTGGCGGCTGTCAATGTCAAAGCCTCGTGTAAGTCACACTATAACATTGTTTGATTCAAGTATACATTGGCGACCCTCAATACCAAAACCTCGTGTAAGTCACACTATAACATTGTTTGCTTCAAGTATACATTGGCGGCTGTCAATGTCAAAGCCTCGTGTAAGTCACACTATAACATGTTGATTCAAGTATACATTGGCTGCTCTCAATGGCAGTACAGAAAAGGATACCACTTTAACACGTATACAAATCTTTGACGCCATTCGTTCTCCTCCGAAACAACTGGCCAATCAGGGTATCTGGTTGTCTCTGGTATGTAACGGTCTATAGCGGGCAGAACTGCAGAATAGCTAAAGAGGCAGCTATAACTAAGATATATGACCGTAAATAATGGTTTTATTTGTATTTTGCATAAATATATCTCATTATCATCCTTATCAAATGAGGCAATCACACTTACACACGTGTATCATTGCATGAAACATACCAATGTAGAAAAGGAGTAATTACAACACAAAGCAAATGCCACATGGTTGTCGTATATTGTGTTCTTTATATGGATTCGTGACACTGATTTAAATATTCTTTTCTTGATAAATTGAGCAAAGCATAAACATAAATCATTCAAATGTATTGAAATTATCAAATATTTGTTAATCTCCGGACGTTCATGACTTTAGGCCAAAAGAAAGAATGAAATGAATTATACGTCTCACGCCACTATTACATTTCCCATTGGTCTCCATTGTTGCATTTATGTCCAAATCACAGTGAAAAAACAAAATCTGAAGCATGTGTCTGGGCTCAAATTCTTCACTGATTTAAGACCTGCAATTATAAAGAAAAAAAAAACATACATTGACTTGGTTGGTTTTATTTAAAATTAATGGTTTTGTGAGACCTATCAATTTCCAGAGTAATAATATGTCAACGAATCGCCCATGATGCTTTTTGAATCATCAGTTCTAAAATGACACAGAATTGCCGAGAAATCTGGTATCAGCATTGTATTTTCAGTGGTGATATCTAAAATACTGACATAATAACACATGGTAGAAAAAATATGAATCACTGCAATTTAAAGCCCTGAAAAACAGAAGGATGTATATAATAGTGATGGGAGTCCTCTATTTAGTTTCTATATACTCAAAATCTGTCAACAAATCTTAATCCAAGCACGGCGCTGATGATCGGCAACGGCGCCAATAATAGTAGTAACCAACAGCATAATCTGAGAAGTTGTGCTTTAAAGGATGCTGGACGTTAATACATACAAAACTAAAGTGTGACATATTTCAGGTCGTATGGGATTACGTGCGATCGTTTATTACCTGACGACAACATTTTCGGCCGTTGTTTTAGGCATCATACTTGTCCTGGCAATACGACCTGGCTATAAAGGAGGTGACATAACACGGTCGGGCAGCACCAAGGAACAAGAGCCTCTAGAGGCACTGTTTGATCTCATAAGGTGTGTACAATTAAAGTCAGAAAAACGTATAATGACTGATTCTTGCATTAACAAAATACAAAGAATATATGGATTATTATATAGGAAAGGAGAAAACCGAATCCGAATAGAATCGGCCTCCATTTACAAGTAACTGGCATATTTTTGGACCAGGATGGGCCTGAACTCACAACCTCAACAGTTAGAGGTTTAGTGATGTCGCCTTTAACCGCTCAACCATGATGGACCCACTAGATTGTAACCAAAGACAAAGAACGTTACTAAGACCTAATATCAAATTATAAAAGATAACTACAGTATACATATTTGCGTATTAAAATAAGACAAGGTAACAAATTAAGAAGAAAATTGTAAATAATATATACGGGTACGTTCTGAAAATATTTTTTTAATGTTGTTGCTAACGTTGTATGCAATAGGAATAAACACTATATATTATAACTAAAAGTTTCGCCTCACAACCCTTGCTTTACTAATCAGTCTTGTTCCACTGTATAGAAGACGAGAGTTTAAAGCAGATATAGTATTACACACTCTTGCACATGAATGGAGTTAAATATTTGCGTGTACGTAATTAACGTACCATCGCAATGAAAGTTGTACAATCATTACACAATAACAGCACTAGATGTCTTTTCTTCCCTTATATATAAAAACTATATTTGTATGCAGGGCAAACATCGAGTTGAAGTAGCTATACTTACGCTCAAGTAACAAGCCGTATATACTCAACAAAACAGCTAACCAAACACCTACGATTTCGGTCGATATCTCATATAATTGAGGAAAATGGATTTTATTCAAATTTAGAAGGGAATGAGAACAATATGTTATGGCAATTGTCTGAAAATGTTATATGTTTATCTCAATAAAATCATATAAAACTAATTCTTTTAATGACAGTAGTACTCAAATCATTTTTGCAAAATTAGATAATCAGCATTAGTTCTGCAAAAATAAAATAATTTTTCAGATAATTGCCATAACATTTTGCTCTTATTTTCTTCCAAATTTGTATAATATGCGATTTTATTTATCGCCAAATTCCCAGGTGTCTTGTTAGCAGTTTTGTTAAGTATACATGTTTTTGTATTTTACGTAATCTAACGAATATACACTATATAATTTTATGTCACAATTATTTTGTGAAATATTAATATCGCACGGAAACTATTTAAATATCTTATATTTAGGTTACAAACGATAGTTAATTTGGTATCAGGATGACAATCTAGTTTTTTTCCCTCAATATTATACCATACAAGGAAAGCTGCGACTTGGTTTCGGTAACATGAACTAATATAAACTGGTGTATTGTTAAACTATGTTAAAATTCTTTTTTTCTTCTAAACAACGTATACAGATAAGGTACTAAGCATATTCTGCTCTCTCTTGGTTATTTGACTCCCCGTGGCTCCTAGCTCTCCTACACGCATATATACGTATGCAAATAATACGGCATGTACATTTTAAGGGGCCGGGCCCGATTAGCTCAGTTAGTTAAGCGTCTGACTATCAATCCAGGGGTCATGAGTTCAAATCCCCAGCCCGGCAACAGTCTCCGTGATGATTGATAAACGACACTGTGTCTCATTATCATTCGTCTCTCACCATTGATTCAAGTGGGAAAGTTATCAGTTACTTGCGGAGCTGGGGTGTACTCGAGTACTGATTAATCCCAGGAAACAGTGGTTAGGTTAACGGATCGTCTGTTAGCCCTCGATGGCATAAAAAATGACGCTAAATATTCAATCAGTCAATCAATCATTTGAAGGGGGCACATAGCTATATTGATGACTTGATGACGTCACGTATCAAATCAACACATTTGAACGTATACTAAACGGAACAGTTAGCCCGCCACTTTACATATGATGTACCTGATGTTTTATGTATATTCTCAAAAAGTATTAAAGCAATTTCCATGAAATTTGGACTTGAATAAGACAGAACATTTAGACTATTATGTAAAATCAATGTATATTGTTTGTAATGTCGTATACACATTTTAATAACGGTGCTCAATAGTTTGACAAATATATTGGAAATACAAAACTTACAGTGGCAGGTTAGCTATTCCGTTCAATATATATTTTCACATCGAGAAACTAATCTATAATTTATTTTATTTACTTTTTCTATTTACTTTTAAATGAATCTAATAGCATCAAGCTAGAATTGAAGTATGAGTAATGATTTTGAAAATACAAATAAATATTTCCTTGGTTTTCTTTTTTGTCATAGGCCTACCGATAAAAATGATAAAAAAAATAATTTTAACATTTCTTGTCATCTTTGAACACGAATACGCAAAATATGACGTATCTCATAACTAACAAAAGCTACGCCCCTTTCGAAATAGAGACAAAAATAATACTCTGCATGCATACTGGACCTTTCTAATTTCTTTTTTGCATCAGGTAGATAATTTTCAAAAAAAAGAAAGTTGATGAAAATTACTCTTTGTACCTGTAATATTTTCTTTTAATTTGGTTTCAAGTTACCAAACTCGTCGGTTGTCATGACTGAAGAACTGGTTAAAGTGAATGCTTGTGCTGTTTAATAATTGCTTTAAAAGATGAACGTTTGTAAATATAGAACTTTCTTTGAATACATTAAATATTTAAATGACAGTATGCATGTAGTTAAAATACTGTCTGATTTAACACATTTTGTAAACGTATATTTCAGATTTGATATATCGTCCTTTACCACTGCATGCTATTTATAAACACTAATATATTTTAGATAAATTCCATGTGGGGCTCGTGATCTAGTTTAGGAAAGTAAGATTAGGTGTTGGGTGTCTCGTAATCTAGTTGCGGAAAGTAAGATCAGGTGTAAGTTGGCTCGTGGTCTAGTTGTGGAAAGTAAGAACAGGTGTTGTGTGGCTCGTGGTCAAGTTGTGGAAAGTAAGATCAGGTGTTGGGGGCTCGTGGTCTAGTTGTGGAAAGTAAGATCAGGTGTTGGGGGCTCGTGGTCAAGTTGTGGAAAGTAAGATCAGGTGTTTGGTGGCTCGTGGTCTAGTTGTGGAAAGTAAGATCAGGTGTTTGGTGGCTCTTGGTTTAGTTGTGGAAAGTAAGATCAGGTGTTTGGGCTCGTGGTCTAGTTGTGGGAAATAAGATCAAGTGATGGGTGGCTCGTGGCCTAGTTATTGAAAGTAAGATCAAGAGTTGGGTGGCTCCTGATCAAGTTGTGGAAAGTAAGATCAGGTGTTGGGTGGCTCCTGATCAAGTTGTGGAAAGTAAGATCAGGTGGTGGGTGGCTCCTGGTCAAGTTGTGGAAAGTATGATCAGGTGGTGGGTGGCTCCTGGTCAAGTTGTGGAAAGTAAGATCAAGAGTTGGGTGGCTCCTGATCAACTTGTGGAAAGTAAGATCAGGTGTTGGTGGCTCGTGGTCTAGTTGTGGAAAGTAAGATCAGATGTTGGGGGCTCGTGGTCAAGTTGTGGAAAGTAAGATCAAATGTTGGGGGCTCGTGGTCTAGTTGTGGAAAGTAAGATCAAGTGTTGGGGGCTCGTGGTCTAGTCGTAGAAAGTACGATCAAGTGTTGGGGGCTCGTGGTCTAGTTGTGGAAAGTAAGATCAAGTGTTGGGGGCTCGTGGTCTAGTCGTGGAAAGTACGATCAAGTGTTGGGGGCTCGTGGTCTAGTTGTGGAAAGTAAGATCAGGTGTTGGGGGCTCGTGGTCTAGTTGTGGAAAGTAAGATCAGGTGTTTGGGCTCGTGGTATAGTTGTGGAAAGTAAGATCAGGTGTTGGGGGCTCGTGGTCTAGTTGTGGAAAGTAAGATCAGGTGTTGGGGGCTCGTGGTATAGTTGTGGATAGTAAGATCGGGTGTTGGGGGCTCGTGGTCTAGTTGTGGAAAGTAAGAGCAGGTGGTGGATGGATCGTGGTCTAGTTGTGGAAAGTAAGATCAGGTGTTGGGTGGCTCATGGTCTAGTTTTGGAATGTAAGATCAGGTGTTAGATGGCTCGTGGTGTAGTTGTGGAAAGTAAAATCAGGTGTTGGGGGCTCGTGGTCAAGTTGATGAAAGTAAGATCAGGTGTTTGTTGGCTCGTGGTCTAGTAGTGGAAATTTAAGATCAGGTGTTGGGTGGCTCGTGGTCTAGTAGTGGAAAGTAAGATCAAATGTTGGGAGTTCGTGGTCTAGTTGTGGTAAGTAAGGTCAGGTGTTAGGTGGCTCGTGGTCTAGCTGTGGAAAGTAAGATCAGGTGTTTGGTGGCTCGTGGTCTAGTTGTGGAAAGTAAGATCAGGTGTTGGGTGGCTCCTGGTCTATTTATGGAATTTAAGATCAACTGTTTGGTGGCTGGTAGTCTAGTTGTGGAAAGTATGATCAGGTGTTGGGTGGCTCGTGATCTAGTTGTTGAAAGTAAGATCAAGTGTTGGGTGACTCGTGGTCTCATATTTTCGTAATCGACATTAATTGATATTCGTAAGAATCTGAATACGTTTAAAATTAAAATAACACTACAAATAAGATCGTTAACAGACAGTTGAGGGTAAGTCTGTCTTTGTTTTTTTGCCAGGTTTTCAGGTCTTAACATTAAAGTCACTGTCTGCGTATGGTTTTGTAAGGGCTAACATTTATCAAATATTTAAATATTAGTCTGTGTTTCTTTTTGCCAGGACTAACAGTTATCAAATACTTAAGTCATAGTTTGTGTTTCATTTTGCCAGGACTTACAGAAACCAAATATTTAAGCCATAGTCTGGGCTTCATTTTGCCAGGCCATACAGTTGTCAAATATTTAAGCCATAGACTGTGTTTCGTTTTGCCAGGGCTTACTGTTATCAAATGATTTTGCCAGGGCTTATTGGTATAAAATAATTAAGCCAAAGTCTGTGTTTCATTTTGCCATGACTTACAGTTATCAAATATTTAAGCAATAGTATGTGTTTCATTTTGCCAGGACTTACAGTTATCACACATTTAAGTCATAATCTGTGTTTCATCTTGCAAGGGTTTACTGTAATTAAACATTTAAGTCACAGTCTGTGATCATTTTGCCAGGTTTTACAGTTATTAAACATTAAAGCCATTTGTTTTATTTTGCCAGGACTAACTGTTATCAAACATTTAAGTCATAGCCTGAGTTTGCTTTTACCAGATATTGCAGTTATCAAACATTAAAATATTAGTCTGTGTTTTATTTAGCCAGGGCTTACAGTTATCAAATATTTAAGTCATAATCTGTGTTTCATTTTGCCAGGACTTACAGTTATCAAATATTTAAGTCATATTCTGTGTTTCATTTTGCCAGGACTTACAGTTATCAAATATTTAAGCCATAGTCTGTGTTTCGTTTTGCCAGGGCTTACTGTTATCAAATAATTAAGCCAATGTCTGTTTCATTTTGCCAGGACTTACAGTTATCACATATATAAGTCATAATCTGTGTTTCAATTTGCCAGGGTTTACTGTTATCAAATATTTAATCCATAGTCTGTATTTCATTTTGCCAGGACTTACAGTTGTCAAATATTTAAGCCAAAGTCTATGTTTCATTTTGCCAGGGTTTACTGTTATCAAATATTTAATCCATAGTCTATGTTTCATTTTGCAAGGACTTACAGTTGTCAAATATTTTAGCCATAGTTTATGTTTCCTTTTGCCAGGACTTACAGTTATCATATATTTAAGTCGTAGTCTATGTTTCATTTTGCCAGGACTTACAGTTGTCAAATATTTAATCCAAAGTCTATGTTTCATTTTGCCAGGGTTTACTGTTATCAAATATTTAATCCATAGTCTATGTTTCATTTTGCAAGGACTTACAGTTGTCAAATATTTTAGCCATAGTTTATGTTTCCTTTTGCCAGGCATTACAGTTGTCAAATATTTAAGCCAAAGTCTGTGTTTTATTTTGCCAGGATTTACAGTTATCATATATTTAAGTCATAGTCTATGTTTCATTTTGCCAGGACTTACAGTTGTCAAATATTTAAGCCAAAGTCTATGTTTCATTTTGTCAGGGTTTACTGTTATCAAATATTTAATCCATAGTCTGTGTTTCATTTTGCCAGGACTTACAGTTGTCAAATATTTAAGCCAAAGTCTATGTTTCATTTTGCCAGGGTTTACTGTTATCAAATATTTAATCCATAGTCTATGTCTCATTTTGCCAAGGCTTACTGTTATCAAATATTTAATCCATAGTCTGTGTTTCATTTTGCCAGGACTTATAGTTGTCAAATATTTAATCCATAGTCTGTGTTTCATTTTGCCAGGGCTTACTGTTATCATATATTTAATCCATAGTCTGTGTTTCGTTTTGCCAGGACTTACAGTTGTCAAATATTTAAGCCATAGTCTGTGTTTCATTTTGCCAGGACTTACAGTTGTCAAATATTTAAGCCATAGTCTATGTTTCATTTTGCCAGGGTTAACAGTTGTCAAATATTTAAGCCATAGTAGTCTGTGTTTCGTTTTGCCAGGGCTTACTGTTATCAAATAATTAAGCAAAAGTCTGTGTTTCATTTTGCAAGGACTTACAGTTATCAAATATTTAAGTCATAATCTGTGTTTCATTTTGCTAGGGTTTACTGTTATTAAACATTTAAGTCATAGCCCGAGTTTGCTTTTGCCAGGGCTTACAGTTTTCAAATATTAAAGCCATAGCCTGTGTTTGCCAAAGTTTAAATCTTAGCCTATGTTTGTTTTGTTAGGGATTACAGTTTTCAAACATGTCAGTCTTAGTCTATGCTAGCTTTTTCTATGGCTTAAGTTTCTTAGTCTGTGTTTGTTTTACCAGAACTTACGTCTTATATGTGTTTGTTTTTGCCAGAGCTTACGTCTTAGTCTATGTTAATTTTTGCCAGAGCTTACGTCTTAATCTGTGTTTGCGTTTGCCAGAGCTTATGTCTTAGTCTTTGTTTGTTTTTTGCCAGAGCTTACGTCTAAGTCTGTGTTTGGTTTTGCCAGAGCTTAAGTCTTAGTATGTGTTTGTGCTGTTATGACTTACAGTTATCAAACATTTAAGTCATAGCCTTGGCTTGTTTTTGCCAGTGCTTACATTTATCAAACATTTTAGCCTTTAGTCTGTGTTTTTGTCAGGGTGTGCAGTTATAACACATTTGAGTCCTTAATCTGTGATTTATTGCCAGAGCTTACATTTAAGTTATAGCCTGTTTTTAGTTTCGAAAAGACACGTACTTTTGAATATTTAGATATTACTCTGTGTTCTTTGAAATAAAATTTTGTAACGTTTTCCGTTCGAATGACATTGATAATTGTTTCTATAAGTAAGGTACTTAAACCTAGCGCTTCTTATTTGTCTTTAAATTCTATTTCACTTGATTTAGAATTTGATTTAAATTCGCATTTAAGACTGAAGCGGTTAATAATGGCTGAAATAAAGAGTGGGTATACTTTCTTCAGTCCGTTTACAACTTAACATTTACTTCAATCGTTGGAAAAAGGAAATAAATAACATATGTTTAAATATAACATTTTGATATTTGTTTTCAGAAATTGTTTTCCAAACAATTTAGTGGAAGCGGCATTCCGTCGAGTAAGTATATCCGTTAATATTGCTTATTTGATACCTTAACATATATTGGTCTTTATGAATAAATTATATAAATAACTGAACATGCTTCAAATCTAATTGTTGATGAAGACACATAAAATATATGTGTTGTCAGGATTCGTATTTATAAATGGCGATGCCATTGTTTTGCAATTATATTGTAATACGGTCTATCAAATGTTACGAAACATTTTCAATCATACCTTTAAACATATCAGATTTTTTTTTTAAAGAATCATATTTTGTAGTTACATGTACATAACTGCGATAGTTCATGTATATATTAATTCATTTTACATAGCTTCAGAGTTCTATTATATTTTAATTTATCATTTAAGACTTTGTTTTAGTTATGTGTTTAGAAACAAACTTTGATAACTATTGTATTTGTTTTGGATGCAATTAATAACAACACGTTTAACTTTATACTCTATACATCAGTTAAACATCAATTATACATCAGTTATACATCAGTTATGCATCAGTTATGCATCAGTTATGCATCAGTTATGCACCAATTGTACATCAGTTATACACAAGATATACATAAGTTATACATATGTTATGAATAAGTTATACATCAGTTATACATAAGTTATAAATAAGTTATACATCAGTTATGCATTAGTTATGCAACAGTTATACATCAGTTATGCTTCAGCTATGCATCTTTGTATTTGTTTTAGATGCAATTGATAACAACACGTTTAACTATATACATCAGTTATACATCAGTTATGCATCAAATATGCATCAGTTGTACATCAGTTATACATCAATTATACATTACTTATACATAAGTTATGAATAAGTTATGAATAAGTTATACATCAGTTATGCATCAGTTATGCATCAGTTATACATCAGTTATGCATCAGATATGCATCATTGTATTTGTTTTAGATGTAATTGATAACAACATGTTTAACTTTATACACCAGTTATACATAAATTAAACTGCAGTTATAAATAAGTTATACATCAGTTATGCATCAGTTATGCAACAGTTATACATCAGTTATGCATCAGCTATGCATCTTTGTATTTGTTTTAGATGCAATTGATAACAACACGTTTAACTATATACATCAGTTATACATCAGTTATGCATCAAATATGCATCAGTTGTACATCAGTTATACACCAATTATACATTAGTTATACATAAGTTATGAATAAGTTATGAATAAGTTATACATCAGTTATGCATCAGTTATGCATCAGTTATACATCAATTATGCATCAGATATGCATCATTGTATTTGTTTGAGATGTAATTGATAACAACACGTTTAACTTTATACATCAGTTATACATAAATTATACATCAGTTATACATCAGTTATACAACAGTTATGAATCAGTAATGCAACAGTTATACATCAGTTATGCATCAGCTATGCATCTTTGTATTTGTTTTAGATGCAATTGATAACAACACGTCTAACTATATACATCAGTTATACATCAGTTATGCATCAAATATGCATCAGTTGTACATCAGTTATACACCAGTTATACATAAGTTATACATAAGTTATGAATAAGTTATGAATAAGTTAAGCATCAGTTATGCATCAGTTATGCAACAGATATGCATCACTGTATTTGTTTTAGATGTAATAGATAACAACACGTTTAACTTTATACATCAGTTATACATAAATTATACATCAGTTATACATCAGTTATACATCAGTTATGTTTCAGTTATGCATCAATTTTACATCAGTTATACCTCAGTTATACATCAGTTATGAATCAGTTATGCATCAATTATACATCAGTTATAAATCGGTTATGCATCCGTTATACATCAGTTATTCATCAGTTATACATCAATTATAGATCAGTTATAGATCAGTTATACATGAATTATACTTTAATTATACATCTGTTATACGTCAGTTATACATCATTTATGCATCAGTTATGCATTAGTTATACATCAGTTATACATCAGTTATAAATCAGTTATGCATCCGTTATACATCATTTATACATCAATTATAGATCAATTAAACATCAGTTTTATATCAATTAAACATCAATTATACATCAGTTACACATCAGTTATACATCTGTTATTCATAAGTTATGTATCAGTTATACATCGGTTATACATCGGTTATACATCAGTTATACATCAGTTATGCATCAGTTATACATCAATTATACATCAGTTATACAGCAATTATACATCAGTCATGCATAAGTTATGTAACAGTTATACATCGGTTATAAATCAGTTATTCATCAATTATGCATCAGTTATACATCAGTTATACATCAGTTATAGATCAGTATTATTTCAATTATACATCAATTATACATCACTTATACATAAATTAAAAATCAGATAAAAATCAGTTAGACATCAATTATACATCAATTATACATCAGTTATACATCAATTATAACTGAATAATTTTTTTTATTATCAGCAAACAACTGTAGTGATGGATTATAACTACAAAGTGGGCGAGACTAACACAACCCTTGATAACGGCACAATTGGTAAGTAGACAAGATATCATTTACTTCCGTTTTACCTGTTCAAAATAATTCATAACATGATTTAACTATTACACAACAATTACAACGAATATAGTTTACAATTATATTCTTAATTGCCAGTATAAGTTAACACACACTGATTTACATCTTTGTACCAGACCAACATAGCTGCACGTCTGGTAGAATGTCCAAACGCTCTGTATCCTGCCAGGCATAATTGCTTGGAGCGGCTATCACATTGCAACTGTTTTACTACCTGTCAGTTAAAATACAGACCTGCCTTAGAATAAAAACACAAGATTGTGTTCTGAAGCCTGTGCTTAACTGATGTTTATGTATAAAATGTGCATAATCTCACAAGGTGACTACAATAAAAACAACAACAACAATGTTTTGGTGATTGATGAACTCTAAAAATCTAGTTGGTTTAAACCGTGTATAGAATAAGAGTCATCTTGTGACGGTGCTGACAACAGCCTTTAAGGAACACTTATAGTAAAATGTGAATGCTTTTATTTCAGTTACTGTCGATGTGATGGCAACGACCGATGCGCCCAAGATTAAAACATCGGATGGAATGAATGTGCTTGGTATCGTGGTCTTTTCCATTTTCCTAGGTGCCGTTGTCTCAACCATGGGATCAGCTGGCAAACCATTGCTCGACTTCTTTGAGGCACTCCATATTGCCACGATGAAACTAACCATCCTTGTTATATGGTAAATACGTACACACAGTAGGTAAGATGAACTTTAACCAAGTGGCAATACGATCTCTGGTTTTAGGTTTCAACTATTCTTTGCCATATTTAGTTTATTTGTAGCAAACAAATATCCAATACATTGGGACATTTTCATTTTCTGCATTCATTTGATTCACCTAAAAAGAAATATATCAGGTGAAAAACGCTATGTGTAAATCAAATTTAAATAAAATGAAATCACGTTGACACGTTGGATACATCACACAATATGTTACAAATTTAAGCGAGAAATCTATGCTAATCTATGTCTAACCTAGACGCATAGGCCGATTTAGGAAGTCCCTTTGCACTATTTATCTTATTTTAGCATTTTAAATATATACCCTTATAGCATTTGGGGTTAGTAAGTATATATACGCAAATTACATTAGAACAATTATTTTACCCAATTTTAAAATTTCCAAAAATTTCTGATATTCTGCCTTTAAAGATCCCTAACATGCATGTGTATAATTATGTAGACCGGCTATAAGTAATTCGGCATATATTTATTATTTTATATATATATAAAAAAACAGTCAATTAAAATCGCAGTTACGTTTAACGTTTCAGAGATGTAAGAACTTGTTGAACTGTCCATGCTAAACAAAGAAGTTTAGATTAACTTTCATGAATCAGTATATTGCCTTACCAATGAAAACACCATCTACATTCAGGTATTCGCCTATCGGTATAATATTCCTGGTAGCCACAAAGTTGATCGAGATGAAGGACCCAAGTACAGTGTTTATTCAATTGGCCTACTACATGCTCACAGTGCTGGTTGGACTTGGTATCCATGGCTTGATCATCCTCCCGCTTGTTTTCCTCATCGCAACCAGAAAGAACCCGTTCAAGTTTATGTACGGGATGCTGAAGGCCTTACTGACGGCTTGGGGTACAGCTTCAAGGTACATACGTCCAGCACATACAGGAAGCAATAGATATAACTGCAGTGCTAAATCATTTCATAGGATTGTATTCAACCAGGACCTTTACATCTCAAATGTAGTAATTTACGATTTGAAACTTCATAAACATACTTTTTAGAAACTATTTACGACTCGTTATGATTATAAAGAATGATTTACAATGTAAATACCCTCGTAACAAAATATTCTATACACACTTCATGTGCTTAATGTCATGTCAACTAAAGAAATGTATATTACCTAAAAAATGCTACGTAATTTTATATTTTTTATGTTAAGTTAATCCGTGCGTGCAACTCTCTTTCATAAAGTATTGTCATCATACGACATGATCACATCCGACAAGACGCTATTGCTTAAGTGTACAGAGGGAGATAAATCTAATCATATCTAACACCAATTATCTTATCTTCAGTTCTGCCACCTTGCCGATTACCATGGAATGTCTTGAAATAAAAAATCAAATAGATATTCGTGTTGCAAAGTTTGTCGCGCCAATTGGAGCCACTGTGAACATGGACGGTACAGCCTTGTACGAAGCTGTTGCCGCCATCTTTATCGCTCAAGTCAATGGAATAGACCTTAGTATTGGAGAGGTTATTACTGTCAGGTAAAGACAAAATGTTTCCACTGATAGTTGTACCATTTATAGTAGTGAAGTAGTGTAAAGGTATCGACAAAACGTTTCCACTGATAGTTGTATCAGTTATAGTAGTGAGGTAGTGTAAATGGTTTATAGCAGGAGAGGTTATTACTGTCAGTTATAGACAAAACGTTTCCACTGATAGTTGTATCATTTAAAGTAGTGAGGTAGTGTAAATGGTTTATAGTCGGAGAGGTCATTACTGTCAGGTATACACAAAACGTTTCCACTGATAGTTGTATCATTTATAGTAGTGAGGTAGTGTAAATGGTTAATAGTCGGAGAGGTCATTACTGTCAGGTATAGACAAAACGTTTCCACTGATAGTTGTATCATTAACAGAAGTGAGGTAGTGAAAATGGTTTATAGTCGGAAAGGTCATTACTGTCAGGTATAGACAAAACGTTTCCACTGATAGTTGTATCATTTATAGAAGTGAAGTTGTGTAAATGGTTTATACTCGGAGAGGTTATTACTGTCAGGTATAGACAAAACGTTTCCACTGATAGTTGTCTCATTTATAGTAGTGAAGTAGTGTAAAGAGTGTATAGCCGGAGAGGTTATTTCTGTCAGGTATAGACAAAACGTTTCCACTGATAGTTGTATCATTTATAGTAGTGAGGTAGTGTAAATGGTTTATAGTGGGAGAGGTTATTACTGTCAGGTATAGACAAAACGTTTCCACTGATAGTTGTATCATTAATAGAAGTGAGGTAGTGTAAATGGTTTATAGTCGGAGAGGTACTTACTGTCAGGTATCGACAAAACATTTCCACTGATAGTTGTATCATTTATAGTAGTGAACTAGTGTTAATGGTGTATAGTCGGAGAGGTTATTTCTGTCAGGTATAGACAAAATGTTTCCACTGATAGTTGTATCATTTATAGTAGTGAAGTAGTGTAAATGGTGTATAGCCGGAGAGGTTATTACTGTCAGATATAGACAAAACGTTTCCACTGATAGTTGTATCATTTATAGTAGTGAAGTATTGTAAATGGTTTAAAGCCGGTGAGGTTATTACTGTCAGGTATAGACAAACGTTTCCACTGAAAGTTGTATCATTTAAAGTAGTGAAGTAGTGTAAATGGTTTATAGTCGGAGAGGTTATTACTGTCAGGTATAGACAAAACGTTTCCTCTGATAGTTGTAACATTTACAGTAGTAAAGTAGTGTAAATGGTTTATAGTCGGAGAGGTTATTACTGTCAGGTATAGACAAAACGTTACCACTGATAGTTGTATCATTTATAGTAATAGAGTAGTGTAAATGGTTTAAAGGCGAAGAGGTTATTACTGTCAGGTATCGACAAAACATTTCCACTCACTGATAGTTGTATCATTTATAGTAGTGAAGTAGTGTAAATGGTTTATCGCCGGAGAGGTTATTACTGTCAGGTATCGACAAAACCTTTCCACTGATAGTTGTATCATTTATAGTAGTGAAGTAGTGTAAATGGTTTATCGCCGGAGAGGTTATTACTGTCAGGTATCGAAAAACGTTTCGACTGATAGTTGTATCATTGATACTAATGAAGTAATGTAAATGTTTTATAATCGGAGAGGTTATTACTGTCAGGTATAGACAAAACCTTTCCGCTGATAGTTGTATCATTTATAGTAGTGAAGAATTGTAAATGGTGTATAGCCGGAGAGGTTATTACTGTCAGATATAGACAAAACGTTTCCACTGATAGTTGTATCATTTATAGTAGTGAAGTATTGTAAATGGTTTATAATCGGAGAGGTTATTACTGTCAGGTATAGACAAAACGTTTCCACTGATAGTTGTATCATTTATAGTAGTGAAGTAGTGTAAATTGTTCATAGCCGTTGAGGTTATTACTGTCGGGTATAGACAAAACGTTTCCACTGATAAATGTATCATTGATACTATTGAAGTAGTGTAAAAGGTTTATAGTCGGAGAGGTTATTACTATCAGGTATAGACAAAACCTTTCCACTGATAGTTGTATCATTTATAGTAGTGAAGAAGTGTAAATGGTTTTTAGTCGGAGAGGTTATTACTGTCAGGTAAAGATAAAACCCTTCCACTGATAGTTGTATCATTTATAGTAGTGAAATAGTGTAAATGGTTTTTAGTCGGAGAGGTTATTACTGTCAGGTATAGACAAAACGTTTCCACTGATAGTTGTATCATTTACAGTAGTGAAGTAGTGTAAATGGTTTATAGCCGGAGAAGTTATTTCTGTCAGGTATAGACAAAATGTTTCCATTTATAGTTGTATCATTTATAGTAGTGAGGTAGTGTAAATGGTTTATAGTCGGTGAGGTTATAACTGTGTGGTAAAGACAAAACGTTTCCACTGATAGTTGTATCATTTATAGTAGTGAGGTAGTGTAAATGTTTTATAGTCGGAGAGTTTATTACTGTCAGGTATAGACAAAACGTTTCCACTGATAGTTATATCATTTATAGTAGTGAAGTGGTGTAAATGGTTTGTAGCCGGAGAGGTTATTACTGTCAGGTATAGACAAAACGTTTCCACTGATAGTTGTATCATTTATAGTAGTGAAGTAGTGTAAAGAGTGTATAGCCGGAGAGGTTATTACTGTCAGGTATAGACAAAATGTTTCCACTGATAGTTGTATCATTTATAGTAGTGAGGTAGTGTAAATGGTTTATAGCCGGAGAAGTTATTACTGTCAGGTATAGACAAAACGTTCCCACTGATAGTTGTATCATTTATAGTAGTGAACTAGTGTAAATTGTTTATAGGCGGAGAGGTCATTACTGTCAGGTATAGATAAAACGTTTCCACTGATAGTTGTATCATTTATAGAAGTGAGGTAGTGTAAATGGTTTATAGTCGGAGAGGTCATTACTGTCAGGTATAGACAAAACATTTCCACTGATAGTTGTATCATTTATAGTGGTGCATTAGTGTTAATGGTGTATGGTCGGAGAGGTTATTACTGTCAGGTATAGACAAAACGTTTCCACTGATAGTTGTATCATTTATAGAAGTGAAGTAGTGTAAATGGTGTATAGTCGGAGAGGTAATTACTGTCAGGTATAGACAAAACGTTTCCACTGATAGTTGTATCATTTATAGTAGTGAAGTAGTGTAAATTGTTTGTAGCCGGAGAGGTATTACAGTTCAATTTTTACAAACTGACCATATGAACCCACTGACTATATTAAAATTACAAACAGGTTTAAGTCGTCTTACGTTCCTTTAACATTTGACAATCTTTAGAAATTTGGGGAACATGTATGATGTATGATGGAATAAATAGCCTAATTAATGGTGGTTTTTTTTATAAAACATTGTATTTTTGTAGTGTATCGATTTATACTGTTTATATATAACTAATCCCGCCGGGATCACGCTGTCGTCTGCTTCTAAACAACTCATTAAAAAATTATGTTAAACAAACCATTTTTGTTATTGTTTTAAGTTGTTATCAGTCTTATTCTCTTACACTATTTCTGCTTCATATTGATTTCATTATTTAAGACTGCCATACTTTATATGCTATTTGTTAAACTGTAGGAAGAGGGTCGAATCTAATGTTGAAAGAACTTGTGGACCCAACCCCATTTCCGTGTTATAGATAGAAATAAAATATGTTTTACAATATTACAATTGAGGCGCCATTAAAGACAATTGAATATTTTTCATTTAATGAGTGAGGTAAAGTGAGTTTATCAAATAAACTTTCTGGTTACTTAACACAATCACTCGTCACAACGGATTCAGTAACAACCCATAGACATGTGGTCAGTTCGTTATTATGCATGAGAACAAACATAGTAACGCATATTGTAATTTTACTGCCAGGCCCGATTAGCATCTGACTATCGATCCAGGGGTCATAAGTTCGAATCCCCGCCCGGCCACAATCTCCGTGATGGTTGATATACGACATTGCATCTAATTATCATTCGTCTCTCTCGCTGATTCAAGTGGAAAAGTTATCAGTTACTTGTGGAGATGGGGTGGGCTCGAGTACTGGTTAACCTTCCAGGATGCCAAGAAACAGTATTTAGGTTAACTGATCGCCTGTTAGCCCACGATTGCATAAACTGACGCTAAAAATTCAATCAATCAATCACGTAATATTACATACTCTACCAGTGCGTGGGTATGATTAACCCGTGCCATATAGTCATAAAGTTTATTTTAACCGAGTTTTACATCACTATCGATCGCTGTTGTCCGTATGTGAGACTGTCTTGTGTCAGATTCCTGTAGCACATTTTAGTTTTGTTACAATTTCTTGAATATATATTAATTGTGCTGTCGTTAAAAATGAAGAATGTTATTTTTGTGGTAAGGATCGTTTTTAAAATCATGATAAATAAGTCATCGATCAAGCGATTATTATTAAATTGCTTTTGTATTTTAGTTTGACAGCAACAGCAGCAGCAATTGGAGCTGCAGGTATTCCATCTGCTGGCCTGGTTACCATGACAATTGTTTTAACTGCAGTTGGTCTGCCAACAGAAGATGTGTCTTTGATACTGGCAATAGATTGGTTCTTGTGAGTTTTTCGTCTTAAAAATAAAATGAATCATTGTTTCAATTGAATACTTTCTTTCCTTATAACATGTGAGTTATCTTTTTCACAAATACTCTAGTACAATCTTCTAAGACACATATGTTTCAATATCGATTGTAACCTGATAAAAAAGAATTGATTTACATTATATAAATAAATTGTGAACAGGAAGTTACGTGTTGTGCACATTAAGAAACTATTGTATTGATGTGGACATATCAAAAAAATGTTTTATCAACGTTATGTTTAAATTATATTTGATTAATTAAAATATTTCGTTTTTAGAGACCGTTTCCGAACAGCCATCAATGTTCTTGGAGATTCCTATGGGGCAGGAATCGTTGAACATTTGTCAAAAGGAGATCTTGCAGAATTTGACCATCAGGTGAATGGTACTGGAGAAGATATAGAGATCGACGATAACACTAATGGAGTGGTTGGAAACTCAAAATCTTATGACATGGGACTGATCAATCCAGGTTTTTCGAAATCAGAGGAAGCGGGATCCCGTCTATAAAAGACAATATATGATATGACTGTGTGATAGAGTGTGAATACGAATGAAAAACAGTCATACTAAACATTTGATAGCTATCCTAAAAAAGGTGTTCTTATTTTTTTTTGAAAATACAAATTTGATCAGATATGATAATATATGTATTCTACTCGACAAAAAGCGAGGAAGTATCTGCTATTACATAAACTTGAATTGAAAAAATCACAAAACAACGTATAGTTTTGCCTTGAGAATGCAGGGAGTGTATGCTCAAGTAAATAATTACTTATAATAATCATAATTACTTATAATAATCATAATTACTCTGTTATGACACTATATCGACCGTTTAAGAAGATATCTAGTATAATGTATCTGGTATGACTTCATTCTAATATACATGGGCATCATAAAATTTACATAATATAGCACTTGCATACTCTCTTCATTTTGTCTCCTTCATTTTCTTATCTCACAAAACATGCATCTATCACTATACATTAGCTTTTAGTTAAAATAACATTAACATTCACAGCCTTTTAAGTATCCGCTGTTATAAAGCACATCATTAACATATCTCCATGATTTATTTTAATAATCAAATAAACTGAGATAGGGTTATTCATAACGTATAAGCAAATAAGTCGCTTTTATCAATCACGCGTTTTCGAAAGACTTAATTGGCTCTCATTAATTAAAATAATATCGTTCAGAAAATAACGATTAATACAGAATTGTATCAAATAATGCATTTCAGTTTATTTCATATCCCTTTACTTCATATAGACGCATTTGGACACCTCTAATATTGAAAGCATTAAATCACCACGTATCAGCAATGGATGAATTATGTTTATATTAACTGACAGAGTGGAAAACAGTGCAGGAAGTGTTCAGATTGCTCGTCACGAGCAATCTGGACTCTTCCTGCACTGTTTTCAAAGGCCTTCTGTGATTGGTGCGGGAAACGTGTATCTATGGAGTAAAGGGTTATCTGTGATGATTGGTATACGGCATTGCATCTCATTATCATTCGTCTCTCACCGCTGATTCAAGTGGGAAAGTTTTCAGTTACTTGGGAAGATATTGGTGTGCTTGAGTACTGGATAACCGTCCAGGATGCCAGGAAACAGTGGTAAGGTTAACTGGTCGTCTGTTAGCCCTCGACGGCATAAAATGACGCTAAATATTCAATCAATCAATCAGTTCAATTAATTAAATCATAATGAATATAGCTTCTTCCAGTGCATGCTTTTGTTTTTATTCAAAGCAGTCTAGAAAATCAAATATGATGATAACACACTTAAAACAACAACATGAAAATGTAATGGTTGAATGTGGGATAACATTTCAATGTCGCTAGAATTTAAACCAGGATTCATATTGTAAACAACGTGTGCAATGTATTAAACATTAACGCTTGGTAATAAGCTATGGTTTATTAATCTTATAAATAATTACAATGCAAGCATACCGTGTCTTTGGTAACATTGTTTCATGTTTTTTCTGTTTTGCTATACAGTCTTAAGCAGCCAGTCAAGGAACAAAAGTGGCATTTTTAAGACAGGTTGTTGTATCATGCAGTCAAAGCATAAACATGACAAATAACAAAAGTGACTGCTTGAGACAAATGGCTGCTTAATAGAGGTGACCGCTTATACAGGATTGATTGTATAGTAGATTTGTTATTGTTATTTGTTTTTATTTACCTTTTTTAAACAATTCAGTTAAACAGAGGCTCTATTTATGTAAACATGTGTTGTTCGTTGTCTATTTTATTTATGCACAGCTAATAAAAGTAATGAGAGAGAGAGAGAGAGAGAGAGAGAGAGAGAGAGAGAGAGAGAGAGAGAGAGATTTGCACTGTAATTGGTAATATTTTGGCTCATACAGGATGAACTAATGTTATGGTAATCTCCGCTATCTGAGGAGCATTAAACTCGTGTTCTTTACCGGTATCATGTTGGTGACACAGGAACTTGAAAAACTAACCTCTCCGGCCGCAAGTATTCGAACCATTATTACATGCCTGCCTTATCTAGTATAAACTTAATCCTTGTCAAAGACCAGCATTGAAAACTTAAGTGAAAGAAAGGTAAACATTTACCCAACATGCAAGGTTACAGGATAAATGATATTGCCGAAACTCGTTCATGCAAATGAAAAAAAAACACGACACAAACCTAGAGGTGTGTACATGTTGCTTGCCACGGGGAGTCTGAAATAGTGATTGAGCATCAGACCCAGGATTGGAGGGGTCGTGTGTTGCATCCCCCACCACAGCTATGTGTGGTGTATTTAAGCAAGAGAATTTATTCGCATATGCTTAGTAATGGTTCTACCCAGGAAGATTTAGCATGATTGACTAAGTCGTTAGAACGTGTTTCACAATAGATAAATTAAAAAAAATGACTTTACAACCTGCCTATAGTGCCAGTTTGCATAATGTACTGGGAAATTAGGTTGCTATGCGATGCAAAAGAGAATAAAACAGTAGGTGAAACAGAGCGGTCAGAGCGAACCTTTAATTACCTCTGCTGACCGAACAGAGCGAACCTTTCATTACCTCTGCTGACCGGACAGAGCGAACCTTTTATTACCTCTTCTGCTGACCGAACAGAGCGGTCATAGCGAACCTTTCATTACCTCTGCTGACCGAACAGAGCGGTCAGAGCGAACCTGTCGTTACCTCTGCTGACCGGACAGAGCGAATCTTTCATTACCTCTGCTGACCGAACAGAGCGGTCAGAGCGAACCTTTCATGAGCGAACCTTTCATTATCTCTGCTGACCGAACAGAGTGGTCAGAACGAACCTTTCATTACCTCTGCTGATCAAATAAAAATATTGTTGCTTATTAACTCAAATCACTTCCGATAATGGCGGGGTCGATAGCGTTATATTTACGATTATATATCCGTTTGTCTTATTTGTATGAATTTGAATGTCTTAAAATAATATAGTAAATAATCCTTTTAATAGACAATGTTTTAGAGTGGACTACAATAGTTGTTCTCAAATATGTGGTTAGAAATCGATGCATCAGGTACGGCGTGTTCATGGACGGCATCAGGGCTAAATAAGTTGACCACTATAACCTACATTAGAAACAATCAGTTGCCAAAATATATTTGACCTTTTGACTGAGTAATAAGGCCAAAGGTCACCACAAACAAATTTTATCTGGACGAGATAGTACCAAAAATATTCATATTCAATATATATGTTAATTGTTTTGACCATCATTATTGGTTTATTTTAAATTACAAATGGCATGCGTATAGAAAAGTAACATGTATTATTCATTGATGTGCTGTAGGAAGCAACGTTAATAGAGGTCATGCTTTTACACATGTAGGGAATATTAAGACAATAAATAGGACACAAGGTTTATACAATGGCATTACAGCAGTATATCACAATAACAGTTAAGCTTCACCACTAAATGCCTAGCATATTTAATGTCCTGGTCCTCGAAATCTTTGTATAATACGGTTGGTAGCAATATAAAACTACCTGATATTTTGACAAACTAATGAGAACTCTCATATTTAACATTGAGTCTGACTTGTATTGAGATGGCGAATCAGGTTCCCAAATGAGATTTACCAATCGCCCCCTCCACCCTACCACACACACATTTCTACAAACAAGGGCGGTTTGATTAGTACATTTATTAAAATAATATTTTATTTTTAATTTTATATGAACGATTCGTCGCTTACGCGCAATGAAATAGCTCGTGGGTTCCAATTCATTAATACACTGAGGGAAAAAGGGGGATGGTCTTAAAAACTATCTAACCGCAAGCGGTTATTTAATTCTTAACCCATACTATGTTTCTCTCTGAAATCATATATTACCGACCGACGCGTTTCCGAACAAGCTTCGGAACTCCCCGTTTTCTGCCGAAGGTTTTTATCGGAAAGAGACGTACATTAATTTGTAAACAAAACCCATTCTTAATTATGTGCTAATAATGTGCTTTATATTTATTTTTTCTTTTGCAAAGTCTCTCAGTGATCAAATAAACATGTATTCTATCATCTGGAAGATTAAAACTGACTTAAATTAAAACTAAAAACGACCGTTTCGGAAGTTTAATGAGCCTTTAAGGTAGTGGGACCGTAATGGGCTATATTTCAAATCTTTTAAAGCCTTTTATTTTTATTAACTATATAATATCACTGACTTATTTCCAAATTTTTAGAAACTTTTACTGTCTAAAAAAAAAGTTATCCGCATTTATTTTACCATATCCCATTTTCAAAAAGCCGCAAAAAATTACAAAGTCCAAAATAGGTAAAATTGCTACAATTTTATTAATTTTCAATATTATTTTACATTTTTCAGTATCAGTGTATTCTAAAAGCATATGTTTTAAGAAAAAATATGAGCATGCAACATTAAATTGAAAAAATAATCTAAAATGAACTCATTTGTATTATAGTGGACAGGAGAAATCCATATTTTTGATAGTTTTGAAAAAAGTTATTCTAAAATAAAAGTGCAGAGAATCCATTCTACTATTGGGGCATCAATACTACATGACTAACTTTTATAAATGTACTATTCCATAGACGATATCAAAAGATTAGCAAGTTTTACCATCCGTTTTTTTCTCAATAACTTTTTTAATATGATAGGGTCAAAATTTCAAAATCGGCACTTCTATAGAAATAAATGTTTATCTTGAAAGTAATGTTAATGTTTATATACAAAAACTATAATGACAAATATTATTGAAATAAAGATGTTCCCACATTATACAGAAATAGCATAAAAGCAATAATATGTCCTTTTTATGTGAAAATAGAACATGGAATCAGAACCCCACCCACCCCAACCCCATTACACGGATTCATTCTCGTGCTTAAACACTTAAATTATTTATCTTGCGAAAAGTGTCAATTTCAAAACAAACATAGTATGACATAAACTATTAAATATTAATACTATGTCAAAAAGTTCACATTAACAGTATAACAGAATAGAACCCCACTCCCCGTCACTTGACAAACACACTTCAAGTCATAAAGAGTCATTGTTTGAAATATATAGCCATCTTTGATATAACCTCATCTAATACTTTTTTGCTTTGGTGACCCTTGGTACACCATCACCATTATTGGCAGGAAATATGCCTCTCAGTCCATCCTCACCAGAATGTTTATAAACTGTTTTCATTCGGAGCGAAACTGTAGGATAGGAGCTCTTTCGGTGTCAATTATTTGAGGAGTTGCCCAAGTGACCACGAATCGGCACTTTGTGCACTGTAGCTGATATCGTACAGCAATTTCACAAGGTCTTCAATTTTATGTGAATGACTTGGAAACAGTTTCCTTAACACTGTCAGGGAATAATTAATCCTGATACACACTTGAAAATTGCTCTGTATTGTTGGTACGTCATATACCACTGGATAATAAAATCATCTTCCATTGTAAGCGACTAATACGACTTTAGAATATTTTTTCCAATCATTTACAAAGTTTCTTGATAGCTGTTTGAATGTAGACTGGTTTCACACTATTACCATTGACTCTCATGGTTCCAGAATCATCATCACTATACCAGTAACCTTCTGATGGTACAGGCAATCCTGGTCTAACATAGGTAGCAAATGTTTGTGAAGACTCAACTTCCACTGCAGCTATCATAGATGTAATGTGTGGCATCAGTCCACCACGTACTACAAATACAGAATAAAGTACTGTTATTATTTGAGACTGCTTTGAGCTAATATTTTCAAGAAGTGAATTATAATTGAATACTATTATTTTCTCTTTATCTTTTTCCTAATGTCCCAAAATGACTGACCTCACTGTTGTAAACACAAATTCTCAAAATACTCAAAGTGAGACCGTAGTTTCGTGGATAGTGTTGGCAGCTCACGCCAAAGATTGCGAGTTTGATCCCCAGGTCGACCCAGTGCCTCTGAAAAGCAACACGCAGGACTAGTTCTACTCGGGAAGCAGACCAAGAGTGCTTAATAAAAGCTCAGAGCTTTCTTCGCAATCAAGCTAAAATAAGTTGGTATAAACCAATTCAATTCATTAAAGAGGGTTTTTCATAAACAGGTAGTCCGGAAGTTTTGTATTGATTGTTAAATATCAAACTAAACATCTACACGGATTATCTGACTGCATTCTATAATAGAACATATAGAGACAATGACAGATAATGAGTATCTAGTCCTGGTTAAACCATTGCATATCTACAAAAACCCGATGACTATGTACATCATGGACTTGTATAGCTGTATATAATTCCTTGTGTACATGTAAGGGCATCAATACAATTGTCACGTTAAAACAGCGTAAAATTCATTCATTATTAAATACATACATGTTAAACTTTCAAAGTCTTGTGTGTGCCATTCAGCGTCTACTGCACAGAACATTGCACTTCTTGCCCGACAGGAAAACGTGGCTTACTCTGTGTGTTGACCTGACAGACCTCCAGACAGTAGAGAGTCGACAGTGAATCACTCTCTTCAGTGTAACTGGAATACTGAAATCAACATACACAACATTCTAACTGCAATATATTATATCTTATATCATTGTATCTACATGTATACAAAAACAATTCTTACTACTTGTTTACATTTTAGTTTTATGTATTTTGTTGATATGAGACAATGTGTCTCATGGGTGCAGGACGAAGCATACCAATGTATTTCCGTACCGCTGCCTTTACGTACCATTTCAGGACGAAGCGTACCACATATAGATAATATAGTAGTAAATACCTAGTGGGACGCTCGATAATACGTTGTCAACTAGGTGTGAATTACAAGTATCATTTGCTCAAATCAGTGGTAAATTAAAGCAAACTGACAAAAAGAAAGTAGTAATGGGTATTATCAGGTTAATTAATCCCGATTAATTGTAAAAGCAGTACAATATAGTAATTGTAAGTTAGGTTATAAAGAACGAGAAAACATATAGATCACTTTCTTTTTTATATAAGCATTTTATTTTTTTCGCACAATAACGCATAAAATAAGCACAAACATACATACATACATACATACATTTTTTTCTTCATTCATTCATAATAAAAATCATAACTCATCGATCAGTATAAGCACATTTCATATAAAGCACATACTTATAATTAATAGACATAATGTCTCATTATCAATATCATTCGTCTCTCACCGCTGATTGATGTGGGAAAGTTATCAACTACGTTTAGAAATGGGTGTACTCGAGTACAGGTTAAGCTTCCAGGATCCCGTAAAGAGTGGTTAGGCTAGCTGATCGTCCGTTTGGTCTCGATGGCACGAAAATGATATTCTATATATTCAATCATCAATCAAAGTCTAGCAAAAAAAAAAAAAAATATATATATATATATATATATATATATATATATACTGGTCATACCTAATACCGCGAGTCTATTTTTTTTTTCAATCATGTAAAGAATGGCGTCAATAATAAACAGTTATAAGGTTAATTAAATATGCTGAGTAATAAACAGTTGCCAATGAAAAATGCAAACAAATGCTGACGCTAATGGAAGTTGGAGCTTTGCACATGTCTTCTCAGATTGTTATTATATGGGCATTCGCGGTAATAGGTATATCGCGGTATTAAGTATACTGTATATATATATGTATCTCAGCATTTTTTAAATTCTGGATAATTGAACAGTTTCATCGCAACTAATTACTATCAGTTCTAATAAAAAAATCAACGATATACAACAGACAGTCATCAATACTATCTTACCTGGCCTAGCTTTGTGTTGGCTGCAAAACAGGGCATTCTTTTAGATCTTTGATGGTGTGTTTTTGCCATAGGCAACTCTGTTGACATGTCCAGTTACTGTTCTGACGCACAACACACACATATTCACCTAACCCTTTCTGAGCAATGCTGTCATAAGTATTTGGTACAGAGCTAAGTCTGCATAATTGACAACGTTTTAGGTTTGACAACAAAACTTCGAACACAACCAATTTTCGATCACTTTTTCCAACGCGCTTCGTCGATTCTTCATTTGATATTGATACACTGGCTCTGACACATTACAAGCGGTCTGATTGCTATATGTGTGATCAATATTCCCACCAATCGAAGGAGACTTCGCTGTTTTTTTGTTTTTTTATTCGAACAAAAACATCTTCGACGATCGTAAAAATCCATTTTTGTTTACAACCGGAAGTGAGCAATTATCGTTATTTTTTTTTATTTTTTTTTAAATTTAACGTTAATGACGAGAAAATGATATTAAAAGCAATGACACAAAACAGGATATGGGATTTATTGTTATGAAATAAAAAATATCTATATATAATGTATTTATAAGTTTATTCCGATCTATACCGAGATGCTCCGAAATCGTTACGGACGATACCGACATCGCACGAAAGTTAAAGAGCCCATTACGGGTCCACTACCTTAAGGAAGAACTGGACTACACAAACGATTTTGGTAAATGTATCACATGAATTTATTTTATAAGGCTGGGTACAAGGCAGGCCTAAATAAATATAGCAAAAAATCTTTTTACAGTAGCCCCTTATCTGTATATATACTTATAAGTATCTGCGGCGTATTCATGATATCATAGTTCAACACGTGTGTGTATCTTTGCGGGAGGGTAAGTCGTGATTATTCTATAGAAGGGGCCGTGCTATGTACTAGCACTAAATTTTCAATCAATTTAATTATACTTACTATAGTTTAGGGGGCGTGCCCCGGATGTTATGTTCATCCTGAATCCGCTATTGAGCCGCTCTATAGTTGTTCTATATTGTGACCTTTGGTTTTATGGAGAGAGCTCTACCTACCAGCAACATTTATTTCAATTCAATACAAAAGGTTCGTGTGTTTCTGTGTTGCTTACTTTACAAACTTGATTTTCATTGACAAAGTCAATAAGTCAGTTTTACATAATACCGAATGATGGCCGATAATGTACGTTACTTTTAAAGGGAGTAGTAGTTGGTTTTGTTGAGGAATAAAACGACGGCGCGGCTTGACGTCATACTGTTGGAATTAGACAAAGTAAAACGCTAGGTGGCACTGTAGCTTATGATATGTAGAATTACAGAAATAACCATGGTTAACAAATTAAAAAGACAGCCTTATTCACATTAAACATTTTCTTTGGAAAAACAATAATACTATAATTTGCAATATGCAATTAACACAAATTGACATTTGCAAAAGCAAGCAGTTAGCATTTAAGTGAATGTAATTTTTAGTTTACGCACATAGAAGTTAGAAAGTTCCACTTGAGTGACTGTAAATTTGTGATAAGTAAGTTAAAATATGTAATTAAGCAATCTGAATTATGGCGGATAATACTCTCCATATAGGCCAAGTGTATTTCCTGGCAGTGAACATCAACGTAATTTGACTGACAGTTTGACGTAATTTGACTAACTCCGGGCAAAGCTACGATGAAAACTGAGATGACTGACGTTTAACAGTTGATGTTTGTTAAGGCCGTTTCTAAGCATAGCTCGCGCGACTATGTAGTTTGTACATGACTCGTTCAGATTTGAATCAAGTGTGAAGTATGTTCAATGCTATTCACGCGTGCGCAGTGATGATTAACTTCTTAATTATTAAGAACGAACCGAACTTAATAACTAAGTTATTTTGTAGGCTGTTTTAACAAATAAGAGCGAAACAATTTTGATAATTGAAGCAATTCCATTGGTTGTCAAATGAGGTTAAACACTAACTGATTTTAAAATACATTCGTTATACGGTTACAAAAAGCAAGCAGGTGTGTCCACGCGCGTTTGGCTGCCAGTTTGCTGTATATACGTATGTATATCTTATGGATTTTGACGATCTGTAATATGTGACTTACAAAATTAAAGAAAGTAATTTATATATTATTTTTGCAAATTATAAACTACTCTCTTTTGTATAAAACATTTACTCACTTACTGTTAATTGTTTTACTGCACGAACACGGTGACAAGAAGGATAAGGTTGTTGTGTGTCCTTTTAACATCACTTCATATCATGAAACAGAGAAGGCATGGTTATTAGGTGAACTTGCTTGTTTTATTCGAGATGCATTTGTCCATGAATGTTCAGTACTTCAAAGTATGAATAGCATTTATTGACACTTAACTGCGTTATTTTGCATTTTCACCACAAATACGGTACATTTGTTTACAACAATTACATGACAAACACTACTTTGATCACCTCATGTAAGCAAGTTTAATGGCAACCATGTCATAACGAATGAGACATACGAGGGGGGATCAGAAAGTTCGTAGATTTTTGCCATAACTTATTTATATCAGTTATACAATGCAAAATATTGTTACACTTGTTTGAAAAGTATAGGTAGGAAAAAAGTAAAAACTGCCCCGACTACGTAAATCGGCGTTTACATACTTACTATAGAAAATAAACTAATTATGAAAAATTATTAATTTTTTGCAAAATTACTTCAAATATGAAGCCACACCGGCTCCCTGAAAATTATTAGAATACAATGATAAATAAAAAAGTTATGGCAAAAGTCTACGAACTTTCTGATCCCCCCTCGTACATTTCATGAACCCAGCTGAAAAAGTCAAGGATGAAACTTTGTTTTTAAATTTTAATTAGAACTTGATTTTTTTATGTTTTCATATGGTTAAATTAGAAAATCCGCGTTATATTTGTTTCTGACACCCATTAATAATGAAATACTGAAAATTCTAATTTTAACCGCGAAAATTAAAATAATAACGTTGATAGAAATAGGCAAAAAATGTAACCAATGATACTTAAAAGATAAAATCATGTTGAAAGAGACGAAAATAAAACTTTTACCATTAATGTAAAAACTAATTTGAGTTTAACGGGGACATTTTCGAAAGATAGTAAACAAATAATGCATGGTGTTGAGGTCGATATGCAAGTTGACGGACTGGACAGTCAGACCCAGAACGGACTGAAGCGAAACTGATGTCCATATGACTGCCCAGTCCGTAATCTTGAATTTGGACCTCATTACCATGTTTTATTTGTTATTTTTGCCGAATATATTCAAACACAATAAAAAAATAGATGTTCTAATTTGGCATAATACCACCTTTAAAGTGCTTGCATATTTAAAGGAATAAAAAGTAGTCCCTGTCGCGTATGATCATTTTGGCGGTGATCCACACTATAAAGATTGATCACGACGGCATTAACAGGACTTTGTATTTGGCATGGAGCCGTCTTATAAATGCAAAAGAAATGACAACAGTGGCCACAATCTGGCAAAAATCGGCAGTAACACCGTCACTCGGGAGCTGTATACAATACATTTTCGTAACTAGAATTTAGATTTTTATAATTACAGACATTTGATCAAATTTTAATATAATTTATAATTACCTATATCCAGATATGGACCCAAGGAACAACATAAGCGATGGTAAGAATGAGATTGATTGATTGAATATATAGCGTCATTTTTATGCCATCGAAGGCTAACAGACGATCAGTAAATCTAGCCACTCTTTCCTTGAATCCTGGATGTTTAACCAATTCTCGAGCACGACCCATCTCCACAAGTAAGCGAATGATAATGAGACACACTGCCGTAAATCAATCATCATGGAGACTGTTGCCGGGCTGGAATTCGAACTAACGACCCCTGGATTTATAGTCAGACGCGCTGCCGGTTGAGTTAATCTGGCCCGGTTAAATTATCATCCTCTGTATGGGTCCAAGGAACATCATGAGCGATAGTAAGAATAAGACTGTGGCGATAAATTGAGCGTTGGATAACATTTGCTGAGAGAGTGAATCTGAACTCTTTATTTCTGAAGATTTCATGTAAACATTTTGCGTTGATACCCAATACACATCCAGTCCATTGTCTTGAAAATGTCCTCTCATGACCACTTACCTCTCACCACTAAGATCGTACCCTCAAGCCCAGCTCGGTCCAAAAACTTTATTTGAGAAAAAATCAAGTTACTTTGTGCGTTGTTTCTACACAAGCTCATTCTTCCTCCACCAATAAAACTGGATATACACTATATAACATGTATGTCGTGTGATGAATATGCCGTTAAACCTCATTAAAAACAAATTAATGTTTTGATCGAAGAAAAGGTGCCCGTTTCTGGTAACATTTTTGCAAATTACTTTCTTAAAATTAACATTTCATGAAAAATCACAAAACAAGAACGCCGTCTCTGTAAAAAGATAAATATTCGGTGCTATTAACTGACCATGCAAAACTCATATTTTTTTACAAAATGTGCAACGGCGTATATCATTTGTTTTGGCAAATTTCACCACCCCATCTTTTCAACTGAGCAAAATACGACGATGCACTTTTTGCAATTAATACGGTTTTTCCATTGCAACTTAGTCAGTTTATTTTAAACTTATTTATTTCACTTCGACTGTGAAACAAGTTACGCTCGAAGTCTTCCTTGGCAGAAATAGTACTCAACATATGCAAAAAGACAGTGTCTTGCACACATAACCGTGACAGTGGATCGAACACACGACCCTCCGATCATGGATCTGATGCTCTACCACTGGACCATGCGCTCAACGTAATAGCACCGATAGGTTCATCTCCATGCAGAGACGGCGTTTGTCTTTGTTTTTTGAATTTCATGAAATATTAAGAAATTGATTAGCAAACATGTTACCTGTAGCGGACACTTTTCTTTCGATCACACCAGTCCATATTACCAGTTCACGTCGATTCGCTGCCCCATACAATTGCAAAATGATCGCAATACCTCAAATTCATACTCAACTTCAGTGATGAACAAATCCCTTAAATCCATTTAATCCAATAAAAACTGACGAGGAGAGTGCGAAATATTTATTTTGAAATAAACAGACGAGTGCTAACGCGCACGCGCTCGTATTTGTGTCTGTCAATCAGTGTTTGTGTCTTTCATAGTCTTAATTCTATCAATAAAAATTATGCAACAAGACCATGACTGGTACCCAGGAACAAGAACAAAGTACAATATCTAAGCTGGTTAGAATTGACATGCAATTTCGTACTGGCGTAGAAAACACCATATAACTTCTTACCTATACTAATTTATGAAATGTTACAATAAAAAATACTGCAATAACATCCATCTTTTATGTAAGGTTACAATAACAAATTACTGTATCGACAGTCTTCTTTTATGTAACGTTACAACAACACATCACTGTATTAACAGTCCTTGTTTATATAAGGTTTTAATTACACATTATTGTACTAGCAGCTCACTTAATGTAAGGTTACATTAACAAATAACTATATTAACATCCCTCTTTTATGTAAGGTTACATTAACAAATAACTGTATTAACATCCCTCTTTTATGTAAGGTTACATTAACAAATGACTGTATTAACATCCCTATTTTATGTAAGGTTACAATAACAAATTATTGTACTTACAGCTTTACTTTATGCAAGGTACCGACAACAAAGTAGTGTACCAGCAACTTTAAGTTAGGCTACAACAACAAAATACTGTATTAACAGCCGTCTTTTACGTAAGGCTACAAAATCAACCTCCTGCACTAACATCCGCCTTTATGGAAGGTAATAATAACAAATTGCTAAACTTACTGTCTTTTTTTTAAAGTAAGTTTAGAATAGCAAATAACTGTATTAACAGCCCTCTTTTATGTAAGGTTATAATAACGGAGATTTGTCTTATCACAAATTATTACACTTTGTGTTACCATGTCGGACGTCAAATTTGAGGATGTCTGGTGAGATCTTTATTTAAAAAAAAATCTATCATAATTTATTATACATTTGTGTTACCGTATCGCAAACCATTTTGACAGGAGGTATGCAGTAGTCATTTAGTCACTTGTTTGGTCGGGTCGGTCTTCTTAGTTTTACCAGTCTCACAAAGCCATTCTTTTCAATGAAAGTAGAAAGACAGAATGATAATTTGTCCATTAAGAGTGGTACGAAGGACACATTAAATTATATGCATCAACATGCAGTGGAGATAGCGTGACGCAAATTAATCAAATAAAGATTTATCGCCGTTGTACTAAATTTTCTTATATGAAGGCAACTACTTCTACTGTTTTCAGACGATTTGATTTGTGTTTAAACACGTATATTTGTTTTCAAACGTAAGAAATAAAATTATGACTATGAATTTTATAGTGAGGAGAATAAGCGGGCTACAACTTTGTCTGCTGGTTCCGGCATTGGCCGAATTTGTATTAGCCGATCAGGTGCAGGTATGGCTAACTACCGGAGACCAGTCAAAGAAATTATACCAAGAATCAACTCTTTACGAACAGTCGTCATTCACTGGGTATTCCGTCTGGGTAGACCGTAGTAAGAGACGACAAACTATGGAGGGATTTGGTGCTGGACTTACTAGGTCTCAACCTAAATTTTCATCAAAATACAACTAAACACCTTTTGCTTTGTACGAGTCGTGCGCTTTATTATTACATGTAGCACGTGATATATACACAATATATTATTTATTTGATTATACAAATAACACAATACGTATCTCTATGTATGATATTAGAAATAATCATAGTTAAAATAAAAAACTTGATTAGCGATCATTCCATATAAATCTTTTTCAGTGTTTACCTTAATATATACACATTGTGTTAATCATTTCTTTATATAGTGAACTTAATTACATGAAATATGCTGGTTTGTTTGCCTTTGTTACTAACAATTTAATGCACGTTATTTCTATCATAGGAATACAGGCCGCGTGCGTAAAACCGAACCTCTTGGGAAGCGGAAACATACATCCGTGGCATGCCACACTTATTTCTCAAAACAATGGAACTACGGATCTTGTCCAAAAAAACGTGCTCTTAACTCACATGTCCAATAATTCGAATAGCATTTTTAAACTATATGTTATCTACGCGATGACTCGACTAGAACTGATTTATCTGAACATAAATGCCGTGTGCAAAAATAAGCTGAAATCACGTAACCACGTATTTGTGATTTTGCTTCTCATTACGTTGAGACATATATTTTCCCCTATACTACTTACCGTGGAAAATATCCATTCGTCTGCATATGTTATATATCACAGTCCCAGACGACATGACATCATGCAAGATTTGTTTGGATCGACTGGATTACGTATGCACATTTTCATCATTTACGTTCATTTACATGTATAAACATTATATGATATGTATACTAGTAAGTGGGGATAAAAATATATCTAGAATATGTTTATAATCTTTTCATTGCAACTGATTTGTTTCATATGCTTCTCTAAATTATATTAATATATTGCCACCGCACACATTTAGAAATGTCTAACATAGCACACACACACACACACACACACACACACACACACACACACACACACACATCACTTTCAACTATAGCGTTAAAATAGTGCCCCGGTTATGGAAAATATACGTAATTAATAATCAATTTACAACATTCAATTTTAGTATTAACTTCTACCGACATTATAAAATAGAACGAAAAACTGAGTTAAAATAAATGCTTATATATGCAATTCCCCAAAGTTTGTTTTATACAACCCTCTTATAACTGTTTACTTTTCTACGTGATAAACGTTTCCTTGGTACATATAACGCACACACTGGTCAAGTTACAACACTTAGTTTTATCAATGAAGTATTGTAAAATTCTATCAAAAATATGAAAATCTGAGCTGAAATAAATGAAACATTTTGATCCCCACCCCTTGTAAACTATAACTTTGTTTTATTGTTATCAACACAATACATATACTTTCGATATAGAAAATATTCATTATGCTGGTCTTAAATTATCAAGCTTTTACATTTGGATTTGCCTTTAACATATATATGAAATTCATGTAACAGTGTTTCAGTTAAAAACATAGCTAAAATACGACATGTAATACGATGCTGTATAATATGTTTCAGATATGACGTATATCAGGTTACCACTGGGTGGTTCCGATTTTCAAGCAGTCAACCCATACACCTACGACGATATGCCACGTGGTTCTACCGACTTCAACATGAATCACTTCAGCATACATAAGGATAAGGATTTCATTATACCAATTCTAAAAGAAGCTCTGTCGATCAATCCTAATTTGAAAATTGTTGGAACTCCATGGACGGCACCTGGCTGGATGAAAACCACAGACAAATTGTTTGGTGGGGAAATGAAGAGCGACTCCCAATACTTACAGGCATATGCCTTATATTTCGTCAGGTTGGTCCAAGCATACCAGGCGGAAGGCATTACGTTGACAGCACTCACCTTACAGAACGAACCTCTGTTGACACGTGGAGATATGTCTTCTATGACAATGCCTGCCAACACGCAGATGTCATTGATCCGAGATCATTTTGGACCCATGTTCAGGCAAAACAATATAGCAACTAAAATACTGGATTTTGATCACAATTGGTCAGATTCCTGGTATCCTGAGCAAGTGCTTGGTGACGGTATGAATCATTTGAATATTTATTCAGTTGAGTTTACCTTTATTAGAAGCTCAGTTGGTAAGTGAAACATGATTCAAACAGCATTTTGTTATCAGTTGTGTATTGCAATGCATTGGTTTGAGAGAATTACATTAATGATGTTCAAATATTTACCTCTACAATATTTTTATTTAGATATTCTAACCATTCTGTACCAAAAACGATGGGATGAAACTTAAAAGTTACAACAGCAAAGTATTGAGGAAAAGGCAATGTAGTATCAAATCAAATGCATAAATTATAACGATTAACATATGGAATGAAATAAGCCACTTTGTTTTGGCAAACAAAACTAAACAAGTCTATAATCTATTTTAGAATATTGAGTTGTAATCACGATTGGTTTAATTTTAGCAAATGTAAGACAATACGTTTCTGGTGTTGCCTGGCACGGTTACTCCGGACCCCATGATACCCCTACATCCATGCACAACAAACACCCAGAGATAGGTATTTATTATACAGTTATACAATATTGTATTGCTAGGTGTTGCTGAGCTCAGCGTCATGTTCGATATGTGGCACCACATCTTGAGCAGACAGTAGTACTGCAAAGCATAGACCAAGCTATGTGCAGAGGATACATAATACGATACAAAATACGATACCGATCGATACGACTGCTCGTAAATTACTTAAATCTAACCCATCAAGTCAAGAACTATTTGAACAATTAGAACTATTTGTTACATTTTGCAGTCTTTGGTTTTATCTGACCATGTAAATATGTTTTTTTATGAAATTAGCACCACTTTTACAATTACATAAACCAATATGTACATGTATGTTACTTGGGAAAGTTTAGGATCATACATGTAACATTAAAATCACACATTTTATAAAATAATTCAGCTTATTCCATATGTTTCCTCTTAAAAAATAAACCATAGTTTTCAAATTTGATATTCAGTTCTTATATTTCACATATACGTATTTCCATGTCAGTATTTTAAGGAGATTACCGGTGGTGCCTGGGACACAAATTGGGCTTGGATTCTAGGCTGGGAAACTAGAATTATAACTATTGGCCAGACAAGATCGTGGGCAAAGACTGTCATGTTTTGGAATATTGCTTTGAATGAAAACCACGGACCACTTGTTATTATATTTATTTGTTTATATACTTTTATTATTGCTTGTTTGCTTACATATGAGTTTTCATTTGGTTTGTGTTAGATTTGAAGCATAACTTAAAACATTGGAGGATTTACATCGCACAGTATCTATTGTAGATAAAAATTCGCTGTGTGTAGCATGGCGATGGTATGAAGACAGTCTTTACAGGTGTTAAGGAAATATAGTTTATTGTTTATTTTTTATTTGTTCTCAAATTATATACAGCTGAAGGTTTTACCCTTTATTCATTTGTGTTGGCAGGCAAAGTATTACTGAAAAGTTAAGATTGGGTTAGACGATTTATTTTAGAAAAACAATTTATAAGCAACAATACAGATGAGTGTGCGTTTAATTTCAAGCAGTGAGTGATGACACACTGAATATTGTGTGTTAAATTTGTACAAAATGTGTATATTTTGAACACAATTTTGTACCACACAGAATGATGTGTGCTGAAAGTTTTAAACAGTGCCGACACAAAGTTGTATTGATTGTAAAATAATCGAAATTAAACCGTTTATTGATGTATAGCAACAGTGGTTTTCTGGTGTACACATTGTCATATATAGCGGGATTTGTAATGTGTACGTCCATATAAACATTAATTAGAACAATGTCTGAATCATGTTGCTATCATTTAAGTAATTACGGCTTTCTTCCTCAACATATTCCTCTCATGACTCCTCAATTAATGCTTCAATGTTAAATGAACAATTTTAATTACAGGTGGGCGTTCCTGGTGGTTGCAAATATTGTCGCGCATTGATAACTGTGCGCTCAAATGACTACATCAGAAAAGTGGAATATTATGCCGTAGCCCATCTGAGCAAGTTTGTACAACCTGGCGCAGTTCGTCTAGAGTCAGCGTCTTTTGGCTGGGATGATCTTCAAACGGTCGCTTTTCAGAACCCTGACGGTCACATGATAATCGTGGTAGAGAATCCAAACAGTGGGAAATCTACAAGCATTTCTCTCGACGTTGACGCCAAGCATTTTCCTTATTATTATTTGCCTAGACAGTCCGTTACTACATTTGTAGAATAATATTTTAGAGATAAACGTATGTATTGATGTAAACTGGAAAAGAATAGACAAAGATCATACATAAAATGCTGAATATACCTTAATGTGTTGTTTATGTCTGTGGTTTCTATATACAATTTAATATCACTCATTCACGAGCAATACCCAATTGTTTTGGATAATAATGTTTGTTGTTGATGCTATGTAGCGTATTTGAACATGCTGCTACCAACATACCAGCGATAAACAACCAAACATCAATCTAATACAACATTATATGCATTATATAGAGATTTTATGATAAAATATGGTTGTTTTTTACTCCTGGGACCAATATTTTGTGACTTTTAAATGTATTATTGAGAAAAAAATATAAGATATATTAAAAACCGAACTTCCCACGTGTTTTAAACCCGGTACTTCATGTGGTCTCCCTTCCTTCCATAGGGTATTCTCTAGGAAATTTTGTTTTTCATAGTGCCAGATCATGCATTCTGGTTCATTGTAGAAAAAAGTGATGGATAAAACACAAAATGCTTAATCTTAATAAGTTTCCAGAATAAAAGATATAGTTGCCATTTACTGCAGTTTGGTCTTGGAGGGGTTGTTCCCTGCTGGTTAGATACCGGGAAACTTTTGTGATCTTTAAAACCTTATGCTGTATTTTTACAAGTTTTAGAGAAAAAAGATTGTTATTTACTTCCGAATATTTGTGACTTTAACACGTTTGTACTAAACTATAACATGTTTCGTATAAATTGAACATATACTGGGTTTTAAACCCAGTACGTCATGCAATGTGAGCACTGAGAGAGTGTGGTGTTCACTGCTGGTTGGAGTAAGTCCCTGGATTTTTTTTATATTTACATACCAAATGTTCTATTCTAGTTAGTTTTAATGGGGAATGGTTGTTTTATACTCCAATATTTTTAACAACTATTAGATGTATTAAGAACCGGCTTTCAAACCCAGAACCTCATGCACTGCGAGTGAAAAGGTTAGGGAGATATTTAGATTGAGTTAGTGGCGGCATGGACCTCCAGCCCTGCCCATAAAAATTATACTGAAACATCAAATGCTGCATTCTAATGAGATTTTAGAATAACAGATATATGCTGCCCCACTCCGTCCCCAACCTGAACATTGGGATGTATCAACGAGGGGAAACATTTTTTTATATAATTAACCCAGTAACCCCGTAACGAAGAAGTTGATGGCAGGACAGGGCACTAACTGGCATTTTCAGCTAGGTAATCACTTACTGAGTTTGAGTATGTGACATGTTCAAGAAAATTATGTCAACATAATGAGAGAGATTTCGACATCATACACACCTGATAATTTATGCTTAAGTGGATTATTGCATATCAGAAATTTAGCTCGAATATATATTCAAACTTTTGAAATCTAAAAAAATATTTTATTATATATTGTTTGTTTTATTTAAACCATGTTTAAACTCCTCGGCAGTTGATTTGCTAGCTACTGACCTTTCCAAGGCAGTGACCCCTGTTATCACTTCTACTGTATACGAATGTGGTCTACTTATTGTGGCTCTCAGTGGATTTGCTAGCTACTGACCTTTTCAAGGCGGTGACCCCTGTTATCCCTTCTACTGTATACGTATGTGGTCTACTTATTGTGGCTCTCAGTGGATTTGCTAGCTACAGACCTTTCCAAGGCAGTGACCCCTGTGATCACTTCTACTATATACGTATGTGGTCTACTTATTGTGGCTCTCAGTGGATTTGCTAGCTGCTGACCTTTCGAAGGCGGTGACCACTGTTATCACTTCTACTGTATACGTATGTGGTGTACTTATTGTGGCTCTCTGTGATGTTGTGAGATGGCTTTGGCCTCCGAATACGGCGATTTATGTTTTTTATATAGAATTTCTATTTTTTTATGCGTTAACCGTGCGTTTTTTTTTCTTATATTATATTTCAATAGTAATATAGATATAAACTTTTGTGTGTTATTTCATCAAACTTCAGAAATCAAAAATATCGTAACTGAACTAGAGACAGATCACGTTCTCATATTTTGTCATAGAATATGACCGTATGTCCTAATATTTTGTCATAGAATATGACCGTATGTCCTAATATTTGTCATAGAATATGACCGTATGATATCGTTATCTACACAGGTAATAACAAAATACAGTTTTTATAGCATATGTTCAATAAATTCTTAATATCCGTCAAAATGTTGGGTAGTGACTTACTTGTATTCTTTCCTAACACTTGATAGGTATTTATATTGATGTACTTTTACTTACATATTATTAAACTGTAAATATTACAGCAGTCTTAAAGAAACATAATTTATAATAAAATTGATGCAAAGATCAATCCGCGTGCGTGATAATGAAGTACATGTACATCTAATGATATCTTATTTAACAAGAATGACTTGTTGGTTGAAAATATACGTTTGCATCATATGATTCCTATATAAGAGTACTATTGTATGAGAACAACATGAAATTATATGATATGAGTCTCATGCCAGATACACATTATGACAACCATATAGAAAAATTAAATGATTCACATATGAAACCTAGTATATTTGATAATAATATGAAGCCTTTAATATGTGGCTGAATTGTCTATGTTTATATTCTCTTTGATGTCATTTAATAAGCAGGTCACCACATTTAAACTGTATCGAGGTCATTTTGTAAAAACACGGTTCAGAAATGAGCTGGTGCGAATAGATATGACAAGAAAGTTACTTAACATGGACACATCAACTAGATATCGCACTTAAACGCAATACGAGGCGAATAAAAGGAGTACGAAAGCGGTACATTAAGCAATCACATCAATATTATATATATATATATATATATATATATGGAGATAATTATTTGTGAATAACCAAGACATACATGTACAGACCAGACTACGGCGAGCGCGCCTAGCTACAGTGCAAACCATAGATACAATATCCAGGCCTCTGCGAAACCAATAAATTTGGTGTCGACCATGAGTTATATACCATTGAATTACATACAACACATCCGGACAGGGTGGACAAATTTATATACATGAACTGATAGCGTTATATGAGTAGGATCCAGTTAAGGATATATGACAAATCACATGCTATATAAAGGACAGATTTATAAACCCGTTGGATCATATAGATACAGTGAATTCATATATATTTATTTTCATAAAGGGAGATAATTAAATTCACAACAACGGATATATATATATTAGAAGCTCTTCTATCACTATCTATCACATAAAATCCACACTACAGAAGTTTTTTAGAAATCAAAATAATTGAACCATGAAGAAGATTGGACTTTATCGACTGAATATGTTAAACATATTTTATTTCAATATATTCATGAAATGGGATGCGTCGGACTTTATTTGATATGTGCGTGATTCGGCATTTTTTACACTTGCATAAAAACAGAAAATGAATTAAATCCTATACTAAACACATTATAATCTATATTATGCATATATATCAAATACAATTTAGGCAAAATAGTCTTGCCACAAGTTCTCTCAACATTAGATACGGCCATTCCCTTTCAACTATATTTTACAATTTCAAATATGGTTTAGGTATATTGAAAACACGCACGCACGCACGCACGCACGCACGCACGCACGCACGTACGCACGCACGCACACACACACACACACTTCATTGTCATATATGCTGATAAGTAACGAATTTGATATAAAGATTATAATACCTAACTATACATGTTTTTGCTTAGTAGACGACACCAATAGTTTATACATTTAACATAATAAGTTGAACAAAGTGGACATCCCCCACATTCGCCCAATTCCATACTGTTATTGATATGTCGCAATAATCCCAGGAATGTCTTACAGCAGTTCGCACGTTAAATCTCGATTTGATATTCGTATCTCCAGATTTTGCCCCGTAGCAAAGAATCGGTATCACCATCATATCGGATAATTTGAAAATATCTTCAAAATAGAAAAAGCCAAATTTCCGCTGGTTCGAGTGAATCTGTGAGCCTGCGCGGCCTGCGCTGTTTTATGCGTGAGTCCATGTAAGCTTGTGGGGTGAATCACGTAGCGGACCTAGTGCAACATATTGCACGTTTCTATGGAGCCTTATAAAGATTTTTTTTTGCGTCTCCCGAGCCTTGCAACCGCGGAAGACGATTTTGCTAACTGGAAGTTCCCAACGGAATCTGTTGGGAATGTTTCACCACTTTAAAATCCAAACAATTGACATATTATGAATGAAAATTTAACATTAAATACATCGATCCGTGATAAAATTATATGCAGTACATGATAAGTATGCCGATAGACCGATCTGAAACACGAGAGTGGTCCGATTTCAGATGAATACGTATTGTCCGCCATTAGTGTTCCGAATGAATCATCACCATGTTGTATAACAACAGATGCCTTTATATTATGAAATCAAAGAATGCACGGTGCTGTTCTATTTTTGTTTAGTATAAATCGAACAGTTTACATTAATTTTATGGGTTTTATATATGATGTGATAAGATCTGTCTTTAATAACTTTAAATTTTATAAGGAAAAACAATAGAAAAATGCAATATATAGGAAGAGACTGATAGGTAAATATCAGTGCAACATACATGGCTGAAATTTCGGATGACACCTTTAGTATTTCTTTAAAAACTTTTGAACCTTTGCCTGGATTTAACAATTTTGGTACCAAAGATGATAACGTTTTTGTCATTCTCCAATTATTTTTCTTTCGTTTTTAAAGTATTACGGGTTAAAAACAAAATAAAATTGACATTTTACGATTTTTTTATTTTAACAGAAACGGTATTTTGTAGTTGTTTTAACAAAAACATTTAACAACACATTACAGTTTTTTTTCCAGAAATATTTAGAAGTACGGTTTCGATGGATGACAAAAAAATTATATAGATATCTAAAATTTTTTTTTGCTATTTCCTACTTTAAAAATGGACTAAAAATGAAAAATGGTCATACAAAAATAACTGTAAGCATAACTTGAAATGCTTCTTCTTTTTTTTTTTTAATTTGAAAAAAGATAAAAGTTTACCACCCAAAAGTCCTTCCTTCCGATACCAAAAACACAAGCAGATTTTGTTAGGGTTCCCCATAATGGTAAAAAACTCGCATAACAACACACACGACAGTACAAGAATAAACATGTACAAGTCGTTTGAAAGACAATTTCGATCCATCATTAAAATTTGTGTGTAGTATTCGTGCTCGGCCATTCGCTTTTGTTTTACACCTTCATAACTCAATTAGAGTACAAGCGATTTTAGCGATTCACACAGTGTGTGATCTTATCGACCTATTTTCTGGCTCATATAAAGTGACCTTTACGGTGCCGCGAAGCATAGCATACAAAAATGTTCTTGACTTCCGTACCTTTTTTTGCTATTAAAAAATTAAAAATTATTTGTTCGCTTTTATCAAACCCAGTATTTTCGCTTTAGATATGTAGGTAGCTTTTTGTAAGTTTTGTTGTAAATGGACATAATTTTGAAAACAACAACAACAACAACAACAACAACAACAACAACAACAACAACAATGCTTTCAAGTTTAGATAGCTAATGTCTGAGTGAGTAGATAAGAACATGACTTGGTTTTACACACGTACGTCTCTGCGGCACATAGGCATTTTATGTACGACCTTATTTAGTAACTATTTGATATCACACACAAAATACTCGAACTGTTACTATTTGAATAGTTTTTGAGGTACTTATTTAATATTGTTTTTGTAGGAATAATATCAAAATGTAAATACATTACCCCACAAAAAAAGAGTAATACATGTATCATAGACGAATCATTGCGTGTATCCGTATTTAAGCAATAACCCTTCTCTAAATTTACAGTCAATAAAACAAGGAATAAGTAAAGTTTTCTGGGGTATTAAAAGTATGTTTCATATAGAAATTATAATTTACTCACATACTGTTAATTGTTTTACTGCACGAACACGGTGACAAGAAGGATAAGGTTGTCGTGTGTCCTTTTAACATCACTTCATATCATGAAACAGAGAAGGCATGGATATTAGGTGAACTTGCTTGATTTATTCGAGATGCATTTGTCCATGAATGTTCAGTACTTCAAAGTATGAATGGCATTTATTGACACTTAACTGCTTTATTTTGCATTTTCACCACGAATACAGTACATTTGTTTTACAACAATTACATGTCAAACACTACTTTGATCACCTCATGGAAGCAAGTTTAATGACAACAACGTGATAACGAAGGAGACATACTTTTCACGAACTCAGCTGAAAAAGTCACGGATGAAACTTTGTTTTTAAATTTTAATTAGAACTTGTTTTTTTATGGTTAAATGTGCAATTATAAAACCCGCGTTATATTTGTTTCTCACACCTATTAATAGTGGAATGCTGAAAATTCTAAATTAAACCGCGAAAATTAAAATAAAAACGTTGATAGAAATATAGGAAAAATGTTACCAATGGTACTTAAAAGATTAAATCATATTATAAGAGACGAAAATAAAACTTTTACAATATAATATAATATTTGCGTTTATTATCATCTATTTTACAAATGAAACAACTGACTGTGGAGGTAAGTTATTGTAGGCGTAATGCTTGGCATCAATATCCAAGGAGAAGCTGGCTGATTTGTGGCTGTTAGGATTTTGGACGACGATAACGGTCGTACCGTCGGTGTTCTGAAAGGCGACGCACTGTAGATCATCCCAGTTGAAGTAGTTTGCCTCGAGACGCACAGCACCTGGTTTGACAAATTTACTCATATGTCCAATTGCGTAGTACTCTACGTTCTTAACGTAGTCGTGGGCTCGGACTGTAACAACTGGGCGACAGTCCCTACACCCGCCAACACCACTAACCTGAAATATTTTAATATATCAACAAATGTGTTTTAGATAGTGAACCTATGGGCTTTTAATGTAAAATAATCAGGTTCTTTTATGTTTGTATTTTACTTACTTCATGTTCACAACAGCAAACACTAGGGTTTTATTCTGAAATAAGCAGCATACGTTTTTGTTGAATCACGAGATATCCACAATGAGTAAAACTTGAAAAGAAGATCAATTTCAGAACTGCTTGTACTGATGTTGTTCAGTATTTCCATGAGATAACACACGCAACGAGAAACGGGACAAGTATACTATTGTTTTCTATTCAAACATTCGATAATATATACCAAATGTAGACGTAGCTTTAGAATGGCATTGGTAATACAACAGCACCAATGGAGATAATGCTCCGATACAAACATACAAAAAGGCCACAGGAACAACTCTGTGAGAGCTCAATAACAGAACCACCACTGAGAAAGTAAACCAGGTTCTCGGCTGTGCCTGACCCCACTCGTTAACTCATCGCCAAATTGTAAACTAAGACAGTAGTTATATAAGTTCCTTCACCAGACTATCGTAGTCTATGTATACACAATACCTTTGGTCCATGATGCTCATCCAAAGCTATATTCCAAAACATCACCGTCTTTGCAAACGATTTTGTCTGTCCTATTGTTATAAGCCTCGTATCCCACACTAGTGTTTCAGCCCAATTCATGTTCTCCCACCCACCACCTGATATCTCTGTGAAGTATTGACCTGTGAAAAATAATTGTTTTGAAAAGAAACTTATTGTCCGAGTAAATCATCAAAATACAATGTATTGCCAATAATCTAAATAAAATATTTCAAGTTATCATGTAACCGTCAAATCAGATGTAACCTGCCATGTGAATGACTTTAAAAGCTTTTAAAGCTTTAAAATCCGATAAATGAATTTAAATGTTATCATAGCATACTATTTACCAAGCCTGATAACTAATATGAATTTTATCTTTTCACCAGCGTCAAATGTTGTTTAATATACTTGGAAACACCTATACATTCAAAAGCTCATCCCTATAAACAAAGAATTCTTACAATTGCGAAGATAATGTAAAAAAAGAAATCTGAAATTCTATGATGATAAAACATGAAAATGTTAACCCAAATACTAGTTAAACAGTTAGAATTCAATTTTAATGAACGTTTGCGGTTTTTTTTACAAATTAAAAACTTTTTTTTTCAAGGTTGATATAGGCTAAAGTGGTATTGTTTTAATTAATGCTTATTGTTAACAAGAATTATAATCCTCTCCTACAATTGTCTTAAAAAGGCATTCACAGTAATCACATCAAAAAAGAAGAAAATATAAGATGACGAAGAAGGAGATATTCAAAGAATAAAAAACAACAATTACAGCATTGCACACGTACTACACAGAATTAAATAGGCACGATTATAACCAGTTGAATACATAAATAAAGTTCTTCGACGTTCTGATAACCAGAATTTGATAATATATTCATACGCCTTCCTTATTTGATTGCTATTATTGTAGCGTTTGGTTTAGTTTATACAACTTTTTTAAAAATGACATGATATAATACCCGCAATATATTTTATTGTTTGATTTGATTCTGCTTGTAGAAATGAAATTTGAGGAATAGAAAATAGTCCCTGTCGCGTATGATCATTTTGGCGGTGATCAACACTATAAAGCTTGATCACGACGGCATAAGCAGGGCTAATGAATACAAAAGAAATGACAACAGTTGTCACCTTCTGGCAACGATCGGCAGTAACACCGTCACTCGGGAGCTGTATACACATTCTAGAATTTAGATTCTTATAATTACAGACATTTGATCAAATTTTAATATAATTTATAACAATGTATTATTACCTATATCCGGGTATTTGTTGTGATACACAAGGGGAGTGTCGTGTCTTCCGTCATAACCATGCCAGGCCACACCCGAAACATATTGTCGTACATCGTCTGAAATATGCTCAATATATATGCTCAATATGTTCAACGAACACAGTCATATCTACATCACAAGTACAGCATAAACATATGGTAACCATGGTAAGTACAATAAATACATACATACATACAAAATAAATGACACAGGAGTATCCTCCTAAGAGCTGCCAGTAGCAAAACTGACACTGGGCAGCTTAAACCTGGTTTATGTGTGCGCCAATACACTCACTATTATATTAGATAACTAACAGCTGCTTTTAAAGATAAAATATATGAGTACTATATGTTATGTATTAAAGCATCTGTCTATCTCTTGTTCTTTTAACCCCCTCTCCCCCAGCACCCCCCCCCCTCTCTCTCTCTCTCTCTCTCTCTCTCTCTCTCTCTCTCTCTCTCTCTCTCTCACACACACACACACACACACGCACTCACACGCACACGCACACACACACACACACACACACACATTACCCCCCCACACACAATATCTATATACTATTTGAAATTCTTTAATTCCTTTCTATATAATATTCCGTATCTATAAGTATATCTCGGTCTTATTATCTACCTTTTGTCTGTACCATTCTCGCGCTTTCTGAATTGACGAAAATACATACGATCACTGAGTATTATATCCGGATACCAACTTCCCGACCAGTTGTAATCCCATATCAAAATTTTCGTCGCTATATTATTGATTTTGAACATAGGTCCGAGGTGGTCCCGAATGAATTCCCTTTGCGTCTGAGCATTCATTATCATGGTAGGATAATCTGTCGTTGACAACATCGGCTCATTCTGTACACTCAAGGAGTCAAAGGTTATACCCTCGTCCTGGTATGCCTGTATCACTTTGACAAAATATTGGGCATACGTGTTTAGGTAGTTAGTTCCATTTCGAATTTCACCGCCGAACAAGTTGTGTGTTGACTTCATCCAGGCAGGAGCTGTCCATGGACTTCCCATAATTTTAAGATCAGGATTTATAGAAAGTGCCTCTTTTATAATAGGGATGATGAAATCTCTGTCTTTATTTATACTGAAATGATGTAGGCCGAAGTCTGTAGAACCTACCGGAACATCATCGTAAGTATACGGATCTACGGCTTGCATATCTGAACATCCTAACGTTAGTCTGATGTAGGACATATCTGAAATGTTCAAGTTTTATGTTGTTAAATGTATCTATAGGAATAAGAGTAAGTACCGATATTCTTTAAAATGATCAGATCAACAATACAATTTACAAGACTCCTGACCTGTATTTTGAAGACGACGAAGAAGAAAAATAAAAGGAGAGACGGAGCATTCAAATGACACGACCTTATATTTAGTCTTAGTAAAGTATCCTTACGTTATACCTATTTCTAAATTGAGTAACCATATATGTGTTACATTTGATTTACGGACTTACTGATCACAGTAACAACTATAAGAATCTATAACGTGTATCAGGAGATAGAGCATATAGAAATGGGCACACGGTCTAGTGGTAAAGCATCGAACCCATGATCGAATCTACCCCACGGCTGTGTGTGGTATCCTTGAGCAAGACACCTTTTCCGCATATGCTTAGTACTGGTACTACCCAGGAAGAGCGTGATGTGTATTAGTTGTAATAACTTAGGGTCATTGCCGCAAACAGCAGTAGCAAAACTACCACTAGGGAGCATAAACTTGTTGCACAGGTGCACCCAATCTAGCCTCCCCATGCTTCCCTCTCTATCCCCGTCGACATGTCACCAAACGACAATTTTAAAGAAAAGAAGCCCCGCCGTGGCAGCATTCATATATGTATAATATAAGACATAAAATTGCCAAAAGTAAATCTATATAGAACGAAACAAGCGATGCTATACGCAATTGTACGCGATGACTTTGCACAAAGTAGAGTAAAAGATAATAGTAAATAAGAGTTCGTTGAAACGAGGATAGATATAGTCACCTTATTGGCGCAGGCAGCGGTGTTGACGTCAAAGAAGTAAGGAATTCCAAGAAACGTTTTTCAATAGGACAATATGGTGTCTGCTTTACCTTCTTACAACGTTAATGCATTAATTTGTTGTTGGAAATTAGAGAAGATAATGCTATACTGTAGAAATTGGGAAGCATTTCCAAATGGCTTAACAATTATAACGATGTCACGAAGCGAAGAGAGGCCATCCTAAATGGTCCGTTGTATGTCGAGAAAAGTAATTGAAACTGTTTTTTCGTGATTTAGTTTCACTATACAGTTAATTAAGCTGATTGACATTGCAAAGTATATCATTGGAGAAACATGTATTTGGGATTTAGATAAAAGGCTCATTATTAACTTATAATTTAGCAATGGGTATACTAGTATGTCAGAGCATTCAAAATAGCATAGTATACATATAACTATTACGGTTGGAAAAAGTCAGTTAATGTTTGTAAAATACTTAAACATACGCAGTCCGTTTGTTCCAAAGAGATCTTGCATCATTTCATGTCGTTTGGAACTGTGATACAAAACATACGCTGCGGAATTAGTGAGTGCTGCCCCGAACCCATCCATAGTTTGTCGTCGTTTGTTTCTGTCAACCCATACGGAATAGCCAGACGAAGCGGACGTACGTTGAATAGCTGGTTCCCTTGAAAGCTTCTTTGTCTGGTCCCCATTTGTCAGCCATACCTGATATTCGTCGTTCGAATCCAGAAGAAATGATGCCACTTGTGTTACCAATATCAAAAACAAACAAATGTGTTGACTACACGTATTTGTTACTGAAAAACATCCACATTTTGTAGCAGTGTTTGGTAAAATAAATATATAGTTTATACTTAACAAACATAAGCGACTTATTGGCATTCGCTATATTGTTTTCATGTTATGCCATTAAATGAAACTTCCGTGCAAGCAACTCTTATTGTGGTATTTATTTTAGAATAATTAAATGTAGAAAAAAACTGTCAAACAACATTAGGCTACATGTTAAAAGTTATAACTCACCGCCTTTACACTGATGTTTCAGCCATTTAAACAAACAATGTACACAAGAACATCACAGCTAAATGTATGGCATGAACATTTTAAACTTATTTTCAATATAATATAGAACAGTCCTATATATGTTATTACTATATACAAACGAGACAAAGGTTTAACCGATAGTTTGGGCTTATATTTGGAATTAGATAAAGAATAAGCGATGGTTATTATCACAAACTGAGTACCACAGAAATGATAACCATCATAATAATATATTCCGTGCATTGAACATGTCCGGTCAGATAAATGAAATATAATATAACGATGGTGTTTATTTATTTGCAAACATGCAAACATAAATGCGCGAAAGCGCCTCGCATAATACATATTGAACAATTCATTCAATAAATTAAAAACAAATGAAAAGTCACTGATGTATGAACTTCTATTGAAGCAAAACGCTCAGAAATAGACAGGAATACTTATTCTGTAGTTGAATATATATCATCTTATCGATGTGGTAGCGGCTCATATTTTCTAAAAACCGACGATACATTGCATTGCCAATATGCAACATTTCCAAACTGCTTTTTCAAAGATTAACAAAACAACATGCAAACGAGCTGTTCAAAACTCTTTACCAGCTTTATTTATAAAATAAAATATTTTGATATTAGACTGCTATAATAATGGCGAAAGCAATATAAGTGACTTACGTAATAAAAACTTATATATAAAGAAAATACGTATGTTTCATAAATAGTTATATGTCAAATGCTTTTTTTTGTTTATTCTCATCCTAAAAAAGAAGCAAAGGAAATCCCACAACAGAAAACACAAAAATAGCAACAACAACAACAACAGCAACACTATGATTTTGATCTCCGACTGAGTATCTCACCACCAATTACCAATGTAACAATACTTTCATAGACTAAAACATATCCTTATTTTATAATCAATTAACAAAACTTTTGCTTTCACAATATACTTAAGAAGATTGAAAATGGACATCACATTTAATCAAGCCAAAATATTCCATATTTGAAACATAATATTACTTTTGGTAGGATAATATTAAGCAGACATTATATAAGTATAAGGTATCCCGAGCATATTTATACAACAATCAAGTATTAAAGTCAACAATAATGATGTTTTGGATACAAAACTTTTGAATCCGTTTTAGTATATTAACAAACACAGCCCACAAACAAAACATATTGCTTTATGTGTGAAACAGATAAAATTACACCTACCTGACATCTTATCTATCGCTAACATATGATAAGAATCAGAATGGATCATTCAATGTATGGTTAATGTACACCTTCATGTCCATTATACGTCTGGCAAAAAAGCGGTACTTATATGTAGGTATAGAACATAGGGCAAACTTCAACTTTTTGGTGAGATCTATAGGGAATGATTAGAAAATATCGCGCGGCTTATAACGACATCACGACATGCGAGCAATAATTGGCTTGTATTTGTCAGAGTTTTAAGAGAATTTAGAATCCTGTCAACACTTTCTACCTTATCAACATTTAGACCAATAAATAATTTAAACACATATTGACAAGAGACGCTTAACTTTTTGTCATTATTTCTAATTGACTATATGTAAACTATTAACAATATAACAATCCTGAGAACAGAATCAAAATGAAAATTGTATTGATGTTGGCAGATTAAACATCTTGAAAATGTTAATGCTGCCTGTTCCAACCTCGAATATTCTGTTATTGCAAACTAAACTAATTATTAGTACATACAAACAAAATGTATTAGTGTTTATCATTAGTTAGAGAAATTTTGACTGCCGTTACGTTTACTGTCAATTTCCTAAATGTACAGATTTAATTAGCATTCCGATTGTGAAAAGTGCGTTTGAATGAAAGGCAATTAACGGGAATTTGAATAGGATTTTTTTTGATTATTTAGTTATCTTGACCTTTATTATACACCAGCACTTTTTTAACGTGTAAACATAATATATTTTATGCTCCAATGTTAATTTAGTAAGTTTTATTGTACAATTTTGCTCGAGTTATATTCGAGTATCAGTGGTATTGTGTTTTAACCTCTCATGAACGTTATTTTTTTTTATAAAATAAAGATATAAAGAACATACAACATACATCTGGATATACAATATATAACATGTATGTCGTGTGATGAAAATGACGTTAAACCTCATTAAAAACAAATGAATGTTTTGATTTAAATGAATTGTAAATCTGCCGTAGTTGATATAATCTAGAATTATAGAAATAGCAATGCTCAACTAGTAACGGGTGATGCATATTGATTGGAATAGTAACGTAACAAATCATTGTACTGACGGTATATAGCAATAACAAATAACTGTAATGGTATTCCTCTTTTATGCGTGGTAACAATTACAAATCATTGTACTTACGGTATTAATTAATGAAATATAACAATTTCAAATTACTGTAATAACATACCTCTTTTATGTGTGGTAACGATAACAAATTATTGTACTCACAGTCTTTAGATGTTGTCTTACTTTCTCAGCCAATGAAATCGCTCCGTTTTTGTTTAAAAAAAGAACGTTCCATTTCAAGTAGAAACTTCCATTCCATGAAAAAAAGAATGTTCTATTTTGAACCAACTTCTGAAGCTGCAAAGACAATGCTACATTTTTACTACGGTGGCGAATCCTTATGCTAAAAGGAAAAATGCCAGTTTCTGGTAACATTTTTGCAGATTACTTTCTTAAAATTAACATTTCATGAAAAATCACAAAACAAGAACGCCGTCCCTGTAAAAAGATAAATCTTCGGTGCTATTAACTGGCCATGCAAAACTCATATTTTTTGCAAAATGTGCAACGGCGTATATCATTTGTTTTGGCAAATTTCACCACCTCACCTTTTCAACTGAGTTAAAATACGACGATATTTTGCAATAAATACGGCTTTTCCATGGCAACTTAGTTTATTTTAAACTTATCTATTTCACTTCGATTGTGAAACAAGTTACGTTCGAAGTCTTCCTTGGCAGAACTAGTACTCGACATATGAAAAAAGACAGTGTCTTGCACACATAACCGTGACAGTTGATCGAACCCACGACCCTCCGATCATGGATCCGATGCTCTACCACTGGACCACTCAATAGCTTAATAGCACCGATAGAACCATCTCCATGCAGAGACGGCGTTCGTCTTTGTTTTTTGAATTTTCATGAAATATTAAGAAATTGATTAACAAACATGTTACCTGTAGTGGACACTTTTCTTTCGATCACACCTGTCCATACTACCAGGTCACGTCGATTCGCTGCCACATACAATTACAAAATGATCGCAATACCTCAAATTCACACTAACTTCAGTGATGAACACGTCCCTTAAATCCATTTAATCCAATAAAAACTTACGTGGAGCGCGCGAAATATTTATTTTGAAATAAACAGTGCTAACGCGCACGCGCTCGTGTTTGTGTCTGTCAATCAATGTTTGTGTCTTTCATGGGCTTAATCCTATCAATAAAATTTATGCAACAAGACCATGACTGGTACCCAGGAACGAGAAGAAGAAGAACATCTAAGCCGGTTAGAAGTTATACGCAATTTTCTACTGGCGTAGAAAACACCATATAACGTCTTACCTAAACTAATTTATGAAATGTTACAATAAAATAATACTGCAATAACATCCCTCTTTTATGTAAGGTTACAATAACAAATTACTGTACTTACATCACTATTTTATGTAAGGTTACAATAACAAATCATTGTATCAACAGTATTCTTTTATGTTAGGTTACCACAACAAATCACTGTATTAACAGCCCTTGTTTATTTAAGGTTTTAATAACACAGTATTGTACTAGCAGCTCACTTTATGTAAGGTTACATTAACAAATGACTGTATTAACATCCCTATTTGATTTTAGGTTACAATAACAAATAATTGTACTAACAGCTCTCGTTTGTGCAAGGTACCAACAACAAAGTAGTGTATCAGCAGCTTTAATTAAGGTTACAACAACAAATTACTATATTAACAGCCGTCTTTTACGTAAGGTTACAAAAATAACCTCCTGCACTAACATCTGCCTTTATGGAAGGTTACAATAACAAATTGCTAAACTAACTGTCTTTTGTTTTTTAAAATAAGTTTAGAATAGCAAATAACTGTATTAACAGCCCTCTTTTATGTAAGGTTATAATAACGAAGATTTGTCTTATCACAAATTATTACACTTTGTGTTACCGTGTCGGACGTCAAATTTGAGGATGTCTGGTGAGAGTTTTATTTAAACAAATGTTCTATCACAATCTATTATGCCTTTGTGTTACCGTATTGGAGTTCAAAATATCAAGATGTCAGGTAATGTTTTTTATATCATACACTCGTAAACCATTTTGACAGGAGGTATGCAGGAGTCATTTAGTCACTTGTTTGGTCGGGTCGGTCCTCTTAGTTTTACCAGTCTCCGGTACAGGCACAAAGCAATTCTTTTCATTGAAAGTAAAAAGACAGAATGATAATTTGTCCATTAAGAGTGTACGAATGACACATGAAATTATATGCATCAAGATGCAGTGGGGATTAGCGTGACGCAAATTAATCAAATGCAGATTTATCGCCGTTGTACAATATTTTTCTTAAACAGTTTTTAGACGATATGATTTGTGTTTAAACACGTATATTTGTATTCAGACGTAAGATATAAAATTATGACTATGCATTTTACAGTAGTGAGGAGAAGAAGCGGGCTACAACTTTGTCTTCTGGTTCTGGCATTGGCCGAATTTGTATCAGGCGATCAGGTGCAGGTATGGCTAACTACCGGAGACCAGTCAAAGAAATTATCCCAAGAATCAACTCTTTATGAACAGTCGTCATCCACTGGGTATTCCGTCTGGGTAGACCGTAGTAAGAGACGGCAGACTATGGAGGGATTTGGTGCTGCACTTACTAGTTCGTCTGCATATGTCATATATCACAGTCCCAGACGACATGACATCATGCAAGATTTGTTTGGATCGAATGGATTACGTACGAACATTTTCATCACTTACGTTCATTTACATGTATATACATTAAATGTAATATATACGAGTAAGTGGGGATAAAAATACTAAATTCTAAATACTATTAATATATTGCCACCGCACACATTTAGAAAGGTCTAACATCACACACACACACACACACACACACACACACACACACACACACACAACACGTTATACTATTGCGTTAAAATAGCGCCCCGATACGACGTTATGGAAAATATACGTAATTGATAATCAATTTACAACATTCAATGTTAATATTTACTTCTACCGACATTATAAAATGGAACGAAAAACTGAGAATATATGCTGATATATGCAATTCCCCAAAGTTTTTAATACACCCCTCTTATAACGGTTTACTTTTTATACGTGATAATCGTTTCCTTGGTAAATATAACGCACACAATGATCAAGTTACAACACTATTTTTTATCAATGAGTGTTGTAAGCTTCTATCAATAGCACGACAAAAATATGAAAAGCTGAGCTGAAATAAATGATAGCTATAGAAACTTGCCAGAAATAGTTTTATCCCCATCCCTTGTAAACTATTACTTTGTTTTTATTGTTATCAACACAATACATATACTTCCGATATAAAAAATATTCATTATGCTGGTCTTAAATTATCAAGCTTTTGCATTTGGATTTGCCTTTAACATATATATGAAATTCATGTTACAGTGTTTCAGTTAAAAACATAGCTAAAATACGACATGTAATACGATGCTGTATAATATGTTTCAGATATGACGTATATCAGGTTACCACTGGGTGGTTCCGATTTTCAAGCAGTCAACCCTTACACCTACGACGATATGCCACGTGGTTCTACTGACTTCAACATGAATCACTTCAGCATACATAAGGATAAGGATTTCATTATACCAATTCTAAAAGAAGCTCTGTCGATCAATCCTAATTTGAAAATTGTTGGAACTCCATGGACGGCACCTGGCTGGATGAAAACGACAGACCAATTGTTTGGTGGGGAAATGAAGAGCGACTCCCAATACTTACAGGCATATGCCTTATATTTCGTCAGGTTGGTCCAAGCATACCAGGCGGAAGGCATTACGTTGACAGCACTCACCTTACAGAACGAACCTCTGTTGACACGTGGAGATATGCCTTCTATGACAATGCCTGCCAACACGCAGATGTCATTGATCCGAGATCATCTTGGACCCATGTTCAGGCAAAACAATATAGCAACTAAAATACTGGTTTTTGATCACAATTGGTCAGATTCCTGGTATCCTGAGCAAGTGCTTGGTGACGGTATGTATCATTTGAATATTTATTCAGTTCAGTTAATCTTTATTTGAAGCTGAGTTGGTTAGTGAAACATGATTAAAACAGCATTTTGTTATCAGTTGTATATTGCAATGCATATGCAATGCAATGATAGAATTAAATTCATGAAGTTAAAATATTTACCTCTATAATAGTTTTATCTAGATATTCTAACCATTCAGTACCAATACGATGGGATGAAACTTAAAAGTTACAACAGCAAAATATTGAGGAAAAGACATGTAGTATCAAATCACATGCATAAATAATGATGATTAACATATCGAATGAAACAAGCCACTTTGTATCTGCTAAACTAAACTATACAAGTCTATAATCTATTTTAGAATACTGAGTTGTAATCACGATTGGTTTAATTTTAGCAAATGTAAGACAATACGTTTCTGGTGTTGCCTGGCACGGTTACTCCGGACCCCATGATACCCCTACATCCATGCACAACAAACACCCAGAGATAGGTATTTATTATACAGTTATACAATATTGTATTGTACAGACAATAGCACCGCAAAGCATAGACCGAGCTATGTGCAGAAGATACATAATAAATACCGTTCGATACGACTGCTCGTGGATTACTTAAATCTCACCCATCAAATCAAAAACTATTTGAACAATTATAACTATTCGTTACAGTAAGCAGTCTTTGGTTTTATATGACCATATACATATGTTTTTTTATGAAACTAGCACCACTTTTACAATTACATAAACCAATATGTACATACATGTTACTGGAAAAGGTAAAGATCATAACATTTAAATCACACATTTTATTACTTAGTTCAGCTTATTCCACATGTTTCCTCTTAAAAAATATACCATTGTTTTCAAATTTGATATTCATATAAACGTATTTCCAGGTCAGTATTTTACAGAAGTTAGCGGCGGCAGCTGGGACACAAATTGGGCTGGGACGCTAGTCTGGGATACTAGAATTATAACTATTGGCCAGACAAGATCGTGGGCAAAGACTGTCATGTTTTGGAATATTGCTTTGGATGAAAACCATGGACCACTTGTTATTATATTTATTTGTTTATTTACTTTTATTATTGCTTGTTTGCTGGTAAACATATGAATTTTCATTCGGCTTGTGTTAGATTAGAAGCATAACTTAAAACATTGGAGGATATTTACATTGCACAGTATCTATTGTAGAGTAGATACAAATTTGCTGTGTGTAGCATGACGGTGTAAAGGGAATATAGTTTATAATTTATTTTATTTGTTCGTAAATTATATACAGCTGAATGTTTTACCCTTTATTCATTTGTGTTCGCAGGCAAAGTATTACTGAAAGGTTAAGATTGGGTCAGACGATTTGTTTTAGAAAAACAATTGATAAGCAACAATACAGATGAGTTAGAACAAAATATGTACATTTTGAACACAATTTTGTACCACACAGAACGATGTGTGCTGAAAGTTTCAAACAGTGTCGACACAAAGTTGTATAGTAAAATAATCAAAGTTAAACCGCTTATTAATGTATAGCATCAGTGACCATCACCGCCATTTTTGGTGTACACATTGTCATATAAAGCGGGATTTGTAATGAGTACGTCCATATTAACGTTACTTAGACCAATGTATAACATGTTGTTATCATTTAAGTACATGTAATTACGTCTTTCTTCCTCAACATATTCATCTCACGACTCCCAAGTTAATGTTTCAATGTTAAATGAACAATTTCAATTACAGGTGGGCGTTCCTGGTGGTTGCAAAAATTGTCGCGCATTGATAACTGTGCGCTCAAATGACTACACCAGAAACGTGGAATATTATGCCGTAGCCCATCTGAGCAAGTTTGTACAACCTGGCGCAGTTCGTCTAGAGTCAGCGTCTTTTGGCTGGGATGATCTTCAAACGGTCGCTTTTCAGAACCCTGACGGTCACATGATAATCGTGGTAGAGAATCCAAACAGTGGGAAATCTGCAAGCATTTCTCTCGACGTTGACGCCAAGCATTTTCATTATTATAATTTACCTAGACAGTCCGTTGCTACATTTGTAAAATAATATTTTAGAGATAAACGTATGTATTTATGTAAACTGGAAAAGAATAGTTATAGATTAAACGTTGAATATACCTTAATGTGTTGTTAATGTCTGTCATTCACAAGCAATACCCAATCGTTTTGGATACTAATTAAGGATGGCAACGAATGGCAATATTGATATTCGAATATTCGGTCATTCTTTCGAACGAATATTCGAATATATTCGGTCAAGATCTAAAAAATAAATAATAATCAACTTTCTATCCCGAACGTTTTTACTCGCCATATTTGTTACTTTCTCGTTCAGCGGAAACGGTGCTGATGTATAAATACTAAAAAGCAAACAATTGGAATATCATTGTCGTCAAGATTCAACATGACGTGGAACTCAATGATGCATAGTTAATAATAATAAATTAACAAATGCTATGTTATATTAGCTTTACTAAGTTAAATATTCGTATGTTTGTATTACTAATGTTTGTTGTTGATGTTTTGTAACGTACTTGAACATGCTGCTAACAACGTACTGGTGATAAACATCCAAACATCGATCTAATACAACATAGAGTATAACTATGCTTAATTTGAATATTGCATATTTGAAATTTAGTTCGGATTTGCTAGCTACAGACCTTTCAAAGGCGGTGACCCCTGTTATCACTTCCAATGTATACGTATGTGGTGAACTTATTGTGGCTCTCAGTGGATTTTCTAGCTGCTGACCTTTCCAAGGCAGTGACCCCTGTTATCACTTCCAGAGATTACGTATGTGGTCTACTTACTGTGGCTCTCAGTGGATTTGCTAGCTGCTGACCTTTCCAAGGCGGTGACCCCTGTTATCACTTCTACTGTATACGTATGTGATCTATTTATTGTGGCTCTCAGTGGATTTGCTAGCTACTGACCTTTCGAAGGCGGTGATCCCTGTTAACACTTCTACTGTATACGTATGTGGTCTACTTATTGTGGCTCTCAGTGGATTTGCTAGCTGCTGACCTTTCGAAGGCGGTGACCCCTGTTATCACTTCTACTGTATACGTATGTTGACTACTTATTGTGGCTCTCAGTGGATTTGCTAGCTACTGACTTTTCGAAGGCGGTGATCCCTGATATCACTACTACTGTATACGTATGTGGTCTACTTATTGTGGCTCTCAGTGCATTTGCTAGCTGCTGACCTTTCAAAGGCGGTGACCCTTATTATCACTTCTACTGTATACGTATGTGGTCTACTTATTGTGGCTCTCAGTGGATTTGCTAGCTACTGACTTTTCGAAGGCGGTGATCCCTGATATCACTACTACTGTATACGTATGTGGTCTACTTATTGTGGCTCTCAGTGGATTTGCTAGCTGCTGACCTTTCAAAGGCGGTGACCCTTATTATCACTTCTACTATATACGTATGTGGTCTACTTATTGTGGCTCTCAGTGGATTTGCTAGCTACTGACCTTTCCAAGGTAGTAACCCCTATTGTCACTTCTACTTTATACGTATGTGATCTACTTATTGTGGCTCTCTGTGAATTTGCTAGCTACTGACCTTTCCAAGGTAGTCACCCCTGTTATCACTTCCACTGTATACGTATGTAGCCTAATTATTGTGGCTCTCTGTGGATTTGCAAGCTACTGACCTTTCCAAGGCAGTGACTGCTGTTATCACTTCCACTGTATACGTATGTGGTCTACTTATTGTGGCTCTCTGTGGATTTGCAAGCTACTGACATTTCGAAGGCGGTGACCCCTGTTATCACTTCTACTGTATACTTATGTGGTCTACTTATTGTGACTCTCAGTGTATTTGCTAGCTACTGACTTTTCGAAGGTGGTGACCCCTGTTATCACTTCAACTGTATACGTATGTGGTCTACTTATTGTGGTTCTCAGTGGATTTGCTAGCTGCTGACCTTTCGAAAACGGTGACCCCTGTTATTACTTCTACTATATACGTATGTGGTCTACTTATTGTGGCTCTCAGTGGATTTGCTAGCTGCTGACCTTTCCAAGGCAGTGACCCCTGTTATCACTTCCATTGTATACGTATGTGGTGTACTTATTGTGGCTCTCTGTGGATTTGCAAGCTACTGACCTTTCCAAAGCGGTGACCCCTGTTATCACTTCCACTGTATACGTATGTGATCTACTTATTGTGGCTCTCTGTGGATTTGCTAGCTACTGACTTTTCGAAGGCGGTGATCCCTGATATCACTACTACTGTATACGTATGTGGTCTACTTATTGTGGCTCTCAGTGGATTTGCTAGCTGCTGACCTTTCAAAGGCGGTGACCCTTATTATCACTTCTACTATATACGTATGTGGTCTACTTATTGTGGCTCTCAGTGGATTTGCTAGCTACTGACCTTTCCAAGGTAGTAACCCCTATTGTCACTTCTACTTTATACGTATGTGATCTACTTATTGTGGCTCTCTGTGAATTTGCTAGCTACTGACCTTTCCAAGGTAGTCACCCCTGTTATCACTTCCACTGTATACGTATGTAGCCTAATTATTGTGGCTCTCTGTGGATTTGCAAGCTACTGACCTTTCCAAGGCAGTGACTGCTGTTATCACTTCCACTGTATACGTATGTGGTCTACTTATTGTGGCTCTCTGTGGATTTGCAAGCTACTGACATTTCGAAGGCGGTGACCCCTGTTATCACTTCTACTGTATACTTATGTGGTCTACTTATTGTGACTCTCAGTGTATTTGCTAGCTACTGACTTTTCGAAGGTGGTGACCCCTGTTATCACTTCAACTGTATACGTATGTGGTCTACTTATTGTGGCTCTCAGTGGATTTGCTAGCTGCTGACCTTTCGAAAACGGTGACCCCTGTTATTACTTCTACTATATACGTATGTGGTCTACTTATTGTGGCTCTCAGTGGATTTGCTAGCTGCTGACCTTTCCAAGGCAGTGACCCCTGTTATCACTTCCATTGTATACGTATGTGGTGTACTTATTGTGGCTCTCTGTGGATTTGCAAGCTACTGACCTTTCCAAAGCGGTGACCCCTGTTATCACTTCCACTGTATACGTATGTGATCTACTTATTGTGGCTCTCTGTGGATTTTTTAGCAACTGACTTTTCCGAGGCAGTGACCCCTGATATCACTTCTACTATATACGTATGTGGTCTACTTATTGTAGTTCTCAGTGGATTTGCTAGCTACAGACCTTTCAAAGACAGTGACCCCTGTTGTCAATTCTACTGTATACGTATGTGGTCTACTTATTGTGGCTCTCAGTGAATTTGCTAGCTGCTGACCTTTCCAAGGCAGTGACCCCTGTTATCACTTCTACTGTATACGTATGTGGTCTACTTATTGTGAATCTCAGTGGATTTGCTAGCTGCTGACCTTTCGAAGGCGGTGACCCCTGTTATCACTTCTACTGTATACGTATGTGGTCTACTTATTGTGGCTCTCAGTGCATTTGCTAGCTACTGACTTTTCGAAGGCGGTGACCCCTGTTATCACTTCAACTGTATACGTATGTGGTCTACTTATTGTGGCTCTCAGTGGATTTGCTAGCTACTGACCTTTCGAAGGCGGTGACCCCTGTTATCACTTCTACTGTATACGTATGTGGACTACTTATTGTGGCTCTCAGTGGATTTGCTAGCTACTGACTTTCCGAAGGCGGTGACCCCTGTTATCACTTCTACTGTAGAAGTATGTGGGTTACTTATTGTTGATCTCAGTGGATTTGCTAGCTGCTGACCTATCAAAGGCAGTGACCCCTGTTATCACTTCTACTGTATACGTATGTGGTCTACTTATTGTGGCTCTCAGTGGATTTGCTAGCTACTGACCTTTCCAAGGCAGTGACCCCTGTTATCACTTCAGCTGTATACGTATGTGGTCTACTTATTGTGGTTCTCATTGAATTTACTAGCTGCTGACCTTTCAAAGGCAGTGACCCCTGTAATCACTTCCACTGTATACGTATGTGGTCTACTTATTGTGGCTCTCAGTGGATTTGCTTGCTACTGACCTTTCGAAGGCGGTGACCCCTGTTATCGCTTCTACTGTATACGTATGTGGTCTACTTATTGTGGCTCTCAGTGGATTGGCTAGCTACTGACTTTTCCAAGGCAGTAACCACTGTTGTCACTTCTACTGTATACGTATGTGATCTAATTAGTATGGCTCTCTGTGAATTTGCTAGCTACTGACCTTTCCAAGGCAGTGACCCCTGTTATCACTTCTACTGTATACGCATGTGTTCTACTTATTGTGGCTCTCTGTGGATTTGCAAGTTACTGACCTTTCCAAGACAGTGACCCCTGTTATCACTTCCACTGTAAACGTATGTGATTTACTTATTGTGGCTCTCTGTTAATTTGCTAACTACTGACCTTTCCAAGGCAGTGAACCCTTTTATCACTTTTACTCTATACGTATGTGGTCTACTTATTGTGGCTGTAAGTGGATTTGTTAGCGACTGACCTTCCAAGGCAGTGACACCTGTTATCACTTCTACTGTATACGTATGTGATCTACTTGTTGTGGCTCTCTATGGATTTGCTAGCTACTGACCTTTCCAAGGCAGTGACCCCTGTTATCACTTCTACTATATACGTATGTGGTCAACTTATTGTAATTCTCAGTGGATTTGCTAGCTGCTGACCTTTCAAAGGCGGTGATCCCTGTTATCACTTCTACTGTATACGTATGTTGACTACTTATTGTTGCTCTCAGTGGATTTGCTAGCTACTTACTTTTCGAACGCGGTGACCCCTGTTATCACTTCAACTGTATACGTATGTGGTCTACTTATTGTGGCTCTCAGTGCATTTGCTAGCTGCTGACCTTTCGAAGGCGGTGACCCCTGTTATCACTTCTATAGTATACGTATGTGGTCTACTTATTATGAATCTCAGTGGATTTGCTAGCTACTGACTTTTCGAAGGCGGTGACCCCTGTTATCACTTCTACTGTATACGTATGATTTCTACTTATTGTCGCTCTCAGTGGATTTGCTAGCTGCTGACCTTTCAAAGGCGGTGACCCCTGTTATCACCTCTACTGTATACGTATGTTGACTACTTATTGTGGCTCTCAGTGGATTTGCTAGCTACGGACTTTTCCAAGGCAGTGACCCTTGTTATCACTTCTACTGTATACGTATGTGGTCTACTTATTGTGGCTCTCAGTGCATTTGCTAGCTGCTGACCTTTCCAAGGCGATGACCCTTGTTATCAATTCTACTGTATACGTATGTGGTCTACTTATTGTGGCTCTCATTGAATTTACTAGCTGCTGACCTTTCCAAGGCGGTGACCCCTGTTATCACTTCTACTGTATACGTATGTGGTCTACTTATTGTGGCTCTCAGTGAGATTTCTAGCTGCTGACCTTTCCAAGGCAGTGACTCCTGTTATCACTTCCACTGCATACATATGTGGTCTACTCATTGTGGCTCTCAGTGGATTTGCTAGCTGCTGACCTTTCGAAGGCAATGACCCCTGTTATCACTTCTACTGTATACGTATGTGGTCTACTTATTGTGGCTCTCAGTGGATTTGCTAGCTACTAAACTTTTCGAAGGCTGTGACCCCTGTTAACATTTCTATTGTATACGTATGTGGTCTACTTATTGTGGCTCTCAGTGGATTGGCTAGCTGCTGACCTATCGAAGGCGGTGACCACTGTTATCACTTCTACTGTATACCTATGTGGTCTACTTATTGTGGCTCTCAGTGGAATTGTTAGCTACTGACTTTTCGAAGGCGGTGATCCATGTTATCACTTCTACTGTATACGTATGTGGTCTACTTATTGTGGCTCTCAGTGGGTTTGCTAGCTGCTGACCTTTCAAAGGCGGTGACCCCTGTTATCACTTCTACTGTATACGTATGTGGTCTACTTATTGTGGCTCTCAGTGGATTTGCTAGCTACTGACCTTTCCAAGGCGGTGACCCCTGTTGTCACTTCTACTGTATACGTATGTGGTCTACTTATTGTCTCTCTCAGTGGATTTGCTAGCTGCTGATCTTTCGAAGGCGGTGACCCCTGTTGTCACTTCAACTGTATACGTATGTGGTCTACTTATTGTCTCTCTCAGTGGATTTGCTAGCTGCTGACCTTTCGAAGGCGGTGACCCCTGTTATCACTTCTACTGTATACGTATGTGGTCTACTTATTGTGACTCTCAGTGGATTGGCTAGCTACTGACCTTTCCAAGGCGTTGACCCCTGTTATCACTTCTACTGTATACGTATGTGGACTACTTATTGTGGCTCTCAGTGGATTGGCTAGCTACTGACCTTTCCAAGGCGGTGACCCCTGTTATCACTTCTACTGTATACGTATGTGGTCTACTTATTGTGACTGTTTGTGATGCTGTAGATGGCTTTGGCCTCCGAATACGGCGATTTATGTTTTTATATACAATTTTTAGATTTTATGCGTTAATCGTGCGTTTTTCTTCTTATATTGTATTTCAATAATAAGATAGATATAAACTTTTGTGTGTTATTTCATCAAACCTCAGAAATAAATAAAATCTCGTAACTGAACTAGAGACAGATCACATCCGAATATTTTGTCGTAAAATATCACCGCATGATATCGTTATCTACACAGGTAATAACAAAATACAGTTTTTATAGCATGGGTTGTTCAATAAAGTCTTAATATCCGTCAAAATGTTGGGTAGTGACTTACTTGTAGTCATTCATGACAATTGATACGTATTTATATTGATGTACATTTGCATGCATATTCTTAAACTGTAAATATTGAGCAGTCTTAAAGGAACCTAATTTATAATAAAACTGATGCAAAGATCAATCCGCGTGCGTGATAATGAAGTACATGTACATCTAATGATATCTTAATTAACACGAATGACTTGTTGGTTGAAAACATACGTTTGCATCATATGATTCCTATATAAGAGTACTATTGTATGAGAACAATATGAAATTATATGATATGAGTCTAATGTCAGATACACATTATGACAACCATATAGAAAAATTAAATGATTCACATATGAAACCTAGTATATTTGATAATAATATGAAGCCATTAATATGCGGCTGAATTGTCTATGGATATATTCTCTTTGATGTCATTTAATAAGCAAGTCACCACATTTAAACTGTATCGAGGTCATTTTGTAAAAACACGGTTCAGAAATGAGCTAGTACCAGCAGTTTGATAATTGATGTTTGCTTTACAGATATTTTAATTTATATTTATTTAATTTAATTTTAATGGTTTATTTATACAAAGCGCTAATAAAGCGATTTGGAAGTACTAACTCTTGTCTGCTTTCAAAAATAAAGTAGAAAACAAGAGTGCACTGCTGCATAGTGTTTACGAGCAGACATTGAAACAATGAAAGTTGTACCGTAAAATACAAACAGATTTACACATTGCTACAGATTAAACAATTTTGTGTCTGAAAGTGTGCCATATATAAAAATACATCCGTAAAAGTATATAGTTTCAAAAATTTGGTTATCAAACACTCTACGGACAATTTTATTATCACTTTTAGCACCAGTCAAATTGGCAGGTTCTTTGAGAATGCGTGTTAAACGCAATACGAGTCGAATAAAAGGAGTACGATAGAAATATTTGTATACAGCAATACATCGTTGAAACAAGTTATACGAATGTGGTACATTAAGCAATCACATCAATTTATATAGATATTTAAGAAGCTTCATTATCACTATTTATCACATAAAATCCACACTACAGAATAAAAGAAGTACGATAGAAATATTCGTATACAACAATACACTATTGAAGTTATATCCAAATGCGGTACATAAAACAATCACATCAATTTATATCGATATATTAGAAGCTTCATTATCACTATTTATCACATAAAATCCAAACTACAGAAGTTTTTAGAAAACAAAAAAGTTGAACCATGAAGAAGATCGGACTTTATCGACTGAATAGGTTAAACATATTGTATTTCAATATATTCATGAAATGGGTGTCCATCGGACTTTATTTGATTTGTGCGTGATTCGCCATTCTTTACGCATGCATAAAAACAGAAAATGAATTAAATCCTATAATAACAAATATAATAATATAATTATATCATGCATATATCATATCAAATACAATTATAAGCAAAATAGTCTGGCCACAAGTTCTCTTAACATTAGATACGGTCATTCCCTTTCAACTATATTTTACAATTTAAAAGACACACACACACACACACACACACACACACACACACACACACACTTCATTGTCATATATGCTGATTACTAACGAATTTGATATAAAGATTATAATACCTAACTATAGATGTTTTTACGTATTAGACGGCACCAATAGTTTATACATTTAACATAATAAGTTGAACAAAGTGGACGTCTCCTACATTCGTCCAATGCCATACTGTTATTGATATAGGCCCCTCTCAAATTATATGCATGCCAGACATTCCAGTATCCAAGCGAGGTTATGAGCTCATCACACTACCAGTTAATTAGCAGACGAAAATAACTACACACCGCTATCAACTTGGGGTGATATTTTGAGACCTGGACAAAATTGTTTTGTTCCATTTTGGATATCAGTTTTCCCTTGATTTTCATAACATTATTAAGGGACAACACAATATGTTATATAAAGAAAGAGAAGTGAAACAGTTTGTGTTACCGTATTACGCCTTATAAACATAAATTTATAGACATGTGAACATAGTATTATATATAACAATTTATTGTTAATATTATTTAATTTATAATATTTGTATCTTTCATTATAGGGTGGGAATGGACTGTATGAGTACTGCAAACCAGAAGATAAAAACCAGCACTGTAAACCAGAAGATAAAACCAGCACTGTAAATCAGAAGAATCCAATCCAATCAAAAGTATATTGATATGCTGGAAAATATAGAGAAAACATTGAAATTATGATGACAGAGACACAAAAAAGTCAGAGATATAGTCCCATAAATTGGTACACCTGTAAAGTATATATTTGCAGGACTGCACTTGACAATCTGGAAAATGTATTACTTCCACTATATGACTACATACACTAACAATCAGCTTCCGAAACAGTTGGGTCTTCTCTGCTTGTGTCTGTACAACTGATATGTAAAGTAAATTATAAGCTTTATCTAAATGTAGACATTGTTTTGAGATATACTTGTAATAAGAGTTCGAACATGTATATTGAGTAAATAAAACGTTAATTGTCTTTATTGATATGTTTTTTTCCCATTATTTCTCTGTGATCTGTTACACCCCATATTATGTCATGTTCGCTCCCCCATATCATTTTTGTTTTATATAAAAAAAACAATAGAAGAATTGAACAAAAATAAAATGGTTAACTGTTCTGTTGTGTTCTAGACAATGGACACTTATATGAGTACACATGATAATGCACAAATATTCATGGAACCTGACATTATACAGACGGTTTGTTTTCATTCTAAATCACTTTTTAAAGGGAAGTGTTAATTAGCCTTAATCTTCACGAGTGTTTACACAGGTCAGATGTGAATGAATTGATTTACAGAACAGAACCTTTCCTCCCTCCCCCACACCCCTGATAATTTGTACACACATTCAATTATCAGATCATAAAACATGGTTTAACCAGTATGGTAATAGACATGCTGAATGATATAAAATCTTAATTTTCAAATTATGAACTACTTAAATAAATAATTAAATATTGTATTTTGACCTTTACATTAATTAAACTGTCAACAAATTTAAATTAACAGATGTAGTCTGACTTATATCTCAATTATTATCCGAGATAGCAATGTAATCTCTATGTACGCTAGTGTTGCTGTAAGATAGGACATGCTCCTAGCCTCGTCCTGGTGTAGATATGCGTATTCATGAGATAATATTTAGAATAGTCTCACGATAATGTCACTAACAGCAGTTCGCACGTAAAATCTCGTTTTGATATTCGTAGCTCCAGATTTTCCCCGCAGCAAAGAATCGGTATCACCATCATATGGTCAGCTACCACCATAGAGACGAGCTCTCTGATTGGCTGAAAAAAGTATAGGGGTGTTCAGGGCATATATTTTTATAGTAAGCTTAATTCTGGTTGGATGAACATGTGAAACTGGCAAATGATCACAATAAAATATAAGTTTATTATGTTTGTGTCAATAAAAAATTAGAATTATGTTTCTGTGACTGACTAAATTCATGTTATCAAGGAAACTGCATGGAAAGTAAAATGGGGGAAATTTACTTTTTTTCATGCTGAAAGTGGGGGTACCCAACTTCAGGGGGCAAAAAGTGGTAAAAAGTGGTACTTTTGACCCCATTTTGGAAACATTTTTAGGACATGTCTAGGACAGTACTTTAGTATGATATAGGACTGTTTGGTCCGCCAATGTTAGAAAATGTGAACATTTGGTCAAACGTTATAATGTAAGTCTATGGAAAACGCAATGGTGGTAGCTGACCATATCGGATAATTTCTAAATATCTTCAAAACAGAAAAAGCCAAATCTCCACTGGTTCGAGTGAATCGATATAATTAGCTAATTATAATCATAATAAGCGTGTATGGTGAATCACACAGCGGACCATGATTCCTGAAGACAAGTATTGTTTGTTTTTCCTATGTTTACCTGCATTTCGTGTGTTTTTTGTAAAATAGTTAAACGGTATCAATTTGTTTTTCCAGATGAACTGCTGTTTCCACACAGTTAGCAATATCATCGTCGAACAACAGGCTTGTCATTTGATATGCAAATTCCTGAGCGACACTAGCGAAACCGTTTGCGGTACATATTACAAGGGAAATAACTCATAGTTTCTTCATTGGTTCGAACTCACGCGGATAGTTCCCCATATATTTATTGTAAAATACCATTATACATCTATATTGGCTTTCCGCCGGTGCAGCTACATGCAGGCACTGCAAGCCTGGGCCTGCACTTTCTTTTCCCCAATTAAAAATCTGATTTAAATACAATTTCCGTAAGTATTAATCCATTTATATTTTACATATACACTAAATACACACAAAGTCTTTGAGAATACACCATTGGCCATTTACATTTTAAAAACATTATGAGAAATGACCCCAATACTCATATACAAATTTATAGGCCAGCACTTTTAAATTGATCAATCTACGCCCTTTCATTCCCAAAGTTTATCGTGTCTAATTCTGTCATAACCCCCTCCGGTTTAGTGAGGTATTTAGCATGTAGCGAGAATATGTTGGTCAATAGTGGAGTAGCCGGCGCGGAACCCAGCCTCTGCTTCATCGATGCTATCGTATTCCTATGTCCGCTTTGCGGTTCTGGTATTTAAAACTGTTGTGAATATTTTGCTGATGATGTTGATGATTGAAATTGCTCAGAAATTATTAGGGTCATATTGTGGGCCTTTCTTGTGTATTGGGCACAAGGTGTTTTGGCTCCAATTGGAAGGGAAGTCACCAGAATCATGAATTGAGTTGAAAAAGTAAGTCAGAATTGGAGTGATGTTATTACATGTGTGTCTGAAAAAGTATGAGCAAAAACATATGCATTGTTATAACACATATATAATGCTTCAAACTGGAAAAGAAATTCTGCCATATACTGGTCTGGCTGATTACCGATTATTGAAATAAATACGCTTTAAAACTGTAACAACTTCAGTATTTGTTTCGTGAATACGTTTTATCCACCATGTAGCAGCTATCAGTCCGCCGAATAATCTACCAATATCCGTTCAGATATCCAAAGACACTTACAAATACTCATTCTACCCAAGAACACTAATACAATAGAACATACTCCAAACCTCTATACATGAAGCGGCCACAGTGGATGTTTTTAAAGCTCTTATCCCTGTAGCTGTCCTCATCCCCATTCTCCACCTGTAGACCATCATCAAATGTACATAGTTTTAAAAGTAACACTTTAAAGTCTCAAACTGTATAAACTATATAAACTACATCATAAATAACAATATTAAACCATTTTATGGCGCCGGCACGAAATCTTCATTAATGAAGGAGTGTTGTATCTCGAAGAAAGTTATCTGCGAAAATGTTGCCCGAAGCAGCCTACTTGTAAATCTGTTTCATACCATTAGGTCACGTGGGTTTACCACAGTGATTTATGAAACAAATACAAATTTATTCAAACATAATACTGATCTAAATGTAGGATTTATTCTTTTGGACTTACCTGATAATTCATTTCTTAGAGATACCACAGCTCCGATTCTTAGAGCTATTCCTTTTAAAACATTAACTTCTTTTGAGACTGTGAAAAGAAACCGACATATGCATATACACAGCAGTTATCAAATACAAATGAGAAATTTACATCCAAATAAAACAATTATTCAATGTAAATCAAGAATTATTAAATACAAATGACACATACAGAATAGGCCTACAAATGAAACAATATATAATATTATTGACAGGCGCGTACCTACCTATACGCAAGTACGCAGCTGATGTCGCTACTGCAGAAACTCCTGTTTCGGATCAGGTAATATCGATGCCAATGAAAAAACCTTTATCACCATCCCTGAATCGTCATGGTCGAATCTTGGGAAATATATCAAGAGGCACCTCAGATTCTGTTGAATGTGTAGTGCATGGTGTAGTGTGTCTAAGCAAGCAGCAGCGAATTGGTTGAGCAATGTGCTTATCTCACAGATTCGTGCTGAGAGAGCGGACGATGCTGTATGGGAGGAGCTTTACCAGAAAGCGGTGTCATTAGCTGAAGTGTACGAGGTCGAACTTTCAAAGCCTAGAACAGATCAGCATGCTCTTATCTTGTGACAGAGCTCGAGGATCGTCTACTCATAGCACATGACCGCTTCCTTGCCCAGTACTTGACGCATCAGCTGACAGCACAACAAGAGGACAGTGCTTCACTGACCTCAGCGGTGACCGTGAGAGCTTCCGACGTGAAGTGTCTCGAAGGAAGATCAGGTCTCTAGAAGATGATAAGCCTTCTGGCTTGAAGAGCATTATAACCGTGACAAACAAGGTCCTCTATCCTGATATCTTTACATGTATGATTGTACATATAACCACGCCAGTATCCACAGCCAGTGCGGAAAGGTCGTTAAGTGTCATGCGTAGAGTGAAACATTATCTGAAGTGTACCATGACATCTGAATGCCTTTCCAGACTAGCCATGCTACATAGTTGCATACATGAGCAAATTGACATTGAGAATGTAATTACAAAAATTGCCAGTAGGAAAGCCCAGATTAGAATTTGTATAGAATCGGGGACGCTCAGTTGAGTACAAATTGTGACTGTGTGAAAACAGTCATACTGTTTTAAAGTCGATGAATATTTTTGCATGGCAACGGTTATACGTACTTAAAAAACAAATGTTCTATGTCGTATTCATGAGATTGGCATTGTTGTGATTTTTACCTGATTTTGTTCAGGCGGCCATTAAATAAAACGTCATCAAACTTAAAAAATGTTCGACTTATTTTGTTATTATTACTATTTTGTTTAAAAACAAGATTACGCAACACCCTAACAACCAGACCATGACGCCCAACGTGATGGGTCGATCACTAAACATTGTGTAACAAGTGTTACACGTTTCTGGAACTAATTTAAATCACTCTCGAGTCCGCTTCCCTGGTAGAAAACAATACTAAAGAGTTTTTGTAGTTAATAAAAGGCAATCAAATTTCTGGCTGAGATGGGCTCGAACCGGTGACTTTCGGAACATAGATTTCTAAATCCACTTCAGTATAGCCTGGGTACGCGCTTGATTGAAATAATATTAAATACACTGAATGAGCAAATATAGAATGCGAATGTAACAATGAACAATAGAATTGTATGAAGATGGAATACAAATATAAAAAAAAAATATTGCAACGTTTGGCATGCTATAGTAGGCCTACTCCTATAAACTGATCTACCAACTTTGGACAAATTTGCTAGGGACCGGGGCATGGGAATAGGAAGGAATTTTAGAAATTTTACAAATTCTTTGGGAATAGGTATGACGTCCAGAACATTGCGTATATTGTTGTCGTGTTCAAGTCCATGGACTTTTGCTATAGGTGTGATCTTTTAATTTAAATCAATGTGCATTCATCACACTTCTTTGGTCAAGCTTGATCAGTATGACAACGATAGGCTGAACGTAACCACAGGCGGCAGTATCGGTGTTTGGACTACCCCCTTTACCGATAAAGACCCCCCCCCCCCTCCCCACTTTAAAAAAAATTGCCAAAAATCAAAAAAAATTGGTCTATATATCTAAATCCATAACCCTATAACCCCCCCTTTTTTCCAGCTTTATGGGTTACGGTTAGGGGGTTAGGGTAAGGGCAAAAAAAAAAAATAGGGGGTGTGGGGGGGGGGGCAATTTTTTTAAAGGGGGTGATTTTATTTCTTTATCGGTAAATGGGGTTATCCAAACACCGATACTGCCGCTTGTGAACGTAATTTAGACTTTAGAGACATAGCCTATAAACATATTGAATCTAACAATAGCCGTTGTTTCCAAACTATTACTGCAAAAACAGAAACACTCAAGAACTCTTTTTTTCCCAGGCCGGGCCCGATTAGCTCAGTCGGTTGCGCGTCTGACTATCAATCCAGGGGTCGTGAGTTCGAATCCCCCGCCCGGCAACATTCTCCGTGATGATTGATATACGACATTGTGTCTCATTATCATTCGTCTCTCACCACTGATCCAAGAGGGAAAGTTATCAGTTACTTGCGGAGACGGGATGTGCTTGAGTACTGGTTAATCCCAGGAAACAGTGGTTAGGTTAACTGATCGTCTGTTAGCCCTCGATAGCATAAAAATGACGCACAAGTCATTGCAAAATCTGTGGAGATTTTTAAATCTCGTCTCCACTCGGACTAATAATTTTTCACGCGCTCTTCCTATGCCAGAAGTGGTTTTTCAACGTACTCATACAGATACAACAACTTGTATAATCTATTCTAATCGACGGAATCTACCGAACAATTACGACTCTTCCACCCAGTCACGTTGATGATCATGTGATATATATCATGTGATTCGCAATTAAATATGGCGAGAATGAGGATGATTTGCGCAGCGCTCTTCTGTTTTTTAGGTAAGACGATTAGTTAATACTGTTTTACAAGCTTATTTTGCTAATTCAGTTAAACATTTTATAACTTACTTTTGCATAATTAGTTATATATATTTTTACGTCTATATTAGCATTGAAAATAGATTCATTAATGTATGCTATTTCGACCCCGTGCAAGTTCGCCCTTATTACGGCACAAATAATTACATTAAATAGGAATAGTTAAGCGACAGTAAGAATATTTGACAGCCTGTTGTCGTGTATAAAAGTATTTATTTACTGCTGGTGTGTTTCTTCTTCTTCCGTTACTGCACAAAATCCCACTCATAGTGACTCTGGGGCATCGTCGTACAATTTGGTGTATTATACAAGGTGATTGTGAGACATGCGCATGTACAAGATTTAAAATTAAAACGATAAAAACGATGCCCTCACTCTATGGTGCAGAGACCAGCTCCCATTGCTATTGTTTTAGTTTAGTTTAGTATCATATTCTTATGATGGTATTTGTTTGTAAATAGTGTGTGATAGTACTGGATTATTATTATTTGGGGTTAAACTGTAACTATAAGACATATATATACTTTTTATTTATATATTTATTATATTAACTGTCTTATAATTGCATGTGCTTGTTTGTACTTTAATTATCAAACTTTGTTTTTTTTGTTTATAACACCTATTGTTGAAAGTAAGTTCATTGATCAATTTTGAGAGAGTCACGGCAAACAATTTATTTTTTAAGGACAGCCTTACATATTATTCATAATATTATATATGCATTAAACCGCAAAACCAATGTCATCTATGAGCATTAGAACAGCCAGGTGTTAACACATAAAATGAGTGCACACATTTTTAGCTCTACTAGCTAAAAGCCAGCAGGGCTTATGCCATGGTAAATTGTCTGTCGTCCTTTTGTCTGTCAGTCCTTTCATTAACCTTTTTGTTGTAGACGCGATAGCACCTTCATTTTTCATTGAATCTTAACCAATCTTGCACAGCAGTAATATAACCACAAAATCTCAGACGAGTTCTTGAACCACTGTACTTTGACCACAAATGCCCCCTGCCACAGGACTTATAAGCACATTTTAAGTAAAATTTTAAAAAACAGTCTCTCTGAAAGTTTAAGGCCTAGACCTTAGATATTTTACATGTAGCATCTGTTGTCAGTAGAGCGATTCAGGACCTCTAGTTTTAGAACAAGATTGTGCAACCAATGAAACTGGTTCTTTTTTACTCTTCCGAGCTGCAAATGTGTTTCTATCTATCTATTGATACAGCTCACATTCACTGTTGAACATTATGGCAGGTGAGAATGTGGCAAATTGCATAGATCAAGCTAGCAAAAAATAACAAGTCGGAGCTTGAAATTAATGATAAAAGCTACTTGTCCACCCTTTCCAACCTTTTAAGTTGAATGCTTAAAATCAAAGAAAGGTTAAAGTCAGTTTCTTAACTCTTACTAATCCTGACCAAATTTTCCAGCCCTGCAAGTACGTCTTTGCAAAGTTGCTATGAAATGTAAAACTATATACAAAGGGTACAGGTACCTGTAAAAAAAAATGAATTAACAGTCTATGCAGTTTAAGTATAGAACATAGACTTGAACTCGTTAAAAGTCTCTAAGAACACATTCTCATATGGGAGAGAATTTCATAATGAGATGATCCTTGGAAAGAAGGAGAATTTCAGTGAATCAGTATAGGCGAGGGATTTCTTATACTGAAATGGGTGGGATGAGGTTGACCTTGAGGATTGCTGGGATTGGATATGGGACAGATTATTGTCCTTGTCAATCGATACAAACCCATGTTATATATTCATTGGGAAATGTTAATCTATATAGTGCATTAATATTTTAGACTGATTGCTGTAGAAATGTTAATATTTCCCCATACAATACTTCTCCAACATGCAGTGGTATGGTTATAGAATAGACACACACACAAAATGATATTAATTTAAGTATGCATATTTAATGAAAAGTCACATAATATTGGAGTAAATAACAAACACTTTTTCCTTAAAACTTACTGAAACGTAGCATTTGGCTTTTAAGATTTCTGCAGGGGTATAATGCATCAATAAAAAGTTAAAAAGAGGAAGTTAAAATTCAAAAGACACTTCAGTTATGTTGAAACCGGACTTGAAACTTGTACTATTGTTACTCAAGTTGACAATTGGTGTCATTAAACTTTGATGAATGTGAAGTGTGAGCTGAAGCATTTAAAGTCGTAAATGCTGTCATTATAGTTTTTCATATTACAATCTTACCATCTGTGAAATAACATGATGGAGTTTAGAAAACAAGTAAATACATGTATGTCAAGATTTTTGTTTTAAGCCCATTAGTTAGGTTGTCCTTAAAAAATAAATTGTTTATCGTGCTCCTACCTACTCACTCAAAATTGCAGCTACCCAAACATTTCATTGACTTTCAAAGCATTTGATTTTTTTTTCATGATTTCTGTCCATTTTGTCCTTAAAAAGACTATACAAAAGCAAACTTTAGCAAAAAAAAAATTATATATCTTCCTACCTACATGAAAAATACTGGGTCAGAGCACAGCAAACAAATATTTTTTAAGGATTGCCTTAAATTTATGCATCTTTTGAGATGGCCATTTGTCCTTACAGCCATTGCTCACCTTCACTAGGGATCACTAACCTCTCAGCTGTCCAATTATGGTTTTTGTGAATAAGTTTGCCATTATTTGCAGAAGGATGGTAGTTGTACTAAGAAATGTATTAAATGAGTCTGAGGTCTTCCTCCACTGATTAGTAAAACTGGTAGCCATAAAATTTATGGCCCATCAGGCCATTATAAATTAATTGCTAGATTATCATCCAAATTTTTCTTAAAATGGGGGAGGGCGAACGGATTTTAAAAAAGATTATTGACACAACAAACTCACAGTTTACAAATTAACCTTAAAAAAACATATATAGAAATGTTGATGAACTTATCTTGTTAATTATTATTTGGTTGTCAGTTGCAGAATTGACACTATTATTATAGCAGAGTGTTGTATGGCACATCTGGGTCATGATGTGTCATTGTCTTGTTCAGTTAAAGATGCAATTCCTGTAAGTTTCTGTTTAGTAAAGATGGAAAGTTTACTGAAAGACGAAGGTCCCATTTGAAGATAATGGTTGATTTTGTCCTGTAGTTTAGGTTGTTAATGAGAAATTCACAGGTCATCATTTTTCGTTTTAAACATCAATGTTTTAGCATGACTCGATACCGGCCAATAAATGACCTTATTGCGGGCCATAATTTAGTATCTGTTCAACAAAATTAAATTGTTTTACACTACAGAGACAAAATACAGTACAGTCAAACCTGTCTTAAGCAGCCAGTCAAGGGAGGGAGCAAAAGTGGCCTTTTAAGTGGCCTTTAATTGCTTAATACAGGTTGATTTGCTCTAACACATAGAAATGGGAAATTGCAAATGTGGCTGCTTAAGACTAGTGGCAGCTTAATACAGGTGACCACTTACAGAGGTTTGACTTTACATTTTATTGAACAGAATATCCATTATATATGATATTTGATGTAAATGTGCAGTTGATAATATAAAAAAAATCTACGCTAAAGGTGAGGCTGCTTTAAGTTAATGCTAGAAATGTAAACACGATTATGACTAATCTGAACTTTCTTCTATATTTTGTGGACCTTTACAGACATGGACCTGAGTTTAATACAAACATCTTCTTGTTCAGGTGTTGTTATGGGTAATTTAATTTACCTGTAAATATGAATCTTCTTGTTCATGTTCAGGTGTTGTTTTTGGGTAATGTAATTTACCTGTAAATATGAATCTTCTTGTTCAGGTGTTGTTTTTGGTAATATGATTTACCTGTAAATATGAATCTTCTTGTTCAGATGTTGTTTTTGTCTCGCCGCGACGAAGCAGAGACGAGATTAAGGGATGGCGCTGACGTCAAACATTTATATTTAGCTCCAACGTTAAGTTTTCATTTTACAAGTGTTGGACACTCATACTTGGATCAAAGTTACAACTAACACCCTGCATCACATTATACACTACAGATGCTGAGTGTGACCTACATTTCATGGTCCATTGACATTGTTTGATGCTGAATTTTGCATTTAGCTCCAACGTTAAGTTTTCGTTTTTACACTATTTTTCAACAAGTACAAGAGCTAGGACACTTATTCTTGGATCATAGTTACAACTAACACGCTGCATCACATTATATACTGCAGATGCTGAGTGTGACCTACATTTCATGGTCCATTGACATTGTTTGATGCTGAATTTTGCATTTAGCTCCAATGTTAAGTTTTCGTTTTTACACTATTTCTCAACAAGTACAAGAGCTAGGACACTTATATACTTGGATCATAGTTACAACTAACACCCTGCATCACATTATATACTGCAGATGCTGAGTGTGACCTACATTTCATGGTCCATTGACATTGTTTGATGCTGAATTTTGCATTTAGCTCCAACGTTAAGATCATAGTTACATAATGCAGATGCTGAGTACTTTCTTTTTTTTTATTGTTATTTTTTTTTATTTTTTTTTTTTTTTAAATATGTTTTACTAAGAAATACATGTAGATCTATATATATATTTTTTTAATTTTTTTTTTTTTATAAATATATTTAACTAAAAAATACTGGTTAAATTTTTTTTTAAATATGTTTTACTTAGAAATACTGGTTAAAGTTTTGTGTGCAACTACCATCAAGTTCATATCTCAAAAATTACTAAATGTATTTTATCGAAACTTCGCGCAATAGTTCCTACAATATTTCGTAGTCATTAAACCTTACATTAACCAAGTTAGATAACTCTTGCATGAATATAATATTTTAATTTTTTTCTCTCCCATGTGTGTATTAACTGTCAAAGCGGACACGACGAGACATATCATTCCGCGGAATTCTTGTTGGGTAATGTAATTTACCTTTAAATATGAATCTTCATCTTATGGTGGTGTTTTGTGTAATGTAATTTACCTGTAAATATGAATGTTTTTGTTCTGGCGTTGTTTTGGGTAATGTAATTTACCTGTAAATGTTAATCTTTTTGTTCAGGAGTTGTCTTTGGGCTTCCAACAAAACAAAGCAATGCCCTGCCTACCTGGGGAAAAGTGTACAGTGTGCAAGGTATACTCAGTCTCCCATATGCTGAGATAGAAGAACCGTTTTCTGGATACTATGATGCGACAAACAATCGTAGCAGGATTGACTACTATGGAGGTAAATGCCTTGTAATAGTTTTACTAACAGATACACTGGGGAATTTGTTTCTCCCACTACAACTAAATTCAGAATAAATTGTAAAACAAACATTCCAAAAGTAGATTCCTCTGTTACAAACTTTCAATGGGATACCTTCTTCCTAATCAAAATTTCTCGATCTAAATCTTATGATCTTTTTATGTGATTAGAATTCTTCAAATTATACTCTAAAATCACTACAATGCATTATATTTTGTGGTCATCATTAAAAAATTTGTCCATATTCAATAAACTTCAGCATGCATCACCCTTTTCTGTAATTTCTTAATAATCTTGTCAGTACAATTTGTTTGTTGACACATCTGGGAGGAGTCCCGGAGGACTGTAACTGCTGTAGCCCGATTCTTTTGTACTCTTTTATACATTGTACTGTAAAGTGTTGTCTTCATCATGCAAAATATTAAGTCAAAGTATATAGGTTTGCAGAAAAATGTGTGTATCAGTCTCATACAACTGGAATGAAAATGGGAGAGAATATGATTAGTATCATTATAGTTATCAATCTAACTACACACAGCACAAAACCCATAATACCTTCACTAACTTAATGCAGAGCAATTTGATTGGTTATAGGTCTGCAGGTTACAATTCAGCGAGCAGATCAAGGTCAGTTTGGCAAGAGCTACAAGGTAGCACCAATTACCACCTACAAAGTGCAAAACAAGATGTCTTGTTTTTTGGTATCTGGTATGTCAGGCGCATCTGTAGATGTACAAAGCATTCTGCCTGATCTCAATGGATTTCAGGTAGGTCTTGTGAAATTTAAGGAATGTCTCACTCTATCTCTCTTTGCCCCTCCTTCTCTGTATCCCCTCTCTATATCTCCCTCTCTGTATCCCCCTCTCTGTTTCTCCCTCTCTGTATCCCCCTTTCTGTATCCCCATCTCTGTATTCCCCTCTTTTTATCTTCCTCTCTGAATCTCCCTCTCTGTACCCCCATTTCTGTATCCCCCTCTATGTACCCCCCTCTTCGTATCTCCCTCTCTATGTCCCCCTCTCTGTATCCCCATCTCTGTATTCTCCTCTCTGTATCTCCCTTTCTGTATCCCCCTCTTTGTACCCCCTCTCTGTATCTCCCTCTCTGTATTCCCCTCTCTGTATTCCACTCTTTCTTCATCTCTCACTCTATGGTATCACTCTGTCTCTGTCTCACTCTGTCTGTCTGTCTGTCTGTCTGTCTGTCTGTCTGTCTGTCTGTCTGTCTGTCTGTCTGTCTGTCTGTCTGTCTGTCTGTCTGTCTGTCTGTCTGTCTGTCTGTCTGCCTGCCTACCTACCTACCTACCTGCCTGCCTCTCTGTCTCTATCTTTCTTTCGCTATATTCACTGTCACTCTGTCACTATCTCTCTATCTCCCACGCCCTCACTCATTCTGTATTTCTCAGTCTCTGTATCTCACTCTGTATCTCAGTCTGTCTCTGTCTCACACTTTTTCCTAACTTACTTTGTATCTCATTGTTTCTCTCACACACTCTCTGTATCACACACTCTGTCTGTTCTTTTCTTTGTCTCTATTTTAGTCTCCGTTTCTCACCATATAAATCTCTCTGTCATTCACTCTCTGCATCACTGTTTCTCCTTCTCTTTCTCAACATCTCTGTTTCTCCCTCTTTCTCTCATTCTCTGTCTAATTTCTCTCATTCCCTATATCTCACTTTTTATCTCACTTTGTATATAACACTCTTTCTCTGTCTCTCTACTTCTCTAAGCCTTTGTATATGAATCTGTCATATTTATTTTACCTCTTTTGTGTTCATAGAAATCTGCTGCCACAGAACTGATAGATGGCCAGCCATGTGACACTTGGCGGCTTGTGAACACAGTGGGACACAAGAAGAACACTTACACAATGTGGGTGTCATCAAAAGATCAATCACCAGTGCGTTATGAGATGCAGGGATTTGACTCGCTTCTTGGTTCACATTATGATAAATATGTACTGAACTACTTCCAGTATAATACAGCAACTATCCCTGAGTCAGTGTTTGAACCACCTAAAAGTATGTTCATACCTCATTTTTATTTTAATGAGATGATTCCCATTTTTGTCCCCCACTTTGCGAAAAGCGGGAGACACTAATTTGGGTCTGTCTGTTTGTTTGTCCTTCCGTCACACTTTGGTTTCTGTGCAATAACTTAAGAATGCAGTGATCAAATCTTTTGAAATTTTAATACAATGTTTATAATGATAGAACACAGGCTAACTTCCATTTTAGCAATTGTGACTTATGTTGTTTTAGAGTTGTGCCCCTTTAATTTGTAAAAATTCATAATTTTTAGCTTGAATATTTGGAGAATAAAGAGAGCTATTCTACTCACCCAGGCGTCGGCGTTACACCTTGGTTAAAGTTTTGCATGCAAGTCCTTATCCCAGTAACAATAGCATGTATTGCCTTGAAACTTTACACAAGCCTTCGTAGTCATTAACCCTACTACAATAACTAAGTAAGATAACTCTTGCATGAATATAATACAAATTATTGCCATTGTTTGACTTAGAAACTCTGGTTAAAGTTTTGCATTTAAGTCCCTATCTCAGTAACCATTGCATGTATTGCCTTGAAACTTTACACAAGCCTTCCTAGTCATCAACCCTACTACAATAACTAAGTAAAATAACTCTTGCATGAATATAATGCAAATTATTGCCCTTTTTTTGACTTAGAAATTCTGGTTAAAGTTTTGCATGTAAGTCCCCATCTCAGTAACCATTGCATGTTTTGCCTTGAAACTTTACATAAGCCTTCCTAGTCATCAACCCTACTACAATTTTTATGTTAGATAACTCTTGCATGAATATAATGTAAATAACTGCCCTTGTTTGACTTAGAAATTCTGGTTTAAGTTTAAGGTGCAAGTACCATCAAGTCTATATCTCACCAACCACTCAATGAATTTGATTGAAACTTTACACAAGTCTTCCCAATCATCATCAGCCCTACTACAGTAACTAAGTTAGATAACTCTTGCATGAATATAATGCAAATTATTGCCCTTGTTTGACTAAGAAATTCTGGTTAAAGTTTTGCATACAAGTCCCTATCTCAGTAACCATTGCATGTATTACCTTGAAACTTTACATAAGCCTTCCTAGTCATCAACCCTACTACAATTTCTAAGTTAGATAACTCTTGCATGAAAATAATGCAAATAACTGCCCTTGTTTGACTTAGAAATTCTGGTTTTAAGTTTTGCGTGCAAGTACCATCAATTCTATATCTCACCAACCACTCAATGTATTTGATTGAAACTTTACACAAGCGTTCCCAATCATCAACCCTACTACAGTAACTAAGTTAGCTAATTGTTGCATGAATATTATGCAAATTATTGCCCCTGTTCAACTTAGAAAATCTGTTAAAGTTTTGCGTGCAACTACCATCAAGTCCATATTTCAGTAACCAGTGCATGTATTGACTTGAAACTTTACATAAGCCTTTTTTGTCATCAAACGTACTACAGTTACTTAGTAAGAAAACTCTTGCATGAATAAAACTCAAATTATTGCCCTTGTTTGACTTAGAAATTCTGATTAAAGTTTTGCGTGCAAGTACGATGAAGTCCATATCTCACCAACCACTCAATGTATTTGATTGAAATTTTACACAAGTCTTCCCAGTCATCAACCCTACTACAATAACTAAGTTAAATAACTCTTGCATGAATATTATGCAAATTATTGCCCTTGTATGATTTGGAAAATCTGGTTAAAATTTTGTGTTCAAGTACAATTAAGTCCATATATCTCAGTAACTATTGCATGTATTGACTTGCAACTTTACACAAGTCTACCCAGTCACCAAGTTTTGCATGCATGTACTGTCAAGTCCATATTACACCAACGCTCAATGTATTTGATTGAAACTTTACATATGGCTTTGTAGTCATGAAATCAACTAAATTAATCAAGTCGGATAATTCTTGTCAGATTATTTTTGCAAGTTGGGGCCTTTGTTTTACTTAGAAATTCAACAGTCACTGCATGTATTTGATTGAAACTTGATACAAAATATTGCAGTTATAAGTCCTACTCAATTTTGTATGTTAGATAACTCTTATTTGCTTGGATTTGTCATCAGTCTCAATCAAACTTGTACTTCTGTGACAAATGTTCGAAAAGTCGAGGGCGCTGTTCCTCTGACAGCTCTTGTTTTGGTTTCCTTGCAATAGCTTATGAATTTGAGATTCAAATCTTTTCAAATTCTAATACAATGTTTATAATGACAAAACACATGCTAAGTTTGATTTTAGGGGTTTTGGCATTCAATGGTCTACAGTTATGCCCCTTTAATACTTGAAAAATTTGTATTTTGGGGGTTTTCCGTGCAATAACAGGGGACATAAATTCCCTGAATTTGCTTAAATTTTTATTTCCTATAAGCTGTATGGAGATGAAATTTTGATTCCTTTAAAGTTTTGAGGAAGCTTTTAAAGTCACTTAGGTTCAAGGTTACTGATACTTAAATAAATGGTTTCAGCTCTTAACATTAATTTTGTTCTGTAATATATATGTAAAATGTTGAGATGACATTTATGGGTAGGCATCTTATATTAAAAGGAAACTTAAGAACGCTTATCATGTCACTCAGGTTGTTGTCACTGTTAGTAGAACAGGTAATTTTGATGGAGTCTACTCATTAACTTTCTTGGTATTGACTGACCAACATTTGTGTCCTTGCCAGCTCTCCCGTGCATCATTCACTGTAAATCTCATAATTTTTTTGCTCATTTTGTTTTCAATTTGCGTTGTGTCAGTGTCATTATTCAGGAATTAGAAGCGGATGAAAGCAATACTAGTAAATAAGGGCATCTGTTTCTTATGGAGACATTTCTAGTCATGATGACATCTTCTATTTTAAAATGTGTGTGTGTTAGAGGGAGCATACCATGGAGATTTTGTAAGACACATAAAATAATATTCTGACTATTTTTCACTTTGATAGGATAAACTTGTGTAGTTAAAGTGTATTGTAATGTGTTGGGTTGGATGTAAACCCTGTAAGTAAACATTATGCATACAATTATCTATGAAAGTTTTCAAATAATTTTGATAGTTCAGAGTTTCTAATTGACAAAGTCAAATGTCATTGTCTTTTTATACAGCAGAATGCAACTTAGTTTTAGACTAATATATGCACCATTTTTCATATTGATATCCTAATTATGAGAACTATAAGTGTTGAATGAGAACATAGAACCGTTTGAAATTCAGCAATGTTTGAAAAAAAGTCAGATTATTTTAAAATATTTTTAAGGAGTATTGTATTAATGACAGATTATTTAAAACATTTTCCTAAACTCCAAGTTTTTGTTTGTCTAGACCTGTCATGTGGTGACTTCCCTGGTCCTGGAAATTCCGCCGTAGTTAATAGAATACTGAACAATCCAATCAAGGAATATGTCGATCACCATGACGATCATATACAGGAGATGCATCAGAGCTTCCAGAAGAAACACGAACCTCAGTACAAAAATGAAAAAGAAAAGGCACAGAGATTTCACAACTTTAGACAAAATATTAGGTACTTATTGATGATTTTTACCCCATGTTCACAAATTTAGACAAAATATTAGTTACAGATCATTTGCTTTTTATCCAGGTTTGCAACTTGGCAGGTATTTCACTCAATATAATATCCTCAATGTTTCCTTAATAATAGTTTCATGTAACCGTTATACATATGCCTTATATGAAAAATATTGTTATGCCCAGCAATATAGAATTTCCTTCGTTACGTCATGTCCACTTGCAGTTCTATTCAAAATCAGTATAGAACCTCATATATGAGGGCTTGTTTTGAATGGTTCATGAAAATACAATGTGTATAAACTACTCAATGTAAGCCTCATTGTAGTTTTTGCCAATGGTTGTAATAACTACTGTAATAATTAGCACGATTGTGAGGTTATACACGTATTATTACATAACTACAGGAAAAAAGTAATGTTATAATTACATTTTGAAACTGAAACAATGTGTTTGTATTAATAAGTTTAATGAAGATAGAACAATGTGTACCGCAAAGTTTGATACTCCATCATGGCTATATATAGTATAGTGTCCTTGAGCAAGACACTTTATCTACATATGCTTAGTACTGGTTTTACCCAGGAAGACTTCAAGCGTGATTGTCTAAGTTCCCCCCAAAAAAGGATTGAACAAAAATCGAACACAAAATCGTAGAGATGAAGCAAACAAGGTTGGGTTCTAGTTAGTTGAAACTTTTTTTAACAGTTTATTCAATTTTTAAGCTTACACATTTAAATAAACACACATAGCATATGTGTACATTGTCACTGTGTCCAAATTTCACTAATAAACACTTTCTTAGGATTCAACCTAATTTTATATCAATCACTGTCAGTGATATCGTTTTCACTGTTTAAACTCCTTGCATTAGTTAAAACTTGTTTATTTTACTTCTGTTGTGAAACAAGTTATTACAACTTTACAAATTAGCTTGAAGTCTTCCTGAATAGTACCAGTACTAAGCATATATGGAAAAATGTCTTGCTCAACACATACCGGTAGTCATCGGGGAAGATCAAACCCACATCCCTCCAATCCTGTGTCTGATGCTCTGCCACTGGGCCATGCTCTCCACTAAAAACTTCTTGCATTGAATGATATGCGATAGAAGTTATCATGCTCATTACATAGTCACTTGTCTGAACTCTTATTAGGGTAGTGGTAGAAACCCATGATAACATGTGACAAATGAAGTTAGATTTAATAGAAAATTAGAAAACCAAGGTGATCTCACAGTCAGATTGTAAAAAAAAAGAAGTTTTAACATTACAACAAATTAGAATATAAATGAGTTTGCAGATAAATAATTTTAATTTTGTCAAATTTAATATGAATGCATTGTCTGACATAGAAAACTATTTATGGATATCATAAGTTTTAGGAGTATTAAAAACAAAATTGTTTATATGTTCTAGATATATTCATTCTAAGAATCGACAAGGGTTATCATACACCCTGAAGATGAACCATCTTACGGAGAAATCTAGCGCAGAACTTAAAAGGATGAACGGATACCGTCACACGCCTGGTGACCATGGTGCCCTAGTGTTTGACAAATCAGTAATTGATCCAGATACTGTCCCCACATCTATTGACTGGAGGTTGATAGGTAAATCTGCAGCTTGGTTCAAATCTTGTTATTATAGACAATCAGTCTGATTTGACATATTTTGAAATAACATGGTATAATTGGATGATGTGTCATGTACAAGACCCAGGTCTGTATCTCAAAAGTCAAGGTCACACTTTGAGGTTAAAGGTCAGAAATATCATAATGTTCACTCAATATTTTGTAAACCACTTTTTAAATGAGAACATAAATTTTGAAATAATGTGCCACAAATGTTCACCATAAGAGACTACTTTCGATCACAGGTCTGTAATGGGATGCAGGTGGGCATCTGATGAAATGAATTGCTTTGACAAGAATTGTATCCTGTTTTTGCATATCAATAACAAGAAAGTTAAATATAGTTCCTTTAATTTGGAAACACTTTAGGTGCAGTTACACCTGTCAAAGATCAGGGTGTTTGTGGATCTTGCTGGAGTTTTGGCACAGTGGGAACTATTGAAGGTTCCTACTTTAGGAAGACTGGTAACCGGGAACGTCTGTCACAGCAGCAGCTTATTGACTGCTCATGGGGAGAGGGTAACAATGGCTGTGATGGGGGTGAGGATTTCAGGTAAGTATTTAGACAGTCAACTTTAACACATTCTTAGTAGTTTCTAAGATAGAGTAAAAATATAGTACTCAGAATCTGAGTTTGACAGAAGGTCACTGAAACACAAATGAGATGATAACTATGAAACTTGGAACTAACAGTACAAGAACCTTCCAATGTTTGATTATTTAGCGTCATTTTTATGCCATCAAGGGCTAGCAGACAAACCTAACCACTCTTTTCCCTGGATCCTTTAAGGTTAACCAGTTCTCAAGCGCAACCATCTCCACAAGTAACTGATAACTTTTCCACTTGAATCAGTGGTGAGAGACGAATACCAATGAGACACAATATTGTAAATAATCACCAATACTGTGGTTGGTGATGTTCTAGATTGATAGATACACAACTCACTAAGCTAACTGTGCTCAGCTGTGTAATGTTTACGTACCTTTTCTTATATTCATAGAAACATAATGAATGTGTTAGAGGATTGATTGATTGAATGAACATTTAGCATCATTTTTATGCCACAGAGGGCTAAGATGATCAGTTAACCTAACCACTGTTTCCTAGGATCCTGGAAGGTAAACCACTACTCGAGCACATCTCCACAAGTAACTGATAACTTTCCCACATGAATCAGTGGTTGGAGACTAATGGTAATGAGGCCCAATGTTGAATATCAATCATCTATGAGAATGTTTGGCCGGGTGGGAATTCAAACTCACGACCTCTAGGTTGATAGTCAGGCGCGCTACCGACTGAGCTTTTTTTTGCCCGGCCCATGTTTTAGGGGAACTTTTATGAGAGGATGTGTACTTCCCTAGTTTTTATTGTTCTTTTTTCGGTTTGTTTTGTCGTGTAGAAAATTATATATTGCTATTGAACTGAGACCATTAGTTAAACTTTCACACATTTTACTTTCAGGTCATACATGTACATAATGAAGAGTGGTGGGCTAACAACTGAGCAGCAGTATGGACAGTACTTGGCAGCGGTCAGTTAGCTTTTGTATTTTCTTTTATTGTTCTTATATTTATTTATATTTTATTTGATCTAGCTCTTGATGCACTTTGTATGTGTTTTTTTTTTCATTTCTATCACCAGTGTTAAAGACCAAAGATGATCTTTTCTGACCACTCTGTCTCTGTAATTGTACATGTATACATAATAGTAGTTCAATAATGTATAGGACAAGGTTTGCAGAGATTAGAAAAGTGCTTGATTTTCAACTTCTCAGATGAGAAGTGCTTATTTCTTAAAATCCACCTTAAATAGTGCTTATTATTAATGTGAGTGGGAAAGTGCTTGAAAATGAACAAAAATCATTTAAAAGTGCTTTAATTTAATTGAAATGTCCATATTCTCCATTTATTTTACTCCGTGTTTTATTATATGCAAGGGAAGGGAGACTACTCAATTTGACAAATCTGTTTACCAGCATTATTGTGCAGAGCAATATGCTTGCAACCAGTGCGCACCTCTTCTAATTTTAAAAATAGATACAGCATGTTTTTCGTCTTCCCCCCTAACAAATGCATGAACATAATGCTCTTATGACAACCCCAAAATACAGAGAAAAGAATCAAATGAGTTTTCTGAACTAGTGACGTCATCTGGGGAAATCCAATGTTTTTATCAAAAGCATATGATAGTAATAAAGGGATAACAATGCCTCAGGGAAAGTGTGTTTTCAGCCATGGCTGGCTAAGTCAATATAAGCGAGTCAATGAAACCCAGAATAAAAAGAAAGCTTGGTGCAGTGTATGTGAAAAAGATAGACATTACTGCCATAGGAGAAAGTTTCCAGGAAGAAACCCAAGAAAAACTTCCATGCCAACAATTCCAAATGAGCACAAGATAAACTTTTGTAGTACAAAGAAATTGCTAATAAGTGGTATGCAAAGGTTGTTCAGTTGAAACATTAAGGGATGAGGGAGTACTTGTCTGTATGAAACTAAATGAACTTGTAAAAAAAATAATTTTGATGCTGTACATATGTTGCTGTTCATATGTTGAAGTTATCTTTATCGGGAGAGACAGCTGCACAGGGGCTAGTTTCATTTGTATATGTCTATTCTATATCCCTGCTTTATTATACTATATATAGGGATATAGAATATATATATTGTAACTGGCCGCTGTGGACAGCTGTGCAGGAACTCGTAAGGTACAGTAAGTATGTATGGCGAGTTCATCTATTTTAGTGTTTGAAATTGAAATTTTTTACCTTTTTACCTTATGAACCCTGTCCTGTCTTTACCAAATATACACGGTAATAATAAAATGATAAGCTCTTGCACTAGCTTTTGAACAGGGGAAATGGCATTATTATAGTCGGTGTCATGGCCCTTTAGTCTTGTCCTAATGGCAGGCGCTTGTTCTGCATCTGATCCTTTCTTGGGGAAATAATACATGTACTTGGTTCTAAGTAATAGCCTGGTTTAATTGACCTCTGTTTGGTGAGTGACATTCCCTAGAATTAAGAAAAGTTTAAATTTCTTTTTTTTTTGCTGGCCAAATTGAGTATCATCATAATATTGTTTTTGTGTCAAGCAGGGTTTGAACCTACTACCTCAGTGGCGAGAGTTGGGTGGTAATTAGAAGACAGCCTCTTAGACCTCTCAGCCATGGAGGACTTTTTAGTATTTAAAATATAGAAAGGGTTAATCTACCTTGATGTCCACTATTCTTTTATTTATTTTACATTGAATGTGAAACAAGAGTTTACAAATGTTGCCACATCTATCCAATGCAGATGAAGTGTTCTGCTCATGGATCCTCTGATCCCAGACGAGACGCTGTACCGGTAGTCATTTATTTATTCATTTTTGGCAGGATGGTTATTGTCACAATGAGAAGGTGAAATCTGTGGTCCAGCTGAAGAGTTATGTAAACGTAACATCATTCGATCAGGAAGCCCTCACATTTGCCCTTGCCAACGTTGGCCCTGTCTCTGTAGCGATAGACGCTTCTCACAAATCACTCTCATTTTACGCAGATGGAGTTTATTATGAACCTGAATGTGGTGAGTACTTGAAATTGCATTTAAAGTTTAATATGTCATGCTGGGGGCCCTGATTGGCTCAGTCGGTAGCAAGTCTGACTATCACCCGACAAGTCTGTGTGATGATTAATATTCCACATTGTGTCTCATTATTATTCGTGATGGGGTGTGCTCGAGTAATGGTTAACCTTGCAGGATACCAGGAAACAGTGGTTAGGTTAAATGATCTTCTGTTAGCCCTCGATGGCATAAAAACAACGTTAAATAATTCAATAAATCATTCAATGAACTTGTCAGTTTGGTTGACTCATGGAGAAGTGAGATAATTATTATACTGTGAACTTTAGAGTGGTCTCCTTCTGTTAGCAAATAGAATCATGTGTTCTTTATTACTCAGATGATGGACATTGAACAGCTGATTAGTGTTCTAAATCATTTCATTGTTAATCATTAGCATCACCCAAAACACATGCATGTGACTTAACAGATGATTTTAATTTAACAGGAAACATTCCCATGATTGCATAAATATTAAAGGAGCGATCTTGCTGAACCTGTAAAAACATGCAGAAATTTGAATTAACTTTAACTATAAAGGTGCAGTCTTGGTGAACATGCTAAATCATGAAGATACTTAAATTAACTTTAACATTAAATTGGCAATCTTGGTGAATGTGCTTGAACATGCAGATACATGTATTTTAAATTATTTAACATTAAATGGGCAATCGTGCTGAACATGCTAAAATATGCAGATATTTGAAATTACTTCAAAATTAAAGTAGTAATTCTAGTGAACATGCTAAAACATGCAGATACTTGAAATGACTTGTTTAGACAATAGTCATCATGGATACATAAAAATAAACAATTATGATACACAAGTCTGAAATATATGCAAGGGTATAAACAAATGTTAAAAAGCCTGTAACACTTAATGGATGGAAATATAATAAAAATATCAGGTACTTCCAACTTCAGTATTTATTTTCAGCATTTCAAATCTCATTTTAGTGGGGGTGGTTGTGTAATGGGTAGAGTGTTGGCCGCTCACGCCAGAGGTTGCGGGTTAGGTCCAACGCTTGACCCGATGCCTCATAAAACAACACTCAGTACTGGTTCTGCCCAGGAAGCGGACTAGAGAGCGGTTCAAATAAGCTTTGAGCTTTCATCCCAAATGAGCTAGAATAAATTAGTATAAACAAAATCTCATTTTAAACATTGCAGTCACAAACTTGCGAGTATAATACTTGTTGCATTAAAAGCTATCTGGAGCACTGGTAAAGTTGGTGAAAGCTGCTTTGACATATTACAGCACAGATCAGGTGTAAGGATAATGCACTGCTGCTGCAAATTTTATGCATTTGCTGTATGTCTTTCAATATATTTCTGATTGTTGAAATTCTCCCATTAGCTTGCTACAAAACTTAATAAATCTTATAAAATTCTTGCTGTTTTATATCCATATTATTGCATATAATTTATATGATATTTTATGTTGTAAGAGTCTTTTTCACTCGCCTTGCATTAAGAAAGATGGTTGCCACTGACCCTTATCTTCTAAATTACTTTCTATGTTTTCGTCTTTGACCCTCCTGTTATCTATAAGTGTGACTGTGTAAAACCACTAGCAGAAATTCTAGTACTTATATTTTATTCAAAATCAGTTCATAAAATTATTCCTGGCGGTCCATTTTGAAAAACATATAATTGTGTCATACATTGTATTTCTTTATAAGTTACAGGTAGTATGGCTCATTTATATTTATGCTTATTTTAGTCACAAATATGGTAAATAAATGAACTTTATTTATTTATTTTTATATTCTGCTTTTACTTGAATGTATAGATTAAATAGAGTTGGTAACGATTTGCTAGAGGGGCAAATAAGCATGTGAATTAGTCGCTGAAAATTGAAATCTAGTAAAGGAGCAACTCTTTTGTGGCACAGTAAAGTGTATATAGAATATTAACCATCATCATTATTATCATCATCATCATCATCTATGATTCACCATTTCTGTAACCTTCCTGCAGGAAACCAGCCTGACCAGCTTGACCATGCCGTCTTGGCTGTCGGATATGGAGAGATGAACGGACAGAAATACTGGCTTGTTAAAAACTCGTGGTCCACTCACTGGGGAAATGATGGCTATGTTCTGATGTCCCAGAAGGACAACAACTGTGGCGTGGCAACAGCAGCCACCTTCGTCAACTTGGTGTAGAACTTGTGTAATTTAATCCATAGTAAGGCATTAGAAGAATAAAATTCACTTGATCTTAAAGTTGAAACAATTGTTTTTGTAAATCATAAGAAATTGAAAGAAACATTTTGAACTTTTTAAGAAGGAAAATTTTAGGAAATGATGTTTGTACATCTACAGGTAATAATAGTATTATTTTTAGATGACCTTAATAATATAACTAACACTGACAGTTAATCAATGCATCTATGAAAACATTACTATTGTCAAAAGAGATTTTGACCTGTTGTTGATGCTGCTGTGACATATTGTGATGATAATATTTATTGTTAATGGACACACCATTACATGTATAGTGAAATGCGGTGGAGAGAGTGATTATCCACATTCTTACATGGTTAAATCAATGCTAACCCCTCATTTAGAGAAGGGACAGAAAATATATTTAAATCAAGATTAGTCGTGAGTTTAAAGCCAAGTTTGATGATGTTTAAAATGTATCTTGGTCAGATTGTTTGGTATTGAAGCTATTATTCAAAATAAGGTTTTCCATATAATTATTATGTAGAATAATGTCCCTGTATACCATTTAAATACCTGATATATTAAATTATATTAAATAGTATTTGAATAATTCTTTTAAATAGTTTTTGGATGGAAGACGAAGTTTACCTTATTGATATATCCACAAAAAGCTCATGTATGAGGTGTGTTCAAAAATGATGTGGACTTCTGCAATATTTCCAACATTTATTTTAACAAAAGAATAAAAATTATATTATCATAAAAAGTAATATGTCTTCTATGCAATTGCCAAATTTCATATTGATATTGAATAATTTTATGTAGCAACAGCGCTAGAAAATATACATGTAATGGCTATGAAGAGCAGTTCAATGACGGCAAATTTTTGCATGACATTTAACCTGCCAAATCAGTTCTTGCCAAGTATCCACCTGGCTCCTGAGATGTAATTCATACATGTACTTTAACCCATTTATCATACACATCGCTATATCACTCTTCCTTGAATTGTGCAATGATACAATGAGTTTGAAATTGAAGTTCATTTAGATTTGACTGGTTCAACATTGTGCAAGTACATGATGTTGTTGACGTCCTTAGACTGCTCCGGGTAGCCATTATATGCATATATTCAAGCACTGTTGCTACATAATGGTATTCAATATCAATATAAAATTTGATAATTGCATAGAGGAAATATTGCGATTAATGGCAATATCCTTTTTTTTCACACGCTATAATAAATGTTGAAAATATTACAAAAGTCCAAGTAATTTTTTAACACATCTCGTATGTTTAACTATCCGATACATTAAGAAATTCAGGGCATTGTTGCTTGTAATATTGATTATGTATAAGAGAGGGTGGAAACTTGCATTAAATTAATTTTAAACCTCAACAATTGTAAAACTGTGGGCAAATTAAGTTTACCAGTTACATATTTGATAGAGTTGTCTCATGTGACCAGACTTCATTGAAAATAATTAATTTACATCCTGTATTATTTTCTGTTATAAACAAAAAAAGAATAATATTTTGTCTGAAATTTGAAAGTATAAGATAAAATTGCGCTTTCACAAGTTAATGTATGTTCCAACTTTGCATAATTAGGCACACATTTTACATGAAGTTCTGACGTTTATTCAATTTTCATATGATTTTGTTTAAATATACATCAACACATGGAAAAAATGATTTAATTATATTTATGATAATACACAAATTAATGTTACAGGAAATTGATGTGCTATTGGAGCTAAATGGTCTATAAATTATAATTGAAGTAAATATATGTTCACTTATAAAATATTTACACAGTTTGATAGTCAAAACAATATATATATACACTTAAAAATGAGTGAATTTGAATGGATGAATGGAGTTTAATTTTATTGCTGGAGGAAGACCTCAGAATGAATCTGAGAAGAACCACCATCCTTCACAAGGAACTGGCAAACTATCTCACATAAAGTGAGTGATTTTAAAATAAAACCAGGTCATACCATTATTTTTTTTATTTCACTTGTCTAGTAGGACAAGTACTTCTAAAATCTGCTTGTCCTGACAAAAACAATTTGTCTTTACTTTAATCTAGAATTATGGTACAAGTCCTATGGATAGAAAATTAAGAATAACTAAAACTGTTTTATTAAAGATATGCCATGTTTTATTTATTTCTGAATTTTCCGTTGTCCAGTCAGACTACAAGCTTTATGTTTTACTTGTCCGTACCCATGATCATTTGTCCCGGACAGTCGGGCGACCGTCGGTGTAAAGCCCTGAAAACGAGTGTGATAAAGTTTGTATAGAAATACAATATTTAGAACTTTACGAGTGATTTTGTAAGGAGTTATCATTTATTAATCATAACCTAAATATTTCCTGATAAAGGACATCATCACCTTCATAAACGTTTGATTAAGATATCATTATCACTGAGAAATATGTCAGAAAAATTAGAACAGCACACCTGATTGTTAGGAGTAATGTCGGATCACAAGACCAGATTGTATTGATAACTTTTCATCATTATCTTTGTGTTGACTACATATCAGTAAGTTAAAGCAGAGTTGATTGGTAGTTGTATATATACTAATGTAAACAGTGTTCACTATCTCTTGATCCTCCTGAACATCTGCACAGACATAAATATTTCCACACACACTGAAGAAAATCTGCAGTCGTAATCTGCTGAATATATATTAAAAGCCTCATTAAACTTCCAAAATGCACACAAATTGATAATAACAAAAATGATTGTAATAACATGTATTGATAGTATTGCTAGAGCCATTCCTGTATACCCATTAGTGACTGTTTTTAAAAAGCCAGAAAATAAATAATTTTGATTGAAATATGTTTTTCTGAGGCGAGCGGACCAAACTTTAACTTATGTTTACATTTTTGTAATTCCGTTACGACTCTGTTGCTTTCCTACTGTACCTCCGCCAGTGTATGGAAGTACACAAATGGATACGGTAGTGTGCGGATTAAGACCGTCAGATAAGGGGATCATTAACAGGATTAGAAAAGTTATGGCTTCACTAATATTATGTATCTTTATTGGGTTTTCTTTTTTTTTTAAAAATATATTGATGTCTGCAATAAAACTGTATCGAACATAGTACGCATTATATTATTTATACGCACTGGAAAACAATGAGTACGGAATACAAGTTTGGTCTAGTTACTCTTGTTCATGATCCTCCCTTGCATATACATGTGATACTAACGCATGCGCTACTATGTGACAAATCACTTTATCGCAGTCAATACACAAAGGGTGGTTTGTTTAGTACAGTTATTAAAAAAGGTATTTTTATTTTTAATTTTATATAAACAATTCGTCTCTTACGTGCAATAAATTGGCTCGCGGGCTCCAGTTCATTACTGAGGGGAATAAAGGCGATGTTCCTTAAACAAGCAAGCGGTTATTCAATTTTAACTGCATCCCCTACATTTCCCCATACTATGTTCCTCTCTGAAGTGTTACCGACCGATGTGTTTCCGTACAAACTTCGTAACTCCAACTCCCTATTTTCTGCCAAAGGTGTTTATCTGAAAGAGATGAACATTAATTTGTAAACAAAACCCATTCTTAATTATGTACTAATGATTTGCTATATATTTATTTTTATGTTTGCACAGTCTGTCAGTGATCAAATAAACATGTATTCTATCATCTGGTAGAGTAAATCTGACTAAAATTAAAACTAAAAACGACCATTTTGGAAGTTTAATGAGCCTTAAAGTTTGAATATCTATACGCCCTGCTGAAAGTCTATAAAGGCTTAAACATAATAATACACCCTTCTGAAATTCTATAAAGGCTTAAACATATCCATACACCCTGCTGAAATTCTATAAAGGCTTAAACATATCCATACACCCTGCTGAAATTCTATAAAGGCTTAAACATATCCATACACCCTGCTGAAATTATATAAAGGCTTAAACATGTCCATACACCCTGCTGAAATTCTATAAAGGCTTAAACATATCCATACACCCTGCTGAAATTATGTAAAAGCTTTAGCATGCTGAAAGTGTGCCATCACTTTTGTATATATTGTTTTGAACTTCTGCGTAGAATTTAATATTTTCATAAAATGTGATGAAGTTATGCAATGAAAATTTCCTTACACTGCAGTGAAAATCTGCAATGAACATTTTACATGCTATGGTAAATAGTTGCATTGAACATCTTCATACAATGCTTTGAAATTTTGCATTGAACATTTCCATACATTGTGGTGCATTGCACATTTCCATACATTGTGGTGAAACTGCCTGGACTTCATTATAATGATACTTTTTGTTGAAATTCTGCACATACTTTAAAATTTCACAGTTGAAAACATGCAAAGGGTTGACTATTACCATAAATCCTGTTGGAAATCAGAGTGAAACATTTTCAAACATCCTGCTGAAAATATGCACATATGATAAATATATGCAAACAATTTGTTGATAATTTCACATAATTGAACATTTCCATACATGCTGCTGCTGCCTGTAAATGCTTGGACATTTCTTTGCTGCCTGCTTAACATATCTTCATTTAGGAACAATTGTGTACACTATGCTTAATTATTTTTTACCTGTTACGATATTTATGATCATCCTGACAAAAGTCAATGTATTTTAAACATTTCTGTATACTTACTGTATACTCTTATACGAAGTCTGAAGTAAACTTTTGGTATATTTCTGTACATCCTTTTGAAAATCTGCATGTGTCATTATATCCTTAAAAAAATCTATATATTTATTTATTAATATTGAAATCCATATTCTGCCTATCCTTTCTAAAATTTTGTTTATCCTATAAACTCGCATGTAAATCAGTCTATTTCACAATAGTAATACCATTGTGTATTTTGTGCACATGTTATTATTGAGTGTAATCATGGTTATTACCTATCACTGTTTCTGGCATCACAGTAATGTTTATCTCACATTTCAACCATACAGCAAGAATCAGAATGACAATGGCAGATAGCATACAGAGTCATAGTCTGTGATACTGACCAATGATTATTTACATAAATCAGACAATTGGAAATATGAATCAGACTCATATGCAAATCCTATAGTCAGACCTGCCTGTATTATTTTTCTAATAATAATTATAACATCACAATCATCATATCCTTTATCATCACCATCACTTCCTTTTTCATCAAAGTCATCTTTATCATCACCATCACCTTTATCATTACCATCATCATCACTTCCTTTATCATCACCATCATCATCACTTCCTTTATCATCATCATCACTAACATCATCATCTTTATCATCCCATTCACCTTTATCATCAACATCTTCATCACAATCATCACCATCTACTTTATCATCACCATCGTCATCCCCTTAATCATCATCATCATCTCCTTTGTCATCACCATCACCTTTATCATCCCCATTGTCTTAATTATCACCATTACCTTTATCATCACCATCATCATCACTTCCTTTATCATCATCATCACCTTTTTCGTCACCAACATCATCATCTTTATCACCTTTATCATCACCATCTTCATCACAATCATCAACATCACCTTTATCATCACTATCATCATCCCCTTAATCATCACCATCACCTTTATCATCACCATCTTCATCACAGCCATCACCTTAATCATCACCATCACCTTTATCATCACCATCTTCATCACAGCCATCACCTTAATCATCACCATCTTTATTACCTTCACATTTAACATCATCATCATCACCTCCTTTGTCATCACCATCACCTTTATCATCCCTGTATCTTTATTATCACCATCACCTTTATCATCACCATCATCATCACTTCCTTTATCATCACCATCATCATCACTTCCTTAATCATCACCATCATCTTTATAATCACCATCATCATCATCCCCTTAAGGTCTTACCCCACCATTGATTTTTGTTCTTTATTCTATAGTAAATAATAAAGGTTTGAAGGCTTGTCATTCATAGAGAATCCCAAATGAAAGACGTGAAACCTACATTTTACTGTTTGTCAACCTCTGCACTATCAAAATATGATGAGAAAAGTAGGGTTCATATGTCATATAAGAGATTTTTTTTCTGCTCAGTGTATACACTGTTGACAAAGTGAAAGTAGACTTCCCAAATCATGGTTCATACCCCAATTTCCAAGCATCAATTTTTTTTTCTAAATTCACAATTCAAACATGACAATGCTATCAAAATGTTCAATATACATCAATAATGCCATTCAAATAAAAAAAAAGAGTATTAAAATAAGGAAAATGCATTTTTAAAGAAGAAATGAGGATTATTCATTACCGCCATTATGCGACTACCCCATGGAAGCACTTCCTTTTTCCGATTGTGGTACTATACATTAATCATCACCATCACATTTATTATCCTCATCATCACCTTTATCATCATCATCATCATCATCGTCGTCATCATCATCATCATCATTACCATATTATTATACATGTTAACAATAGTAACAACACAATAATAGAATTAAACTGTTTCAATGTAGACTGCATCAGTAATATAATCGTCTTTTCATATGACATATCATGTACTTTTCTATTTATTTACAGCCCAACTTTCATGGCAACTTAACCACTCTGTTCTTGCAGTTGGATACGGGGAGATGAACGGACAGAAATACTGGCTTCTCAAGAACTCGTGGTCCACTCACTGGGGAGATGATGGCTACGTTCTGATGTCACAGAAGAACAACAACTGTGGCGTGGCAACGGCAGCCACCTTCGTCAACTTGGTGTGAAATAAATTCATCTAAGTACAAGGAAGGAAGAATTATTTCCCTTTATGTAAAAATAATTATGCCATCTGGAATAACTTGTTTTATATAATAATTAAACTAAATATATGAAAATTATATTGATTAAATTAAAAAAAAATCATCTTTCTTTACAACATGGTGCTTTTAACTTGTAAGGACACTTTAGAGAAAGAGTCCTAGCTAGTTTTATCTTTTGATAAATGTTCCATAATATATTTATAATGAACATTCCAATTTATTAATGAGATTAGTAGTGCTAGATCAGATAAAAGAACTGCAACGTAGCATGTTTTGTTTCTTTTATTTGCTGTTGTCATGGATAATGAAAGAGACAGTGAGAAATGGAGAATAAGAGAGAAAAAGAGAGTATTTTTTTAATATATATGTGTGAATGTATTAACTTGCACCACTGTATTGTATGCATATACGTGTAATAATATTACACCCATGGCAGATTGTCTATAAATATCTAGATATAGAAGGCATACTCTACAGACGTCCTTTGACAAGTATTTTGTAGGGCATGTGTGTGGGTGTATAGCTGTTTCATTTATTTATTCTTTTCATTATTTAAATTCACTAGTGCAAGCTGGTAAAATCCAAATTACTGTATCTTGGTTTTTATTTCATTAATTTAATATTGTATTCTTTCTGAGCAATAACTTGATACTAACTTAACATATGGTTAAGAATGATACAATGTGTATACAATTGCAATACAGTGTCACCAATAATTTTCCTTCTCTACTCTTCTTGAAGAGTTTTTTTTAAAGTTTCTCCGCAAAATGTAGACAAGAAAAATGGAAATGATATCAATGATAGTAATTATATGATTAAATGTATTTGTGTGCAAATGTGACAAGAAATTATTAAATTAGAAAATTATTTCTCATATGAAATTAATTATTATACAATATGTGCTTAAACGTTCTATTATTTACCTATATTTTTCCAAATAAAAAGAGAATTTTCATTCAAAATTGTTTGCATCTGTTTATCCTTGTATACTGCTGTTGTGATGCCTGTAGAGCCAGGTCGCTTCTAATTATAAAAAGGGCAATAATTTTGCATAGACGACTCGGCCACGGAGGATATCCTTTAATGAAAGAACAGTTCATACAGAAGTTTGAACTTGTCACTGCATACCACATCTAACTTTCATTAACTTTGTTCATTAAAAATAATTAAGATAGTTTGGTATGTAACTACTGTTTAAGTTTGGTTAACATCTGCTGATGAATGCCGATGTTTGGTACACATGGTAAAATAAAGAAATTTTGATCATGCAGGGGCCGCATTTCAATAACACTTGCTGACAAGGATCATTATTGACTAGTTGTGCATTTCCCTTTTACATTCTGGTTGCTGATTTTCGGCTGAGTTACGACCTTTTTAGCTTGACTATTCATATGAATTAAAATTCACATTTGTGTTCAGCATCGTCAATGGAACACACAAACATAAGAACCATAACCCTGGGTTATCATGTTAACGTTTTTATGCCCTACCAAAGATTTTTGGGATGGCATATAGTAATCGCAGCGTCCGTCCGTCCTTACGTCTGGTATTTCGTGTCCGGCCTGTAACTTTGTCATGCATAAATGGATTTTGTTGTTACTTGCTACAAATGATCAACATAACATGACGACGTGTCGCGAGTAAGTCCCACACCCGTACCTCAAAGGTCAATGTCACAATTTGAGTTTGACAACACTTTGAGTGTATGTGAGATTTCGTGTCCAGCCTGTAACTTTGTCATGCATAGATGAATTTTAATGATACTTGCTACAAATGATCAACATAACATGACGACGTATTGCGAGTAAGACCCACACCCGTACCTCAAAGGTCAAGGTCACAATTTGAGTTTGTTTGACAACACTGAGTCTGTGTGAGATTTCGTAACCGACATGTAACTTTGTCATGTATAGATGGATTTTATTAATACTAGCTACAAATGAGCAACATAACATGAGTATTTATCGCCTGTTACACCCAGATTCCTACCGCAAGGTTCAAGGTCACAATTTAACTTTGTTTGATGACACTTTCGGTCTGATTGAGATTTTGTGTCCGGTCATGTAACTTTGTCACCTACGGATAAGTTCCAAAAACAATTGGCTCAATTCATCAGCATGACATGACAACATGTCACGTGTAAGACCCACATGCGTACCTCAAAGGTCAAGGTCACACTTCAAGTTTGTTTGACAACACTTTCAGTCAGTGTGAGATTCCATGTCCGGCCAGTAACTTTGTCGTGCATAGATGGATTTTATAAATAATTGTTGCAATTGATCAACATAACATGACGACATATTGCATTTAATACCTAGATTCCCACTTCAAAGGTCAAGGTCACAATTTAACTTTGTTTGATGACACTTTCACTCTGATTGAGATTTCGTGTCTGGTCTTTAACTTTGTCACCTATGGATAAATTTTAAAAAACACATAGCTCAATTCATCAGACGAGGGTAGAGCACGTTACAGTAAGACCCACATGTGTACCTCAAAAGTCAAGGTTACACTTTGAGTTTGTGAGATTTCATGTCCAGTCAGTAACTCTGTCATGCATAGATGGATTTTATAAATACTTGCTACAAATGATCAACATAACACGACGACGTGCTGCTCTTAATACCCAGACTCCCACTTCAAAGATCAAGGTCACAATTTAACTTTGTTTGACAACACTTTCAGTCATTTTGAGATTTATTTGTCATCTAAGGATAAATTTTAAAAACACTTGGCTCAGTTGATCAACATGACATAGTTAAGTGTCGCATGTAAGACCCAGAACCTTTCCTCAAAGGTCAAGGTCACACTTTCAATTTGTTTGGTTTTGCGTGTCTGGTCTGTGACTTTGTCTTTAACTTGGCTCAATTTATCAAGATGAAATGACGACGCGTCATAAGTAATACCTAGACCCGTACCTCAAAGGTCAAGATCACACTTTCAGTACGTATGACAACACTTTGAATCTGTTTGAGATAGTCCTTTAGCTTTATCATAAATGGATGGATTTCAAAAACACTTGGCTCAATTTATCAATTGATCAACAATTGATCTGTTACTTTGTCTTACATTTATGGATTTTAAAATAGCTTGACACAAGTGATCAGCATGTCATGATGATGTTTCACCTGCATTTATATATTGTTATTTATCACAGACCATTTGGGGGCATGCGACACTTACCAGTGACATTTCTTGTTTATCAGGTATGATATCTATGCAACCACTCATTGGATATGAATTAAACTTCACATATGTGTTTAGCATCATCAATGGAACACACATACACAAGAACCATAACTCTAGGTTGCAATTTGGCAGAGTTATGTCCCTTTCTGGTCTTAATTTTTCAGGTTAAAGTTTTTTATCAGGTAAGATAACATGTGTGTTCGGCATCATCAATGGAACAAACAGAGATAAGAACCATATCTCTGGGTTGCATTTTTGTAGAATTATGGCCCTTTTAGATTTAGAAAATTTGGTTGAAGTTATTAGCAGGTTAATAGTTTTTGAGCAGGTACATATTTCATCAACCTATCATTGAATATGAATGAAACTTTACATGTGTGTTTAGCATCCTCTAGGAAACTCATAGTGACAAGAATCACAACTCTTGATTGCATTTTGGCAGAATTATTTCCCTTTTAGACTTAGAAATTTTGTTTTTAGCAGGTTTGTAGTACAAGGCCTTGAGCTTAGATGTTCGACAAATAGAGCAGTTTGTGGTCCTCTCTTAAATTTGTTCAAAACCATGACCCTGAAGGAAAAATTGGCCCGCCCTAAGGGATAAACAATTTTATTTTTTTCAAAGTTTATATCTTAATTTTTTAAGTTTAATCTGTTTTTTGGGGGGTTGGGGGGAAGGGGGTAAATTGATTAACCTCAAGTTAAGTATTGGCACACCTATTGGGGTTATTTGTCGGCAATGGTTAATGAATCTATAAAGCAATTTGAAAGACAAATGTAACAAATGACAAATGCTGAATTAAATATTAAATACGAGCCATCCATTCACTTGTTGTTTTCAAAAAAACATAACTGTTGATAATGAAAATAAATAGTGTTGGTGAATTATGTGGCTAATTTATTTTTAACAGACAAGCAATAGTTATAGCTTAATTTTACCGATTCTGAGTTTTTATTGTATTCTAATAGGTATTTATTTCCTGAAAAAGCTTTTGAAGGTCAAGTAAATCGCCAATACTTTCACCTGTGTTTCTCACACTTAAGGAAAGATGAACTGACGGACAGTAATCACAATTATTCAATGGACACCAATCATTTACGTTTTATGTTTAACACAGAATAGAATTTTATTCAATATAACATTGTTATTTACACAATACAATACTATATTAAATACATAACAAGAGGGCCAGACTGGCCCTAAATCCTCAGGTGCTAGAGTGTACATAAATTCATATAATGCAATTTTTGTCGATTCAACGAACATAAAAGGGGACATTAATTATCTAATTTGTCCATTTCAAGAACTTGTCCTAGATAGTATGATCGCATAACAACTGTGTAAGTTTAATGAAGATCAAATATAGATTGCGAGTGCTAGAGTACATACAACATCAAATACACACATTTTTTGACAATTCAAGGGCCATAACTCTGACAATATTTATCCAATTGGGAAGTTCAAGAACTTGTTCAGTATATTATGGTTATATAATAACTGTGCAAGTCTGTCAAAGATTTAATGAAAACTGCAAGTGCTAGATGCACACAAGGTCAAATAATGCAATTTTTGACAATTCAAGGGCCATAACTCGGAATCAAATGTAAAATGCTGGTGCTAGAGTGCACACAAGGTCATATAGTGTAGTTTTTACAATTGAAAGTCCATAACTCTGACATTGTTAATCCGATTTGGCCAGTTCAAGAACATGTCCAAGATATTATGGTTATATAACTACTATGTAAGTTTGGTGAGAATCAAATGAAAAATTGAAGTGCTAGAGGGCACACACAGTCAAATAGTGCATTTTTTTAATGTTGCAAGGACCATAACTCAGACATTGATCATCCGATTTATATGGCAAGTTCAAGAACTTGTCCTAGACATTATGGTTATATAACTACTATGCAAGTTTGGTGAGAATCAAATAAAATATGTGGGTGCTAGAGTTCACACAATGTTAAAAGGTACATTTTTTAATGTTCCAAGGGCCTTAACTTTGACATTACTAATCCTATTTGTCCAGTTCAAGAATTTGTCCGAGATATTATGGTTAAAAGTTTAGTGAATATCCAATGAAATATGCAGGTGCTAGTGTGCACACAATAAAAAGTTCACAGACGGACGACGGACAAGGCGATCAGAATAGCTCAATTGAGCTTTGCTCAGGTGAGCTAAAGCGTTAACGAATGGACGGACGGACGACGAACAACAGACGATCAGAACAACAATAATTACGCGGGCTGGTATAGCCAATTAAAACTGCCCTCGTTTTCAGTTTGTCGGAACAATGAATAAAACAATTGCTGCTGATGCAACTGTTTACAGGTACAAGTACGGTAATACTCGCACAGCGGATATTGCCGTGACCTTTTGACCGGGCAGCTATTACGTCAGATCATTCCAACTCGTGAACTCTTTTACCGCGACAGCAGAGGCAGGAGGTCGTGTTTATATAAGCTATCGTGTTACATTTTTGAATCGGCGTAAAATGTTTTGAGTCATGCCAGTAATTATAGGTTATAGATTATATAGAGCTACATTAATTCACGAACTACATGTATATATATGTCTATTGGACCGTATGTAGTGAGCGAATTAAGAACTGCTTCACCTGCTTGCGCTAACTGCATGGAAATAATTTTCTTTTTTTTTTCTTCACTAAAAATTTAAATCCTCCGTATTTTCCAAGTGCTTCCGTTTGCCTCAGTGTGCCATCTGATAGCTCTGCAACTTACAAACTAGAGTGTTTGGCCAATCTGTAAGATAGCAGGTAGAGATGGGTATTCGGTGCCATCGTCATGGCGGATGTAGTCCTGAGCGTTTCAGTTATTAGGGAGGGGCATCCTGGGGAGAGAGTGTATGAGGATGTACTTCCAGGCTCCAAATATATGCCAAAACTGAATATTGGTGAGTGTGAGGCGAGTGTGTGTGTGTGTGTGTGTGTGTGTGGAGGGGGGGGGGGGTAATATTGCCCCCACCCCCATCCGGCGCCTACGCCTTCGGTCATTAATTTGAAATAAAATAGTTCAGTAATTGAATAAACTTCCCTTCCCTTTGGAAGATTTTATTGAGATATTTAAACTACAGTAAAACTTTGTTGGCCCGAACACGGATGATTCGAACACTATATTGTCCAGTCCTGTCCGGTTCGAGCAGTAGTTCAGTTTAAAAACTTTTTTTTCGAAAATTCTTTTTTACTGACTTAAGCTGAAAAGGGTTGAATGAGTAAATTGTCCGCGAAATATATTTGTCAAAAATTGTATTTATTTTTTTACGAAATAGTTGAACAGTTTTTATTAAATCAAATTTAATCGCTCACTCGCTAAGTTTAAACAATGACTTCAATTTTACATCGTTGGTTTGAAGTTTTGTTTTGTTAACACTGTTAAACTTTCTTATGCGAAATGTGATGGCAAAGAGAGCATTATTATTCCACAAATCGAATAAAATGTTCCAGTCGAATATAATTACTTTTTTCGCCACACCTATTTAATTATGACTACCATTCCGTGTCGCCACTACCTGTTACGTGCTCTACCCTCGTCACTATAACCTGTTATGTGCTCCCCCCCCCCCCCCCCCCCCCCCCCGTCACTATTACCTGTTATGTGCTTTACCTCTGTCCCTATTACCTGTTATGGGCTCTACCCACGTCACTGTTACCTGTTTTGTGCTCTACCCTGTCACTATTACCTGGTATGTGTGTGCTCTATTATGGGCTCTACCCAAGTCACTATTACCTGTTATGTGCTCTATCCCTGTCATTATTACCTCTAATGGGCTCTACCCAAGTCACTATTACCTGTTATGTGCTCTACCCCCGTCACTATTACCTGTCCTGTGCTCTTTCCCCTTCACTATTACCTGTTATGTGCTTTATCCCCGTCACTATTACCTGTCCCTTCACTTTTTTCTGTTATGTGCTCTATCCCTGTCACTATTAAATGTCACGACGTGTATGGTTCTTGGAGCTCAATCTCTTGGTAAAAGCTCACCACAAACATTTGACTTTGACGAGCTGGTCTTCGTCATGAGTGTTATTTAACTGTTGACTGTTCATCGAGAAGTTCCTTATTGTCTCTATAACCTACACAAAGCTATTTATGTCTAAGATTGGTCAAGTATAAGAAATAAGAAAAAGACAACAAAAGAATAAAACGCTATAATTTTAAAATAATGAACCATGCAAATTTATGTTAAACTATGAAAAAAGTTATTCTAATATAAAAAATCTATACATGTATCTATAATAAACGTTTGTACGACGATCTATAAATCTATAAAATCTAATAACAATTATCTATAAGCATGACTATAGTATACTATATAATGAATCACAAAGTTGATTCCTATGGCTATAAACAGAATGGTTATCTCTAAATCTCAACTCGAGTGTGCAAAATGCCATTAATAGAATCTTGATTTTCCTCTTAAAGAAATGACATGAAAATTAAATAGTATAAAAAAAAATCAAACATGTAAAACTTTTCGAGAATCTTATATCCGTGCTCAATTATTATCAAATTATCAAACTCATTAAGCTATGCTTTATAAGGGCCTCAGATAATATATTTGCCAACTCGTTAATAAATCAAATATGCGCACGTCGTAAAGTCACTGAAAACCTCCAACAAATTATTGACATTGACGTTGTCTGTTTACAAACTGTTGATTGCCTTAAAATAACAAGCACAAATAAAACAAGTGTCAGTTCAATGATGCTTCATTCTCCCATGTTTACACGACCGTGCGCATCCGCAACTCTTTTTGGGCGTCCGCGTTGCCGACACTATTGATTCAATGTTTCCTCTTCCGCTCGGACAGTAACTAACAGTGTGCGCATTGCCGCCAGTGGCACCGCATATTGGACAAACGTATTTCTTTAAGATTGGGCACACAGTCACGCCATGCTCCATTAATTTGTGGGACCTGTAGACAGCCCTTGTCTCACCGTTTCTCTTGCAGAAATTGCAGCAAGGGGATTCTGGGGGTAGAGTTTTGGGCAATCCCTCATAGAGAACCTGGAATGGTTTCGCCTGGAATGGTTGTGGCGTATTGGCCGCTGTCGTTGAGACGAGCACTTTGGGTAGTTTAGGGAGAGTAGTCCATGTTGGGCTGTGTACAGCAGGGGTAATAAACGGACGTGTTTTCACAGTTGAAGGAGAAAATGGCGGAACAGTGGCAGCTGTTGTCATTGTCATCAATCTACACAAGTTCTCCAAATTTTGAAGTTCTTTGTCTTGAACTGAAATGAAAACAATGCGGTATAAAGGTATGTTATATATATGCAAATTTGCTATTGACATTTAAGATATACATTAAATGCGCGTATACTCCAAATGAACATTTATCACAGACGTGTCAATGTGTTTGCCGAAATGACGTTGCTATCTCCGTTTGGTCTGTGTGCTTAGACACATCACTTACCGATTTTGGTTAGTAATTATAGTGCGTGATGGTTAGAAGGTATGGATAATTTTGATAGAAATGTGCTCATAAATTGTCTGTTCTTTCACATATCATTAAAAGATTTATTGACAAATTTTAAGTAAGTATTTTGAATAAAGACATTTATATTTAAATATCATATAGTTAATGAACTTTAACAAACACACATATAAACTTCGCACTGGACCGCTTTCGTACAGGAAATAATAGTCACCATAGCAGGTATTATGCAAGAGACGACATTATCTAATCATCAAACCACTTGAGCAGTTTGAATAGAATAGAGGAGAACTACTTCATTGCGGTATTCCTGATAATGTTACGGGGAAAGTTAGATATAAAAATAGTTTTAATGACAAGTATTTATATAGGGAAGGAAAGGCAACTGATTGGGATATTAAGAACGCTCGCGTATTCACGCAAAATCTCGCGAAATCTCGTTTTCAAATCTCTTTACTTCCATTAAGCTCAGAAATACGAGTTAAATTCTTTCTTTGCACAATGGAATTCTCTACAAAAACGAGGCAGTTCCAAGCAAATTGTGTTTAAAATGGTTGAAGTACTTTGTATATTGCAACTAAAAAATTAAGAAAAGTACTTTTACTTCAAATTGCAATATCATTTTGCGTGTTTCAAACATAAAACATCTAAGGCTACAGTTTATGTAAAAGAAATCGGTTGCCTTTGAAATTCGAATGATTAATTTGCCAAATTATAAATTCTTCGCATGCAATCATATCAACATTTAGTAGAGAGATGCAAGTCAATATAAGTCCTTGCTAATGATGTTCATCCCAGAATTCATGCGTTAGGACACAGGTCAGTGCGTAAACGCCACCTAGTGGTAACACAATGGCGCCACCTAGCAGACGTGTATTAGTCTGGAGAAATGTCTCATTTGGATAGAAATTGATGAATGAGGTACGGCATGTACATGGAAGGCAACCGGGCTAAATGAGTTTATCACTATAACCTACATTAGAAACAATCGATTACCAAAACATATTTGACCTTTTGACTGAGTTTAAGGTCGAAGGTAACCACAAACCAAAAATTTAACTGGACGAGTTGACACCAAAAGCATTCATATTTAAGACATCTGTTAATGTTTTTTGACGAATTAAGACGGCTTGAACAATCTTGGTAGAGGGTCAGCCATGGATCATTTCTGTGAAATTATTTTAAAATCGAGCCTGTAGTTTCTGACAAGAAGATTTTTTAAGTTTTTACTAATTAAACTTGCCCCGCACCCTGTGAACCATGTTTTTTGAAGAATCAAAGTGGCTTGAACAAACTTGGTAGAGGGTCACCCAAGGAACATTTCCGTCAACTTATATCAAAATTGACACAGTGGTTTCAGAGGAGAAGTAGTTAGAAGCTAACAGTTAACGACGGACGACAGACGACGGATGACGGACGACAGACGATCACAAAGGCTCACCTGTGAGCCTTCGGCTCAGGTGAGCTAATAACATGTATTGTTCAATGAGGTCATTGGGTCAAAGGTCAACAACTGAAATATTGTACGATATACATACGATACGATTGTTTTCATTTAAACCCTTTATAACAACTACCGTATATTGTTAAAAACAAATAATATCTAAATTCAGTTTTCGGAAGATTTTGATACTTTTATTATTTTGTTTTGTAAATAAATTCCAATATAAAGGTAACTTTGCAAGATTATGGTATTTATAATAAGCATATATATATAATAAACACTGAGATTCAATCTCTAGTGTATGCCTATATCAGAAACATTCAAAATGTTAACTTTTTTGTATCTAGTGACCTTTGACCCCAATTTATGGGTTCATCATACATTTTTTAATGTGGTCAAGTATAGTCTAAAGTCCCTTTCTATTACAACTTCATGACTTTCATAATCTTTCAGTGTTTTCGAATCGAATGTCACATTTTTGACGTTTTGTAAAGAAGCAAACATTACGGACGATTATATTTTGTTTTAATATTCGAGCTTTGGAACAATACTTTGTGTCCAGGTAAAAGAAACTCACTAAGTACTGCTTTAAAAAATCACTCTTGGCAACCAGTTATGACGTTTACTTCCAGACATTCTCTAAAGTTTGGTGTGTATGTTTCGAATTATTATGTCATGACTCAAATATTTATACAAATAAAGTGGTCTTAAATGTTTTGTTTTATTTTACAAGATGCCAAAATGTATAGACTTTCTATTTTCAAATTTGGTTAACATAAAAACCGCACATTGAACATATACTTGACGTTTTTGGTAACCGGAAGCTACTAGTTAAAACTCAGGTCATTCCGAGATATGTATAGCACAAATGAATACCGAATAACGAACAAAAACGAGACGTACACACCTCTGATGTACTGTCCACCAACTTGAAACATCTACTTCGCGTCGAAAGGTCACTACATCCAACAGAGAAAAGACGTATCTCAAACATCAGGCAATATCACATACCCGCCTCAAACATCAGACAATATCACATATACGCCTCAAACATCACACAGTATCACATACCCACCTCAAACATCAAACAGAATCACATACCCGTCTCAAACATCAAACAGAATCACATACCCTCCTTAAACATCAGACAGTATCACATACCCACCTCAAACATCAGACAATATCACATACCCATCTCAAACATCAGACAGTATCACATACCCGCCTCAAACATCAGACAGTATCACATATACACCTCAAACATCAGAGAGTATCACATACCCGCCTCAAACATCAGACAGACAATCATCGGACAGTATCACATATACACCTTAAACATCAGACAATATCAAATACCCGCCTCAAACATCAGACAGGTTCACGTACCCACCTGAAACATCAGACAGTATCACATATACGCCTCAAACATCTGAGAGTATCACATACCCGCCTCAAACATCAGACAGTATCACATACCCGTTCAAACATCAGACAGTATCACATACACGCCTCAAACATCTGACAGTATCACATACCCGCCTCAAACATCAGACAGTATCACATGCCCATCTCAAACATCAGACAGTATCACATATACGCCTCAAACATCACACAGTATCACATACCCGCCTCAAACATCAGACAGTATCACATACCCGCCTCAAACATCAGACAGTATCACATATACGTCTCAAACATCACACAGTATCACATACCCGCCTGAAACATCATACAGTGTCACATATACGCCTCAAACATCAGACAGTATCACATACCTGCCTCAAACATCACATAATATCACATACCCACCCCAAACACCAAATAGAATCACATAGCGGTCTCAAACATCACACAATATCACATATCCACCTCAAACATCAGACAGTATCACATCTACACCTCAAACATCATACAGTAGCACATACCCACCTCAAACAGAATTACATACCCATCTCAAACATCACACAGTATCATATAGCCGCCTCAAACATCAAACAGAATCACATACCCATCTCAAAGATCAGACAGTATCATAACCCAGCCTCGAACATCAAACAGTATCACATACCATCTCAAACATCAGACAGTATCACATATACGCCTCAAACACCAGACATTATAACATGCCCGCCTCAAACATCAGACAGTATCACATACCCGCCTCAAACATCAAACAGTATCACATACCTGCCTGTACCATCAGACAAACAGTTTCACCTACCTGCCTCAAACATCAGAGAGTATCACATATAAGCCCCAAACATCAGACAGTATCACATACCGGCCTCAAACATCAGACAGTATCACATACCCGCCTCAAACATCAGACAGTATCACATGCCCGCCTCAAACATCAGACAGTATCACATACACGCCTCAAACATCAGACAGTATCACATACCCGCCTCAAACATCAGACAGTATCACATGTCCGCCTCAAACATCACACAGTATCACATGCCCGCCTCAAACATCAGACAGTATCACATGCCCGCCTCAAACATCAGACAGTATCACATACACGCCTAAAACATCAGACAGTATCACATACCCGCCTCAAACATCAGACAGTATCACATGTCCGCCTCAAACATCACACAGTATCACATACCCGCCTCAAACATCACACAGTATCACATACCCGCCTTAAACATCAGACAGTATCACATATATGCCTCAAATATCACACAGTATCACATACCCGCCTCAAACATCAGACAGTATCACATGTCCGTTTCAAACATCACACAGTATCACATACCCGCCTCAAACATCAGACAGTATCACATACGCCTCAAACATCACACAGTATCACATACCTGCCTCAAACATCAGACAGTATCACATACGCCTCAAATATCACACAGTATCACATACCCGCCTCAAACATCAAACAGTATCACATACGCCTCAAATATCAGACAGTATCACATACCCGCCTCAAACATCAGACAGTATCACATGTCCGCCTCAAACATCACACAGTATCACATACCCGCCTCAAACATCACACATTATCACATACCCACCTCAAACATCAGACAGTATCACATATATGCCTCAAATATCACACAGTATCACATACCCACCTCAAACATCAGACAGTATCACATGTACGTCTCAAACATCACACAGTATCACATACCCGCCTCAAACACCAGACAGTATCTCATCTACACCTCAAACATCATACAGTAGCACATACCCGCTTCAAACAGAATCACATACTGGTCTCAAACATCACACAGTATCGTATACCCGCCTCAAACATCAAACAGAATCACATACCCGTCTCAAACATCAGACAGTATCTTATACCAGCCTCGAACATCAGACAGTATCACATACCCACCTTAAACATCACACAGACAGTTTTACATACCCGCCTGAAACATTAAACAGTATCACATACCCACCTCAAACATTGGACAGTATCAAATACCGGCCTCAAACATCAGACAGTATCACATGCCCACCTCAAACATCAGACAGTATCACATATACGCCTCAAACATCAGACAGTATCACATACCCGCCTCAAACATCAGACAGTATCACATGCACGCATCAAACATCAGACAGTATCACATGCCCGCCTCAAACATCAGACAGTATCACATATACGCATCAAACATCAGACAGTATCACATACCCGCCTCAAAAATCAGACAGTATCACATGCCCGCATCAAACATCAGACAGTATCACATGCCCGCCTCAAACATCACACATTATCACATGCCTGCCTCAAACATCAAACAGAATCACATACCCGTCTCAAACATCAAACAGAATCACATACCCTCCTTAAACATCAGACAGTATCACATACCCACCTCAAACATCAGACAATATCACATACCCATCTCAAACATCAGACAGTATCACATACCCGCCTCAAACATCAGACAGTATCACATATACACCTCAAACATCAGAGAGTATCATATACCCGCCTCAAACATCAGACAGACAATCATCGGACAGTATCACATATACACCTTAAACATCAGACAGTATCAAATACCCGCCTCAAACATCAGACAGGATCACATACGCACCTGAAACATCAGACAGTATCACATATACGCCTCAAACATCTGACAGTATCACATACCCGCCTCAAACATCAGACAGTATCACATACCCGTTCAAACATCAGACAGTATCACATACACGCCTCAAACATCTGACAGTATCACATACCCGCCTCAAAAATCAGACAGTATCACATGCCCATCTCAAACATCAGACAGTATCACATATATGCCTCAAACATCACACAGTATCAAATACCCGCCTTAAACATCAGACAGTATCACATACCCGCCTCAAACATCAGACAGTATCACATATACGTCTCAAACATCACACAGTATCACATACCCGCCTGAAACATCATACAGTATCACATATACGCCTCGAACATCAGACAGTATCACATACCTGCCTCAAACATCACACAGTATCACATACCCACCCCAAACACCAAACAGAATCACATAGCGGTCTCAAACATCACACAATATCACATATCCACCTCAAACATCAGACAGTATCACATCTACACCTCAAACATCATACAGTAGCACATACCCACCTCAAACAGAATTACATACCCATCTCAATATCACACAGTATCATATACCCGCCTCAAACATCAAACAGAATCACATACCCATCTCAAAGATCAGACAGTATCATAAACAAGCCTCGAACATCAAACAGTATCACATACCATCTCAAACATCAGACAGTATCAAATATACGCCTCAAACATCAGACAGTATAACATGCCCGCCTCAAACATCAGACAGTATCACATGCCCACCTCAAACATCAGACAGTAGCACATGCCCTCCCCAAACATCACACAGTATCACATGCCCGCCCCAAACATCAAATAGTATCACATACCTGCCTCTAACATCAAACAGTATCACATACCCGCCTCAAACATCAAACAGTTTCACATACCTGCCTCTAACATCAGACAAACAGTTTCACATACCCGCCTCAAACATCAGACAGTATCACATATACGCCCCAAACATCAGACAGTATCACATACCGGCCTAAAACATCAGACAGTATCACATACCCGCCTCAAACATCAGACAGTATCACATGCCCGCCTCAAACATCAGACAGTATCACATACACGCCTCAAACATCAGACAGTATCACATAACCGCCTCAAACATCAGACAGTATCACATGTCCGCCTCAAACATCAATCAGTATCACATGCCCGCCTCAAACATCACACAGTATCACATGCCCGCCTCAAACATCAGACAGTATCACATACAAGCCTCAAACATCAGACAGTATCACATACCCGCCTCAAACATCAGACAGTATCACATGTCCGCCTCAAACATCACACAGTATCACATACCCGCCTCAAACATCACACAGTATCACATGCCCACCTCAAACATCAGACAGTATCACATGCCTGCCTCAAACATCAGACAGTAGCACATGCCCTCCTCAAACATCACACAGTATCACATGCCCGCCCCAAACATCAAACAGTATCACATACCTGCCTCCAACATCAAACAGTATCACATACCCGCCTCAAACATCAAACAGTATCACATACCCGCCTCTAACATCAGACAAACAGTTTCACATACCCGCCTCAAACATCAGACAGTATCACATATACGCCCCAAACATCAGACAGTATCACATACCAGCCTAAAACATCAGACAGTATCACATACCCGCCTCAAACATCAGACAGTATCACATGCCCGCCTCAAACATCAGACAGTATCACATGCACGCCTCAAACATCAGACAGTATCACATACCAGCCTCAAACATCAGACAGTATCACATGTCCGCCTCAAACATCAATCAGTATCACATGTCCGCCTCAAACATCACACAGTATCACATGCCCACCTCAAACATCAGACAGTATCACATGCCCGCCTCAAACATCAGACAGTATCACATACCCGCCTCAAACATCAGACAGTATCACATGTCCGCCTCAAACATCACACAGTATCACATACCCACCTCAAACATCACACAGTATCACATACCCGCCTCAAACATCAGAGAGTATCACATATATGCCTCAAATATCACACAGTATCACATACCCGCCTCAAACATCAGACAGTATCACATGTCCGTCTCAAACATCAGACAGTATCACATGCCCACCTCAAACATCAGACAGTATCACATATATGCCTCAAATATCACACAGTATCACATACACGCCTCAAACATCAGACAGTATCACATATACGCCTCAAACATCACACAGTATCACATACCCGCCTCAAACACCAAACAGAATAACATACCCGTCTCACACATCAGACATTATCACAGCTACACCTCAAACATCATACAGTAGCACATACCCGCATCAAACAGAATCACATACCCACCTCAAACAGAATCACAGTATCATATACCTTCCTCAAACATCAAACAGAATCACATACCCATCTCAAACATCACAAAGTATCATATACCCACCTCATACATCAAACAGAATCACATACCCATCTCAAACATCAGACAGTATCACATACCCACCTCAAACATCAGATAGTATCACATACCAACCACGAACATCAGACAGTATCACATACCACCTCAAATATCAAACAGTATCATATACCCACCTCAAACATCAAACAGTATCACATACCCGCCTCAAACATCTGACAGTATCACATACCTGCCTATAACATCAGACAGACAGTTTCACATACCCGCCTAAAACATCAAACATTATCACATTCCCGCCTCAAACATTGGACAGCATCACATACCGCCTTCAACATCAAACAGTATCACATACCTGCCCTAAACATCAAACAATATCACATACACGCCTCAAACATGGGACAGTATCACATACCGCCTCAAATATCGGACAGTATCACATACCCACCTCAAACATAACACTGTATCACATACCAACCTCAAACATCAGACAGTATCACACACCCACATACCTGCCTCAAACATCAGACAGTATCACATACCTGCCTCAAACATCAGACAGACAGTATCACACACCCACATACCTGCCTCAAACATCAAACAGTATCATATACCCTCCTGAAACATCAGACAGACAGTATCAGTCACATACCTGCCACAAACATCAGGTAGTATCACATACCTGCCTCAAACATCGGAAACTATCACATACCTACCTCAAATATCGGAGAGTATCACATACCTGCTTCAAACATCAGAAAATATCACATACCTGCCTCAAACATTACACTGTATCAAAAACCCACCTCAAACATCAGACAGTATCACATACCCACTTCAAACATCACAGTATCACATACCATCTCAAACATCAGATAGTATCATATACCATCTCAAACATCAGACATTATCAGATACAGCCTCTACATCAAACAGTTTCACATATCCACCCCAAACATAGGACAGTATCACATACCCGCCCAAAACATAGGACAGTATCACATACCCGCCTCAAACTTCAAACAGTACCACATACCTGCCTCAAACTTCAAACAGTACCACATACCGCCTCAAACATCAGACAGTATCACATACCCACCTAAAACATCGGACAGTATCACATTCAAGCCTCAAACATCGGACAGTATCACATATCCACCTCAAACATCGGACAGTTTCACTTACCCACCTCAAACATCGGACAGTATCACATATCCGCCTCAATCATCGGACAGCATCACATACACGCCTCAAACATCAGACAGTATCACATACCATCTCAAATATCAGACAGTATCACATACCCGCCTCAAACATAACACTATCACATACCAACCTCAAACATCAGACAGTATCACACACCCACATACCAACCTCAAACATCAGACAGTATCACATACCTGCCTCAAACATCAGACAGACAGTATCACACACCCACATACACGCCTCAAACATCAAAAAGTATCATATACCCTCCTCAAACATCAGACAGACAATATCAGTCATATACCTGCCACAAACATCAGGTAGTATCACATACCTGCCTCAAACATCGGACACTATCACATACCTACTTCAAATATCAGAGAGTATCACATACCTGCTTCAAACATCAGAGAGTATCACATACCTGCCTCAAACATTACACTGTATCACAAACCCACCTCAAACATCAGACAGTATCACATACCCACTTCAAACATCACAATATCACATACCATCTCAAACATCAGACAATATCACATACAGCCTTGAAAATCAAACAGTTTCACATATCCACCCCAAACATAGGACAGTATCACATACCCGCCCAAAACATAGTACAGTATCACATTACCGCCTCAAACTTCAAACAGTACCACATACCTGCCTCAAACTTCAAACAGTACCACATACCGCCTCAAACATCAGACAGTATCACATACCCACCTAAAACATCGGACAGTATCACATTCAAGCCTCAAACATCAGACAGTATCTCATATCCGCCTCAAACATCGGACAATTTCACGAACCTGCCTCAAACATCGGACAGTATCACATACCCTCCTCGAACATCAGACAGTATCACAAATAATCTCAAACATCGAACAGTCTCACATACCCTCCTCGAACATCAGACAGTATCACATACCATCTCAAACATCAGACAGTCTCACATACCATCTCAAACATCAGACAGTCTCACATACCCGCCTTGAACATCAGACAGTCTCACATACTCGCCTCGAACATCAGACAGTATCACATACCTGCCTCAAACATCAGACAGTATCACATACCATCTCAAACATCAGACAGTCTCACATACTGTCTCAAACATCAGACAGTCTCACATACCCACCTTGAACATCAGACAGTCTCACATACTCGCCTCGAACATCAGACAGTATCACATACCATCTCAAACATCAGACAGTATCACATACCATCTCAAACATCAGACAGTCTCACATACCTGCCTTGAACATCAGACAGTCTCACATACTCGCCTCGAACATCAGACAGTATCACATACCATTTCAAACATCAGACAGTATCACATACCCGCCTCAAACATCAGACAGTATCACATACCATCTCAAACATCAGACAGTATTACATACCTGCCTCAATCATTACACTGTATCACAAACCCACCTCAAACATCAGACAGTATCACATACCCGCTTCAAATATCAGACAGTATCACATACCCGCCTCAAACATCATACAGTATCACATATCCGCCTCAAACATCAGAAAGACAGACATCGGACAGTATCACATACCCACCTCAAACATCAGACAGTATCACATACCCGCCTCAAACATCATACAGTATCACATACCCGCCTCAAACATCAGACAGACAGACATCGGACAGTATCACATACCCACCTCAAACATCAGACAGTATCACATACCCGCCTAAAACATCAGACAGTATCACTTACAGCCTCGAACATCAAACAGCATCACATACCCACCACAAACATCAGACAGTATCACATACCCGTCTCAAACAAAGGACAGTACCACGTTCCTGCCTCAAACTTCAAACAGTACCACATACCCGCCTTGAACATTAAACAGTACCACATACCCACCTCAAACATCAGACAATATCACATTCCTGCCTTGAATATCAAACAGTATCACATACCGCCTCAAACATCAGACAATATCACATTCCCACCTTGAACATCAAACAGTATCACATACCACCTCAAACATCAGACAGTATCACATACCCGCCTCAAACATCTGACAGTATCACATTCACACCTCAAACAACAAACAGTATCACATATACACCTGAAACATTAGACAGTATCACATACCCGCCTCAAACATCACACAGTATCATATACCCATCTCAAACATCGGACAGTATTAAATACCCACCTTAAACATCAGACAGTATCACATACCCGCCTCAAACATCAGACAGACAGACATCAGACAGTATCACATACCCACCTCAAACATCAGAAAGTATCACATACCGAACCTCAAACATCAGACAGTATCACATACCCGTCTCAAACATCACACAGTATCATATACCCATCTCAAACATCGGACAGTATCAAATACCCACCTTAAACATCAGACAGTATCACATACCCGCCTCAAACATCAGACAGTATCACATACCCGCCTAAAACATCAGACAGTATCACATACCTGCCTCAAACATCAGACAGTATCACATACCCGCCTCAAACATCAGACAGACAGACATCAGACAGTATCACATACCCACCTCAAACATCAGAAAGTATCACATACCCACCTCAAACATCAGACAGTATCACATACCCGCCTTAAACATCAGACAGTATCACAAACCCGCCTTAAAGATCAGACAGTATCACATACCTGCCTCAAACATCAGACATTATCACATACCCGCCTCAAACATCAGACAGACAGACATCAGACAGTATCACATACCCACCTCAAACATCAGAAAGTATCACATACCCACCTTAAACATCAGACAGTATCACATACCCGCCTTAAACATCAGACAGTATCACATACCCGCCTTAAACATCAGACAGTATCACATACCAACCTCAAACTTCAGACAGTATCACATACTAGATTCAGTAAAGAAACACTTTTTTATATTTCATTCCTATTGAGAACGGGCTATACGTAATACTATTATTTCCAATATCCGACAGTTGCTTTGGATTTTTAAGACTAATCAACATACACAAACAAAACACGTTAATCTTTGAAAAGTTCAAGTGTTGTTATACGATTTAAAGGGTAAATAACCATATTATTATGGTACTTATAAGACATAATAAACTTACTGTCACGTGGCACGGTATCGTCATAATCCAATCGTCGTGGCTGCGGAGTCGCAGATCTCTGAGCTCCAGTAACAGTCTTTGGCCGTGCTCCAAGGAAACCAATTTGATGTTGTTGCATATCTGATGAACTCACGTCCACGAAGAAGGGCGAAGCTGCTACCGTTGGTGACGACGATAATAAGTGGCTATCTGTTGAACTTTTGGTTTGGGACCTCGGGTGAGAATATGTGTGGACAATAGACGACGACGACGATGCGTCAGATACTGGCGATGGACGACCGCCGGCAGAGCCTGCACGCATTTGATCCAGGTGCGCGCCACTATACGTAGAATGATGTTCTGTTGTGACTGATGTTGGAATTCCCGTAGCGCACGTTTGGACTGGTTGAGTTCCCGCCATTGGAATATGTCGAGACCGGTCAGATGCGAATGTTGAAAGAGTTGAGGAAGAAAGTGACACGCGCGATTGCCTAGCAATATTACTGACTGGTTGACTGGTATCACTAGTCACACAATCATCGTCATCATGTTGAGATTTGAAGTCGTCATAGCTAAAGAAAAGAAGTTTTTTTGACGAATTCCAATGAGACATCATAAAACGGTCAATCCAGTAATTCCAAAGATGTATGAGTAATCACAATTGTTTATTACTTTTTTCGTTGATTAAATATGATATTAACACGTAACCGTGGCGTCCGTAAAATTTGTAATAGGTGCCAAAATTGGAAAGAAATAAGAACTGCCTATTTTCGAGTGGGGTGGGCAGTGGTTTGCTTAAACCTTTCGCTTGTTCTTAAATTTTAGAATTTGGTCACATATCGCAATCATGGTAATGCTTTATTTAGTTTAATATATAAATTTGTCTAAAATGTTTGCTTTGAAAAGTGTAAAAGTCGTCACTAGTAAACATTTCAATTCGCGCATACCGCCATAAAATAATTATGGAATCGCCCATAATCAAACTCTCGGGTGATGATGTATACCTCCGCCTTTCACAACTGTGGATGCTGGCGTGGAGTTACCGTAGTTATACAAGTAGGCGAGGTGTACTCGTGTGTGTGATTGAGATAACTATTATAATTTTTACACCCTGTGAACATAAAACTGTATAAAGATATAAACATTTGACTATTTGAAACGCAGTCAACACATTTATGCCGTTATTATAAACTACTATGTTTGTCAAGTTAGCAGAATAGCGAATTCTAACTCAAAACAGTAGAATGACGGAATTATTATCATTTTCTTTTTTACATTTTGTTAGCAGAATGACATAATGTCACCGTCAGCTCTTTCTGCCATTCGACGAAGCCGATCCATCATTCTTAGTTTCATCTTAAATTCGTGTGTTGTCTGTCCAGCATCGGACTCGGCCCGATAGGTGAGTCGTGGGTTCGACACACCGCCACGGCTATGGGTAGCGTTATTGAGTAAGACAATTTATCCACACGTGCTTAGTACTGGTTTACAGGAAGTCATCGGCATGATTTATCTAAGTAAAAGTATCAAAGTAGAATAAAAAAACAAACGAAAGAACTCAAATTCGGGGGCATGTTCCCCCGAATTCTTTTTCCATCTAGGCTGTCCGCGTAGGTGCGTTTTGGCTTATATTTCTAATGTTTTAGGGGCCTGGTTATTCTTAACACTAACCTTGAATTCATTGTTTCATAACCAAATAAATTCATATAACGTTGTTAAATATCTGGATCATATTCAATGGTTTTGTGTTGCGAACTTATAGTTTACCCCTCTATCCCATAGTTGTCCGATATGACACTGTTATTGTTTTCGATTTCTCAGATAAAAGTACAGGTACATATCTACAGTATCTATAGGAAGAAACGTATTTTGCTTGCAGATTTTTCACTTTTTATTGCGTCATTCTGCCATTCGAAGACGCCGCCGGTGAACTATGTACAACCACCATTATTAGTTATTCGAATACGTCGTTTAATTAAAGGAAATATTAGGAAGAAACGCTTTACCGTCTTAAGAATAAAACTATTTTTAAAATGGATAAAAAGCATCTTATTATCATCAATAAATAAAATCCGAATAGTTTGGTATGTCAAATCCACCAAAAAGTGACAAAATCGATATTTAGATAGGAGTGGTAAACTTGAAACGAAATTTCCGTTCTAAAAAATAGACCGCGCTTAAATGCTGCTTGAACACATTTACATCACCATTCTGACAATGTCTAAGATAATAAAGCAAGTTTTACTTCAGGTAAACCCGTATAAGGCATCAAATTAAAATTAAAATTAGATCACATGACTCATTTAATACGTCACACAATATGTTGCCATTTTAACCGGGAAATCTATTTTAGTCAGTCTAACCTAGGCACGTAGCCCAAGTTATTAGGAAAGCTCTTTTTAGTATATTAATTTGACATGTTTAAACATGGGTGAGCATATATAGGCATGCTATACCGATAAAAAATGTTTTCAGCAAATTCTTAATTTTTTTAAAATCCTGACATATTCCCTTTAAATTATTCGAATACACTCATCCAATTCAGAAACGCAAAAGATGCACAATGATACCTAAAACACTTAGTAGATATTTAACCTGTATTTCGAGTGAGGGGTCATACATACGGTACTAATTGTGAATTTGACATGAAGCACCGATGGTATTCAGGGCGTTGTTTTGTTCCCATTTATAGAGATATGTCAATGAAACTTGCACAGATTACGCATTTTATATTGTTATTGTTGTGTATGAAATTTGAATAAATATGAATCATGGTAACACTGTTGAATATATCATTGTACAACATTTGCGTTTCTAATCGGTTGGGTGTATGAATTTGCCATATTTCTTTGTAAAACTTGGTAAATGGCTAAATTTTGCCGATTGCTCAATAAACCTGAAACTATTGAAACTTAATACCACGTGCACAGCTTGAATGTGTGGTATCAAGTGTTTGAATGTGTGTTATTAATGGCAGATCTACTCTTTAAAAAACGGTGTACGCACCCTACCCCACTAAACTCCCGTATTTTTATTAAACTTTGATATATTTCTGCTAGTACTGAAACATATGTACATCCATTCAGATTTGCTGGTACGCCCCGAATTACGCCCCCTCTAAACTAAAATCCGGGATCAGCCCCTTGATATCAGCCGGATAGAGGATATGAAATATTCGAATGGGTGAAATCACGCATTTTCATACATGACATCGCCATTTCAAATTTTGAATATGTACTATCACATATACAAATACACAATATCACAATCGAGAATGTGATATCACACGGGCGAAAAGAGATGGGCGTGTCCCTAAAAGAAAATTTGCTTCTGGTAAGATTTATTTGTGCACGGAATGATAAATTGTTTTGACAAGTTAATTGCCATTAATCCCAGAAGGTGTAAGACCCATGAGGAATAGTCACATACATATGGTTACAAATATGGCAACACAATCTAATAAACATCATATAACATAATTATATACAATATCACAAAGCCCTTAATTCTATAATATTATATTTTGTTCGACTATAGACGACCGTTAACTCTGGTATACATTAAATATTTTGATATTAGAGTTACTTCCCATATATCATAACGCAGTAGTTAATCTGGGCTGCGTTCAGCACCGTTAAATACTGTCTGGTTCCCTAAATTTATTGCGTACTGTGTGCTAATTTGAGGTTGAGCCAGCGTCAGCTAACTTTAACCGAACTGAACACAGTCCTGATTGAAACATTAACAAAATAGTTTATTCATCTCGGTCAAAATGACCATGTCGGAAGAGAATTCGTTTTTAATTATTAACTTTTTTTTTCTTTTTTTTTTATTTCGAAATTACCATATTACAGAATAACAATATAATGTTTATATCGGTTTATACAAAAAATACATTGTAAAAGAAAACATTATATAACAGTATGCAGTATTACAGCATATACTTAAAGTTGAGTTTGTATTGGTTGATCGAAGTCTCACTTTGCCTTAACATTTAGAATTAAACAAACTTACACATTTAGATAAATTTTTTTAAAAAGAACACCTGAATCAGTAATCATATCTTTTTTTGTAAATCTATATATAGATTATATATTTAATTGAAACATCGATATTTATTTGATCCATATATGTAATCATCGCGAGACTTCGAACGACCAGTACTTAATATATAGTGTATATTCTAGTAGTTCTTTACATTTTTCTCTCAATTAAAACATAGTAGGTTATTAAGTATACTGTTAGATATTTTGGTAAGTAATATTGTATTTTTATATCAAACGATATGATAATTATAATTTCAAATATTTGTACATAATTCTATTTAATAACAGAAAGAAAATGTTTTAGTCTTTATTGCGATCGTATAACATAATTATATACATATCACAAAGCCCTTAATTCTATAATATTATAAACAAATAAGGTTTTGTTCGACTATAGACGACCGTTAACTCTGGTATACATTAAATATATTGATATTAGAGTTACTTCCCATATATCATAACGCAGTAGTTGACCTGCTACTGTCTGGTTCCCTAAATTTATTGCGTACTGTGTGCTAATTTGAGGTTGAGCCAGCGGCCAGGAAAATATGTTAGCTAACTTAAACCGAACTGAACGCAGCCCCGATTGACTTTGTCAAAATGACCATGTCTGAAGAGAATTCGTTTTTAATTATTAACTGTTAATACGCTAACGAATCCTCGTCCCAGGGGTGGTGACAGTAGCGAAAGGCGACATAATTTTCCGAAGATGTGCTATACACGCTGTGCTGCGCAATTTATTGTATAATAATAAATATAAGTAGGTTTCAGTGAAATGTCTATTAAAGGCAGTGTATCAGGATTTTTCACAATTCTAAAATTGCCGAAAAACATTTTCCCCAATATACAATGCCTATATAAATCAGACTCACTGACCTCTTTTGGTCAAAAATATATCTTTTTAAACATACCAAAATAATATATTGAAAACTTGGGCTACGCGCCTAGGTTAGATTAAAATAGATTTCTTGCTTAAAATTATATTACCATTATATAACTATACATACATATTTTATTGATTATATTTTTAAACATATAACACGAGTAAAATAGCTAAATTAAATAGTGAGTGAAAAACTGAAATTACCATTACTATTTATTTTATAATTTCACTGTTTTAAATGCAGAATTAATTGACCGAAATTACCTATAACTCGTTAATTGACTCACACCCCGGACCTACAGATGAAGGAGGTAGAAATAAAACTTTGTACTGCAGTGATTTATTTTTTCCTAGCATGTGTTAAATGGTTAGTATATTAGAAATCACCACTGAAAATTTGATGCTGACACCAGCTTTCTGGGCAATTCTGTGTCATTTCATAATTGTTGGTTCGAACCGCATCGTGGGCGAATAGTTGACATAGTGTTATCTGGAAATTGATAGTTCTCACAGAAGCATTGAATTTAAAAACAACCAATCTGGTCAAGGTATGCTTTTTGTACCTTTATAATTGCATATCTTGAACGAGTGAAGAATTAGAGCCCAGACATATGCTGCAGATTTTGTTTTTTTCACTGTGTTTTTGACATAATTGTTACAATGGAGCCCTATGGGAAATGTAATAGAGATCTGAGACATAAAATGCATTAATATATATTATATGCGTGCTATAACCGGCCCGCTCTCAGCCCCCAACATGCACCAACTAAACAAATTGTCGATTCTTGCACAAATTTTCGGACAGTGGTAGTAATTGGGCGTGCCTTGAGAAAACATGTATGAGGTGTCATTTTCATAACCTTTACTGGCCTACACCGGTATTTATGACCTACTGAACACTTACTTATTATGTATTAGTTTGCACACCTGTAACAAAGATATAGTCTTTGATGGGCGGGTATGTGTAACATAATACATGTGTAAGTCGCTGTGAACCATGCCAGCGGCCTAATGATGCGATATAAACATTTATGGTACAGTTTGTGCACTGGAGTACATTCCGCCCTTTTGTTTACAATAACAAACACGTACATGCATCTAGGCAGGTCATTCAGTGCGTTGTCGTAATCGGCGATAACACTATATCGCGATAATCGAATTTCTTACCGCTGGAATTTCAAATTGACATGATTAGTTTACTTTGACGCAAACACGCCAATAGTGAAAGTATGTCTTACATATATATAGGTTGAATAATATTAGAATGGCATTAACGGCGTAACCTCTCCTGATGCGTTTATATCGAATTAATTCGACTGTTGTTGTACATTCGTTGTAGAAGATGGATAGCGGCATATTTCCATTTAAGCTAATTTGAAGGCAAGAAAGTGGAAAAAAACTACGTAACTTCTTATTTATAGTGTTTTTGAAACCGTAAGTGAAACCAAATTAGGTTGTAGGGTTCAATTGGTGCTACATCTCAAGTTAGAAAAAGAAAGAGATCCAGGAGAGTATACAATGTATCACTTTAAGATCTTTATTATTTTGTTTATTTAGGCCATTTCGCCTTTGCAGTTGATGCAAAATTGCAGTTTTATTATGAAAGTCTAACTACGATTGGTGATGAAATATTGTCTGGTGACAGTGTAATGCATTAGAAGATGAGTATTATTTAGGAATTGAATAAAAACTATGTAGACTTAAGAACAATATATATTAAACAACACTTTTCGAAATATTCAAGTTACCTGAAATTTACAAAACTTATCAATAGCGGCATATGAGATTCTGATAATAGGAAGTTGTCATATTTATAAAGGTTTTTTTTTCTCTCAAGAAAGTCGTATGTTTTTGAATGAATATTAATTTCATAACAATATTTAATTAAACATTTACAACCAACAGTAATAGTAACAAATGCAAATTCATTATTTGGTTATATTCCGTCTGATCATGAAGTTCGTTGGTAACTTTTGGTCTTTTTGTATGATATTTTACGTGTTGTGGTTTTAGTAAACACTGGATGTCTCGCACAGTGAGACTTTTAAAAACGTAAACATGTTATTGTTTTAAAAATGAAACTATAGCTACGATTAATGATATTTCAAACACTTCCTATATCAAATTTAACATTACGCATGTTTATAATAAACTGTATTTTTTCTTCATGCCATCTTACTATTAATAAATTAAATCATGCTATTTGTATTATGAAGCCATATATGGCTTAAAATAATAATAAAAGATTATTTAAATGATATCGAATGTAGTTCCCCGTAAAGTAAGTTGTTTCCTCGTCTTTCATTTGCATGTGCGCTTCATACTTAATATATTTTGAATTGTTTCCAAGGAAAAGATCTTAGCATGAAAATATCAAAATTTAAGAGTTAAACAGAAAACAATCTTGAATGTATGAACTACTGGCCTTTCACGTTGTCGGTGGTAATGACCTGTCCTTCTTACACATTTATTCAAAGTTGACAAAATATCTGGGATTTTATTATTAGAGGTTTTGGAAATTTAGTTTATAAAGGGAAAATCAGAGATGAATCACACACTGTAATCAACATGTGCCGCATGCTTCGGGGTTATATGAGCACAACAGCAACTAGCCTGTTATAATAATACAAAATGTTATAATTGGCCAATGGCACTTTTGTAACAACAACAGCAACAACAACAGCAACAACATCAACAACAATAACAACAACAACAACAACAACAACAACAACAACAGTAGCGGCAACAACAACAACACCAATGCAGCTTCAACAACAACAACAACAACAGCAGCGGCAACAACAACAACACCAATGCAGCTTCAACAACAACATCAACAATGATAATAATAATAACAATACTAACAATAATAGTAGTAACAATAATAATAATAAGAATGAAAAACTGAAGTACTGTATATCAATAATATATAAGTCTAATATATGTTCATAATCCAAGACTGAACAGGGCGACGTTCAATGGAGAAATGACAGCCCTAGACATGGGCGGTGAAATATGCCAGAATAGACTGGGATGTAGAAACGTAACGGGGCTACACTTGAGTTGTTAGTAGCTTAATATGTTGCATACGGGTTTCTGCTTCAGCCTCAAGAGTATAAAACGGCTAATCATAACTACTTTCCTGTCTTGCACCATAATTGCTAGAGTAAATAAAAACTAAAATTCACCATTTATCCATGATTGTCTCCACTACGTAATGCCATTTACACAATGGCATAATGTGTTAAGTTACGGCTCTGTGAAGGTTTTTAAGTTAATATACTAACATAGCTTGTAAACAACACATAGGAAGGTCAATGACGTTAATATCATCCAGTCGTCTTTCATTTTGAAAAACGCAATAATAGAATTAATGATAGATATGCATTGCAAAGAAAACTCCAGAAAAAGCTCTTGATTGAATTAATATATTTATTAGAGCTTGCGATATTTTGATACCTCCTATTACACAAGAAGGGTTCTTTGACTGTTCGATTACGGTTTATATTCTAGTCGATCTGAGAGTGTTTCAACTAATTCTTGTAAGCGAGATGGTAAGTGTGACACAGACCGGGCATGGATTAATAAGACTAATGAACATTGCTAATTAAATGTAGGAGATTTTCTGTTTTAGAGAATCAAAGACTATGCAGCCATGGCATACCAAAACAAGTTGTTCATGGATAGTCAAATCGATAAATAATGAGAAAAGTGGTATAGGGTTTATGCTACTCAAAATGGACTGGTTTAGTGGTTTGTCTAATTCTGATGAGTAAAGCTACAACATAATTTATCCATGTTTGATTAAAATCTAATAAAACCAATAACTATAGAAACATAATTTTATTTTGATATATGTCACAATCCGTAGGAGATACATCTCCTAATTTCGGTGATACAAATAAGCCTTTAATGAAATACGGTAAAATACCACGTGACTATTTGTTATTCACGGCCTAGTAGTTATATTCATGGTTATGATATTAGTTGACAAAGTGGCTGGCCCTTTGGGCACATCTAATTACCATTAAGCATGCATTAGAATCTCGTTCAGGTATTCTACACCTCTGTTGTTTGATGCAATGTTTTTATATATATATATATATATATATATTTAAACAAGAAGGTCATTTCAGCAGTGACGTACTCGACTGCAAAATTCAAACGCACATTTGACAAGCATGAAATATTGAACGACCGGTCATTGCCATGACCTAGGTATACCGACAACCATCGCTTGGCAGCGGTAGTTTGTATGAAACTGCCTTCAACTTTTGGTACTTAACAAAGCGCAGCCGAACTAAGTTTGCTATACTATTGTCTTGCCGCTACTACTATACTGCTACTACTGGAATCCTTCATGGCCGAGTGGTCTAAGGCGGCGACTCAAGATCAATTACCTCTCAACGCTAAGGTGGTAGACTTGAGTCCCGCTCGTCACAACTTTACGTGAGAAAGTTCGCTATTTACTTGCAGCAGGACGGTGGTTCTACTCAGATTCATTCTGAGGTCTTCCTCCATCAATAAAACTGGATATGCCTTATACAGCCTGAAACTGAATTGAAAATGGCATTGAACCCCTTTAAAAGAAACAAAAATAACTACTACTACTATTGTTTCTACTACTACTAAGGTTGTTGCTACTGTTGCCACTACAACTGCTGCTACTACATCTTCTATTAAAACTGCATATACTACCAAACAAATGGATGGTCCCAATGCACGTTTATTAAAATTTTGTTCATGTTTCTTTCAAAACTAACATGTGTAACATGTGAAAGCAAAAAAAAACGTGTCAGCAGCTTTTGTTTTGGGACAAATCATCAGTTTTCCTTTGGAAAGAATACATTTTTTCTACATTTTGACAGTGTCCATTATGATGTTTTATCACTGTTACAAGTTGCCGCGTTCGAAATATGCGACCTGGTCTCATGTTTAATGTTAAACATGACAGGGTCATTTGTTCGCCTTTGTTTTCACCGACAACCGACCGCTGTCCGTTTAATATTAACCGATTACTGGGCGCCAACATGTTTCATATGTTTATAGTTTACTTCACTTGTTTGTACTAAAATAACAACAACAAAAATTCGTGCACCCTACCACTTGCGTTTTTCAGCCTTCAGTCTGTAAATTCTCTATACCACAAAGCTGAATGAAAATGGAATGGTAAGAATAATAGGACGAAATAGTCTATGTACGATAGACAATCAACACAATTAGGTTTAAAGAGACACTTCAGGGAGAAGGGGTGATTTTCGAAAATGGTGATTGAAAATAAAATAAAATATACTCTCATGGTCTTAAATGTCATTTTTAGCCATTTCTGTAATAAATAATCACAGTTTGGCATGTTTTTGCCTCAAATAAATCATAATTTATATGGAATTAAATGAAAAAACACTAATTTTTTAATGATTGATAAGTGCAAATTTTAATATAATTTGGTAAGATAATATCTCCAAAGTTACATGAAATTAAATTGTTTTGCTGTGGTTTTTTTTGTTGGATTTAGGTTAAACAAATATATTTTGGTAAAATAAGTGAAATACACGCTGCAAAATTATGACATTGACTAAAAAAGAGGTCATTAAATAAATTCTAAATTTAAAAGTGCCTTTGAACAGTTTCGGTAAAATGATGGGGTCTGTCGTATTTGACCATATGTGGCGTACTGACTGTTTGATAACATTGGACTATATCAGTGACCAGGGGCGCTGTGTTATAACGCACGTACTGATGATGGAAGATTAAAAGTGAGTTTCATACCTAATTAACAGCAGCGTGTTAATTAGACCAGATATGTCGATGTCTGACCGCCAGGGGGCGTCTACAACAGACGATATTGACAGGCTACCATATAAAAGTTAGATTAAATCGACAATTTTGAATAATGAAGTACATGTATATTACACATCGAGATAGAATGAATAATATACGTGGTAAAACTTGAATTCGTTTTGACAATATTTAAACCTATTTATTTCATTTCGATTGTGACACAAGTTCTTACAACTTGGAAAAATCACGCTCGAAGTCTTCCTGGGTTGAGGTAGTACTAAGTATATACGGAAAATGTGTTTCGCTCAAGGACACCACAGATAGACGTGGCGAAGGATCGAACCCACAACCATCCGATCATCCGGTGCTCTAACTCTGGATCACGTACTCCAAGTTTTAGACAATGGTCAGCTGGAACAGACGCAACAAAGACTTTGTTTTTGTTTAAAATTTAGTTTGAGGACCTCTGGGAAGATTGGACGAGCTGAGTTTCGTTTTATAAGTATTAACTGGTTATAAGTTTTATCAAGGCAACATTGCACAAAATAGCAAAATGTAAACGGAAGAAGGACAGGAGACAAAAAAGAAGAAAAAGAAAAGAAAACACCTCAAATGATTTTAATTACGCACGACTTTTATTATCAATCCAGTTATTTATTAATTATATGGTTGTTTTCATTTATTTTAAACAACATATATTCTACAATTTCCTTTTGCATATAATCCACATTACGCCAAGGAAACTGATTGAGATTTTGTGAAACCTCGCATGTGCACTTAAAGTCTTTCGAAATCTCGTTTTCAATTATCTTAACATTCATTCTTTTCAGGAATACAAATCATAATTCTCACTCTGCAAAACGAAGTTTTCAAGAAAACAAAACCATTTCAAACAATTTATGTTTAAAATTGTTGAAGTACTTTTGATTACCAAATGTGTAAACTGCAACAAAAACACGGTGGAACTTTATTTCAAGCTGCCAAACTTTTAATACAAGGTCATGTTGATCGAAACATTATATCATATCCAATGTTACATACAATTTACATTTTATCAATGACTTAATTATTCATATGTCTCTGATTTTACGAATAAGAAACCAATTGACTGTTAATTCTACATAATTAATTTGCCAAACAAATTTAGCAACATTTAATCAAGAGATGCTAGTTTTCTCTCCTACACACGAGTATATAACCTTTGACCACACAAGTTTTAAAAATCAAAAGTGCATAAAGTGGTATGACTGAATCAACGATTTGCACGTGTTCTTTACGCGAACATAATTTCAGACAACACTGACTGAAAAAATAAACAAAATTGTTGTTTTTTTAAATTACTTCGGATACATTTAGAAAGCCTCGCGTTTCTGAAAAATGTATGACGAAGTGCCTTTTGGTGTTGCTTTGTCTTTATTAAAACGAACAGATGTTATACATGTACTTCTGGAGTTTAGCTGCAAGGGTAATCTGTTTTGAACGAAGGAAATATATATTTCCGACTTCCATATTAGAGTTATTTTTTGGACATAATCTTAGTAAACCATGCACACACATGTACATATATATAATGGGCAACAAGGACAACATCGTCGACGTAACTTCAATTTTCCTTTTTCGTGTACGTTATACTGCTGCATACAGATAAGAGATGATGAGGCATTTTTATGGATTCTTTCTTACTTGTTTTAATGTCAAATAAATGGCAAACCCATGACAACGTATCAGTAATATACAGCTTTTAAATGTACTCACTTTTCTAAACAAAGAAAATATCTCACTTTTTAATAAAAATTACCTTTAGTAGTGTTTTTTTCCAGGAGCACAGGCATTCTTTATTAGTTTCTGCTCCTTACAACTGTTGAAGCTGTCGTTTATTAGACATTCATGATGGCGTGTCACAGCAGGCTATAAATTAAGAAAAAAGAAAACATTTAAAAATGTGTCCGAAGATGCGTACGACCTTTTTAAATGTCATCTCCTTTCGATACAGTCTGTTTGGTTTGACGTCACATATACTATCGGCGATTATTGAAAATGTCTTTTTAGTAATATTACGATGATGACATGTGACATAATACATTACAGGGTCAGCTTCACCTGACATTTCTTAATTAAGTTTTGGCATGAATAAAATGTTTGGTAAAATTGATTATTTCTTTCAATAGTTTATCACTAAAATCCTTATAAAGTACACAATAATGAAAGAAAATAAGTATATATTATAAATTTGACAAACCAATTCGGATTTTTAGTAATAATTATTGTTTAGATTCCCTTGTTTTGTTCGAGGAAGTAATTGACTTGCGGATTTAATCAAGACATATCATATTCATTTTCAACAAACTCGGATGCATGCCTTTTCATGTTGCTTACTTTTTTATTTGAAAATTGAATAAAAAGTAAATACAATTGCATTTAACACTTATTTATGTTAAACAACATTATATAATTGATTAGTTCAGAAAGCAGACATTGTTTTCTGTTTAAATATTGTATTAATGGTTTGATTGATATAACCTTTCAACGTCTCCGTAACCACAACATATAAACAGTTGGTTAACCCGATGATTGAGAACACATGATAAAAGATGCTACACATATACATGTCTAATAATGAACGTCATCCCGAAAATGATGGAGATGTATTGATGAAAACAAAATCTGTCACTGTAAGAACCAGGAGTAATATATACGAGCCTTTAAAGACAATACATATATTTGATTTAAAACGGGATGCGGTTAAATACATTAACGTATAGATTCACAACTGCATTTTGACTGGCATTAATGTTAATGTCATTTCAGATTTGTATGTGTAGTAAACGTGCATGGTGACACTTATTGTTCGTGCGGTTCGTTTCGTTCCAGCAGTACGTCGTGAGTTTTTGTCATTTTCTAAATATTCTGTTTTTTAAAACTTACTACTGAGGGTCTATTAGGGGGTGTACCCATATGACATATGCACAATATAAATGATCTCATATGGCATATGCAAAAAATACTTATTTATATATGGAGAAAATATGATATTTTTTTCTGTGGACCAAGACCACTCCACGTACTGCCATATCAATGTTTTCATCGCCGTGTGACTTGGTTTTCCGCAAACCATATCTGACTATAACCCTACTGCGATCATTACAAAGTTATCATACTTTTTGGCGTACGGTGGTAATTCTATTATCATGTTAGGAGCTTAAAAAGGCTTGAAAATAGATCAAAATAGATCAAAACACCAAAAACAGAAAAAAATATATTAGAATTTTAATTCAATTTTCAAACAGAATATGAAAAAAATCAATAACCTGATATGGCATATGCCAAATATTAGTTCGCCTATATGGCATATGCCAAATATTAGTTCGCCTATATGGCATATGCCAAATATTAGTTCGCCTATATGGCATATGCAAAAACCCTAACAGAGCCTCACTGCTGTAAACAGTGAATTGTTGGCCGGGATGGATATCTCCTATCAATCCACACTTTGCAGTCGGAGAAGCACCACGTTAAAATGCAATTAGCATCAGCATATTTGCGCCTCTGTCGTGTACTGTTAGATTCCTTATAGAAGACAATCATACCCGTCGTCAAATTTAAAATATTTGTGTATGTTTTGTTCGTGTTCTGTTTTAGTCATGCTTATATTCGGCATGACTTTTATTGGTGTTCTTTGTCTCTTTTTATATTGAATTGAAAACTGACCTTCGTTTGCGGTTGACAACGTATTCTAAAGGAAACACACATTTTTTTAAGTTTACCACTATAATCGCTTTGTTTAACTTAGATTTTAACTTGATATGATCAACTTGTCTTCCTTTCCGAACGTTTATCTCACATCGTGGTTACTACATTATCTTTACATCGGATATATTTCACGCGATCTACTGACTAATCAATAACAACCGCAGCTGGGCGACCATAGTCTATACTACTTATAACTAATTAGGAGCATTAATTGTTGCCTAAAGTTGGTCTGTGGTTACAGGTCCTTTCATAATGGGGACACATCACGAAGGGGCAGTATGTCGCTATGTATTGATGAAGGCGACACATCTGGCCACAAGCGCCATCAGTCCTGCATATTCCAATATTATATATGATGCGACAATATAAATATCAAAAAACAAATTTGGTAACTGCGTTTAAATAATTTTTGGTTAAAATTAAAAGTACATGGGCTTAGACGCGAAATGACAAATTATGTGAACAGAGGTTTTGTCCAATTCGTCAATGATGACAGATTGAAAAGAGGTTTATGCGAGTCATCTATACAAACCATTGAAATCAGACGTCTAATCACAATATCAGCTTGGTCGACATTTGGCTCGTCATTGATATTCGACGACGTGACGAGTGCCGTTTCAAGATATATGTCGAGTCGAGTGTTCCAGTTCAACATGAAAATCAAACACCGAGATGGAAGTCGTTTAGCATGACATTCTGGTCCGCCTTTCAACCCAAATGACGAGCTGAATCTCGATCTAGCTCGACCTTCCAACTTGACCTTCAAAATAAATGTCGAGTCGAGTGTTAATATTACAGTTCAACACAATCAAATGTCGAGCCGAATGCCAACTTAATCATACATTACAGCGATACGTTCGAAATGATGTCGACTAAGCTTGATATTTCAACTCGACCTTCAGTTTCAGTGTCAAGGCGAATATTGACCCCGCTGACGCTCCATTGAATGTCTATGTCAAGCTGAATTGCCATCGAACTCGACATTTCAGTTAGAGAGTACCTATTGTTTTCAGTTTATCTATTTGTTACTCAGTCTGATACTATCAATACATTTCAGTAATAGTCTATAATATGTCTATTTGTTACTCAGTCTGGTACTACCAATACATTTCAGTAATAGTCTATAATGTGTCTATTTGTTACTCAGTCTGGTACTATCAATACATTCAGTAATAGTCTATAATGTGTCTATTTGTTACTCAGCCTGGTACTATCAATACATTCAGTAATAGTCTATAATGTGTCTATTTGTTACTCAGTCTGGTACTATCAATACATTCAGTAATAGTCTATAATGTGTCTACTTGTTACTCAGTCTGGTACTATCAATACATTCAGTAATAGTCTATAATGTGTCTATTTGTTACTCAGTCTGGTACTATCAATACATTCAGTAACAGTCTATAATGTGTCTATTTGTTACTCAGTCTGGTACTATCAATACATTCAGTAACAGTCTATTATGTGTCTATTTGTTACTCAGTCTGGTACTATCAATACATTCAGTAACAGTCAATAATGTGTCTATTTGTTACTCAGTCTGGTACTATCAATACATTCAGTAATAGTCTATAATGTGTCTATTTGTTACTCAGTCTGGTACTATCAATACATTCAGTAACAGTCTATAATGTATATATTTGTTACTCAGTCTGGTACTATCAATACATTTCAGTAATAGTCTATAATGTGTCTATTTGTTACTCAGTCTGGTACTATCAATACAATCAGTAACAGTCTATAATGTGTCTATTTGTTACTCAGTCTGGTACTATCAATACAATCAGTAACAGTCTATAATGTGTCTATTTGTTACTCAGTCTGGTACTATCAATACAATCAGTAACAGTCTATAATGTGTCTATTTGTTACTCAGTCTGGTACTATCAATACATTCAGTAATAGTCTATAATGTGTCTATTTGTTACTCAGTCTGGTACTATCAATACATTTCAGTAATAGTCTATAATGTGTCTATTTGTTACTCAGTCTGGTACTATCAATACATTCAGTAATAGTCTATAATGTGTATAAGCGGGTGAAGTAACTGACAATACATTCAGTAACAGTCTATAATGTGTATAAGCGGGTGAAGTAACTGCCAATACATTCAGTAACAGTCTATAATGTGTATAAACGGGTGAAGTAACTATCAATACATTCAGTAACAGTATAATGTGTATAAGCGGGTGAAGTAACTGTCAATAAATTCAGTAACAGTCTATAATGTGTATAAGCGGGTGAAGTAACTGACAATACATTCAGTAACAGTATAATGTGTATAAGCGGGTGAAGTAACTGTAAATACCTGTTAATGATCTATGATTATGATCAACTAACCAATTTTTTATAAACTGAATTATTATATGCTTAACAAATCATAAACGTTCTATAGTCGTAATCAAATAAGTAACTTTCGATATTTTTTATTCTAGTAAATTCAACATATTAGTAACTTTCGATAATTTCTGTTTGGGTCAGTTAAACACGTACTAGTATAGGTCAGTTTCAGCTGACCAAACTAACATTTTCTAATGGTATATACCTGTATATAATTTAACTTATCACGATTTATAACTTTCAGTTTTATTTACTTGGGTTGGCTAAACAAGACATTTTATATATATATTTATGCAAACGTAATTGTATCTGAGAGTTTAATCATTAGTCTGTAACAGAGGCGGCAAATCAAATGTTAGTTTATACTAATGTATTTAAGCTCGATTGCGATGAAATCTCAGAGCTTATATTAATCACTCTCGAGTTCGCTTCCTGTGTAGAACCAGTACTGAATGTTGTTTTAGAGGCATCGAGTGGAGCTGGGAATCGAAGCCGCAACCTCTGGCGCGAGTAGCCAACACTCTATCCGCTGCACTACCGCCAAGCTTAATACAATGTTAACTATATATGTATGTGTGTACATATCAATTGTGTTAAGTTAAAGCATATGCACGTATAGACCATTGGAAAATGTTGATTTGATCAGCTGGAATTTACTTATATACCCATACATATAGAAGCCGAGCGTCATTCCCATAACAGATCATGAGTGGTTGAGCAAACACATAGAAATAAAATGACAAAATATGATATAATAGTATTCTAAATATAACTTTATCCTTGTTTGTTAAAATAAAAACGATGTCAACGTAGTTTCATACGTGCCAAAACTACTGAATTCCTCAAAACCATAAACCAGGTTTCGTTTTCAAAAAAAAAAAAGCAGCAAATGACTAACGCATGAAATACGTTATACCTATCCGGAATACGACAACAACATTTTATAATTTAATTTTGTTTACACATTATGGTATGCGAGATACACATTTCATTGTCTGACATCAAATGGTGAAATAAATTATTCGTGGTAAACCATTTACGACTTAAATTTGTATTTAAGTCAATCGAGGTATGCATGTTGTCTGTTTACAGCATTACCTGGTGTACTGTGTCTTTAACAGTCGACTAAACCACCCAAAAAGTGTTTGTTATAAGAGACTGGCAGTGCCGGTGACTGTTCATGTTTAAGTTACTGATCAAACATGTTGTGGTAAACCTATGATTTATTACTAAAGTGTCTTTCTTTATTAATGCTTAAATGCAACAAATAAATTATTTATTTTTTATGATTTACAACCAAAAGACATACTTATATTTTCCATTGTTGTACATGAGTCTTGTTACGATGCTGCCATAATTTACTTAAAGCATACTTTATCCAACCCATGGGTCCTTAATATGGAGGAGTGTTGAGATATCTATGGGTAAGTGACATACTTATACACGGTAGCGAACAAACGTGACTTTAAGCTATGGTGTGGTGCAAAAAGAAATCGGAGGAAAATTGCCGGCTTCAGGTAATATATTTGCAGATAACTTTCATATTATTTCATGGAAATTGACGATAAAATGAAGAACGCCGCCATTGTACAAAGACACACCACCGGTTATATAAAGTGACCATGTAAACTTGTAGCTTTCTGCAAAAAGATCAACCGCGTTTTGTGCTCAGTTTAGACGATTATGGTATGGGGCGGTGCAATTTACATATAAAACGCCGTTGCACTTTTAGCAAATAATACGGATTTGTTAATGGCCGCTTGATTTAACCGGTGGTCTGTCTATACGGAGACGACGTCAGTCTTTGTTTCGTGAATTTTCATGAAATATTAAATAAGGTTATCTGCAGCAACGTTACCTGAAGCGCTGTACTTCTGGTCCTCACCATTCCATAACATACAGACACTTGGGGTTTCCACCGTGTTATATATAGGCCATGAAGCCTCTAGCGTGGTTGCCACAGAAATACGTACTAGTATTTCCTCCTACACGACAGCATTCAATAGTATAACAAACAATGTAAGGTATATACTTACTCACTGTTGTATATAGTCGGAGCAGTTTTATTACTGGTGCTGATGTTAACAAGCTGAACTGTCACTAAATTCATTTCTTTCGGACGTTTTACATACACCGACCTTTATCTTTTGCATTCCTTGAACCATATTTTGGCTAAATATGGTATCGTTTCGGCGTAGGTGGCTGACAGTGGAAGAAACAAGTTGTCTAGTTAAAAATTCAAATAAAATGTTTTGATTGTAAATCTCCGGCGTAATGGCATAGTTAAGGATTCATTTGTCTCCATAGAAATAAAACTGCCAAGACGCGTGTCTCTATAAATGACACTGAAGACATTACCAGCTATATAAGGCAACATGACTTTATATGGCAAGATGTTTCGGTCCGAATAGATTATTATACCAGCAAAATTTAAGTTTTAGTGCAGTTTACAAGTACAATGGTTTAAATTATTTCAAGACATGTTTATTGCAGTGCTCATGTTATTTGCAATATACATGCATAAGTATTGAAAAAAAAAAGAAATGTTTAAAACAGAAGCACCGGTATATTTAAAAACTGACTGTAACAGGATACATCGGTAACTAACAGTAAAAACAAACTGCAAAAGGACACATCGGTAACTAACAGTAAAACAGACTGCAGCAGGACATGTGAAAATGTATCACATTTCTTTATCTTTTCAACATCGTAATTGGAAAATTTAAAACTGTATTTTTTATTGCATTTATTGAAAAAGATACTGTCATTTTAATTTAATACTGACATACAAGTAGATCACATTTATTCTCTTATAGCAAATGAGGACACGTGTTAATGCAAAGATAACAACTGTCGGCGGCTATCTGTACGACTTGTAGTTGTTGTTGTTTTTTTCTTCTGTTTACTATGTAGTGTTTTGATGTAAATAATGTAATGGGAAGATTGACTGACTCAAATTAGTTATCTCATTGATTAGGACACACAAACATACGCACGCATGCAAGTACACACGTAAGCACATATGCATGCACGCACATACTTACATACGCACGCACCCACGCAGAATCAAGGGTACATTTTGCCGCTGATTACTAGCATCAGTTTTCATGACAGTTACCATCTTTCAATCAACTCAAGTTGTCTATTTTCGCCAAACTTTGAATGATAGTTAAAGATAATATATGGTTAAAATCTTAAGAAAATTTAGACATTATATTCATGTAATGTTATCTAAAAATATCATGTAATGTGTTTAGAAAATTGTATAGCTTATATTGATACATGAGCAGTTTTTGTATAACACTGGATTTTGTCTTACATGGAATAAAAGATATTCACCACAAAAGAAAATTTAGAGATATGTATTTTCAATTATAAACACAATTAATTTTACTCCACAAAAAAATATATATATAGTTGATATGCCGTAAAACCATTATTCATTCTAAACACTCATACATTGCATTGTCATGATGGAGGTTTTACGCGCGTGTTTGACATTGCCACTGCTAAAAGGGTCATGAAACAGACCTAATTTAAACTTTACTGCTGTTATTCGGTACATTAATTTCAATGCTCGTATCACAGGCGCGTGTAATTTTAAATTCAAATGAAACAATAAAATCTGAAGTTCTGTCAAAATCAATGTAAAGCAGTGTTTATATATTACGTTTGCATAAATTGTCTACAAAATACCATTAACCATATTCGGTAATAACGTCAAACACGGAGAGAATAACAACAGGATTAGTGAAGATATCTTTTGACCGGATTACAAAGCAATTCCTGGGCTACGGTTTCATTATTTCTATAATCAGTTAATCCGTCCGTCCGTCAGTCCGTCAAAAAAATCGCTTGGGAACAACGTACTTAGACCCAGTTTATGAGCAACTGTTATCGGAATGATTTGAACAAGATTAATTTTTTATTTGAACTTCTCAAGTTTAATAATGCTGTCTTTATTTTGAACAGTGTAATACAAGGCGTATTGCCGGACTTATTATATCAGTATCCTAGTGTGTCCCCTTAGATGTTCTGATGTGGACTGCATAGGTACCATAACTCTCCCTCGTATTTAACCATAGAAATCATAAATATCTCTGTCTCGTACTAGTATTCGGGTATAGAACTGGTTAACAACTCGATGTTTCCCACATCTATGTGTCTCTCTGGTGTGCAACGGGACCAATTCATTCGAAAGACTGTTTCCTTATCCTTTTTTTTCAAACAGCGAACGAAGAAATGGTTCCAACAGCTAAACCGTAACTCCTGTTTCTCAGTCTGTATTTTGATAAAATATGCTAAAATATCCATAATAGCCTTGCAAGTTGGGCGATCAGGATCCATACACGTGTCCGTCTCTCTTACCAATAGTTACTCAGAGTGATTAGCAAATGAAAACAATTCTCCAGTTTCCCTATGTGGTGTTTAACTTAATAATACAGATTTTTACAACTACAAGTATGAAATAAAACGCAACACGAATATGAATACTCGTACCAGGATTGATAACACATTAAGGTGCTGTTCGTGTCGTATCTTATGGAACTGCAAGCCCGGCAAAATCCAAGTACCTTGTGCAGACAATGCAAGTAATTTTGCGGACAACGTGTACGACACCAAAGCCCGTACAAAGTTTTCTTATATAGAGCACAGAACGATGACGTTCTTGTACGGTACGTATTTTTGTATTGAACCCAAACACCAATATATTTGTTTTACCCTCTCAAACGTATCCAACACAATTTATTTTATCATTCATTAAACTTATAATATTTAATTTAAAAATTTCAGTGACGAATTCCCTTGATTTTGCCCTTTCTAACCAATACGCAACTTGTTTTTGTCAAACTCATCAAGCAGAAAACGTCTTGAATGACAAGCAAAATAACGATAAGTGGTATAAACTGTGCCGACCATCCCCCAACGTAATAAATACCGGTTCACGGGCTTCAGACAAGCATGCTTAATCCCATTATTGCTCATCGACCTAATTTCTTTAAGTCCCATTGACACATTAACTTGATTTATATATTTGCCATTTATTATATATTTGTTGTAATGGATTAAACACCTTGTTTAACGTTACCACATCCTAATCTGTTGAAGGAGATTGTGGCGGGAATTATAACGCTCCCTTTAGTTTTGGAAGTCGTAATCGCCAGACATAAAAATAATAAAACATAATTATAAGAACGTTTAAGAGTAAGAAATGAGTGTTTCATTCATAAAACGAAAAGGATTAAACTGTTTGCCAGTTTTTATTAAGTAATATGATCGCCAATTAACCCCGGAATAAGTGGTCATTGTTCGGCAATATTTTGGCACCATAGCTTGATTGGCAAGTAAACAGGTATACAATAGCACCAAGGTGTCACCCTGTATTATGAATGGGTGACACATTAAACATATTTGTTTTTGAAAAAGTAATTAACATTTAGTGTATTGTTTAAATATAATGGCGCTAAAATGTCAATAGAGTTGTTTTTGTCTATCCAATTCCAGAATAATGAGCATTTGGCAGGTTCAGTAAAATTCTCTCTCTCTCTCTCTCTCTCTCTCTCTCTCTCTCTCTCTCTCTCTCTCTCTCTCTCTCTCTCTCTCTCTCTCTATCTCTCTCTCTCTCTCTCTCTCTCTCTCTCTCTCTCTCTCTCTCTCACACACACACACACACTCAGTCACCGGTATAGATTACATGCCACCATTATTATGTTAGTTGGTTAATCACCGTGCATGTTCACTCTGTGATTAATGTGCATGTTCACGTGAATTTCTTGTCATTTTAAGTGGCAGTAGGATAACGTGCCAGTTGAAACAAAAAATAGTTTTTGGAGCTTTAAGTGTACGATTTAAGTGAATTCAAACACCTGCCAAACAGCACTTGCTGACAGCTTACTTTTCTGCACGTTCTCAATATGCATATGTGTGATACTTACTTTAACAGACAGTTTGAGTATCTATTTCTTAAAAACAAGAAAATGCAGTTTTCCACTCGTCCGTCGGCGTTCCGTTAATGCCTGTGCACTGTATTGCAGAATATAATTATTGTATTAGTTTGTCGCGTATTAGATCCATATCTTCAAGAACTGTCATTTAAATGCTGATCGCGCAAAAATGATTCTACTACTACTAATACTACTACTATTACTACTTTATCATTCGTCTCTCACCGCTGATTCAAGTGGGAAAATACAGATAACAGATACTTGCGGAGATGGGGTGTGCTCAAGTACTGGTTAACCTTTCAGGACATCAGGAAACAATGGTTAGGTTAACTGATCGTCTGTTAGCCCTCGATGGCATAAAATGACGCTAAATATTCAATCAATCAATCATTTTCCTTAACTCTTACAAATGGTGTTATCAGTTGCATAGTCACACATAATAAACTTGTTTATTACTATAATGTAACAGCGCACTTACTGTTCGTGGATAGCAATATATCTTTATAATTTAGTAAAGTTCTACTTATAAATCTTATCTCACATGAATGCATTTGCATATAATGATAAGTTTAAACACAAACAGTATGTGAATTATACCGTTAGTGTATACATTCCTTTACTTTTTGCTTGATAAATGTAACGAGTCGCTATTATAGATAATGTACATAGTGTCCGATTTCAACAATGTTTCAGTCATATCGCGACGTCGGCTACTTGAGACAGTATTCTGAGCGGTGTTACACTGGAGTGACATGCCGCAGAAACATGTATGATACCCCACTCACTCAAATTTCACTGTCATCAGCTCAACTAGACCTAGAACTATCCTCTAAATGCTGAATGCCAAGCGGGGAAGCTTTTAGTACCATTTTTCATGACCCGGTCAGGAATCGAACCCTCGACATGCCGCATGCGAGGTTAGTGCTCTACATAGCACTTGACCACACTGCGGTGTATAGTTACTGTAATATACAAAACTGCTGTTACGTTAATAAACCAGAAACATAGACGCAGTGTGCGTCTATGTCTCTGAATAAACTATACTGAATAGTTGTTTTACGCAAAACTGGTAGTCATTAATGTAAATCGTTATTTCAATATGTAAATATTTGAATATTTGATTGGATGATTACATACACTTTGTATCTCTAAGTTGCTCTGAGTGCATCGGTGTCTTTCCAAGTAACGGATTAGCGCAAATTCCAATTGTACCTGAACTATAGGTCTTTGCCTAAACCAGTATTGCTATAAATTGCAGTTTTACTACTGTACCTTGGGTATATACAAACACAAACATAAGCGGTAGACAATTAAATATATTACGCTTTAAGATCAAATACATTAAATATGCCTTAGTTGACTGAATCAGAGATAACAGGATAATGTCCGTTTCTTGAGTTTGAAGATGGTGCGAATACGACCAGTAATCTACTTCTATACCCACTCCTTTATCGCATCTAACATACCTAAGCTAAAAACGCATATAAACTATTTTACTGATGCGGTTAATACATAGTTTAAAATTTCCAATCAGAAATTTAATCTTCCTTGGAGGACATATTTTATGGTTTAGTAACACACCTTGACGTGAATTTTTAAATTTATAACCAAATGAAGTAAAGTGTGTAAAATGCAAATATATCTGAAATCGACGAATCTCACCAAAATCGTAACACCGCTGTTCCGTTTGAATTACCCCAGCCAATCAGAGCGCGCCTACTTGACATGTGACCGTTGTTGATATAATCTAGACGAACGCCGTCTTTGCTTTATATCTATACTTTCAATCCACCACTTCACATCTCGGTGAGTCAGCGGACTACTTACAACAATTTACCTGACATACCTGTGGACATTGGACAAGTTATTGATACGCTTGCAAACCGTGATTTACGTTAATTTGGATTTAAAAGAAAACATATTTATCATATACTTTAATTTTTCAAAATTGGATTACTTTACAACAACAGTTAAAACGTAGCAAACGAGAACTATTAAAATGGCAAGCGATGACAAGAAGCTGTTGGAAGTGCCTGTTGAAGGAGAAGGCAACGGTGATGACTACACGGCGTCTATTGAGTTATCCAATGCATGCAGAGAGTTCTACCGAAACCGAGTGGAAGCGACGCAAACATTCAAACAGAGCATGGGTAGCAGACTTGACAATCAAGTAGAAGTGAAGAAGAGAACGACTATAGACGATGCCATGAATAAACTTAGACACGAGATGGTGGGTATCAATTCTAACAGTTTTGTTGAACAAATTCACTTAAAGTATTCATCAGTTTAATAGAAATGGTATTGCATTTTATTTTATTATGGTATTAGCCTCAGAAGAGCAGAATTATGTTCTGTCATTGTTTAAGAATGTTTGACGTCTGGGAGTTATACAAGGAGAACGCTATATGTTAAATATATGTTAAAGTATTGTTGTTAAATCGTGTGTTTCTAAATACTAGTATCTTAAAACAAGAATATATACCTACTAGAAACAGTGATTGCTAAATTTAAGTTACTTAAATTTAATAAAAACGCTTTGTTAACTACTACTACTGCTAGAGTCGCCTTGGCTAGGTATTATTTAGAGCTAGAGTCGCCTAGGCTAGGTATTATTTAGAGCTAGAGTCGCCTTGACTGGGTACTATTTAACGCTAGAGTCATTTTAGGAAAACACAAGTTTAATCAACACATTTGTTGCAACTAAATGAATGAATAACCTATCAAATGTAGCAAACAGTAATTTTGATTTTGTGAAATTGCTGTTATTACCATAAACTAAATTCTGTTTTTTTTTTTGTTTTAAATTCTTAAATACTGAACGTTTCGTATATAATATAGATACCAATCCACCTGCTCCTATAATCACATATTGCGTGTTTCCTTTTACATTGACATGCGCTATGCAAATTGTTAGCGAGCGTATTGCGACATAAGACAATTATCTATATTAAAAATCGCTATGTCACTCTCCCTAATCCATCCAATTTCAACATCTTTCAAAAGGATCTGTGAAGCAGAACGATCACCGTTTAGGTATTCAGTCGATTTATATACAGACGTCAGATTCACATTAACCACATTCAATTTTAGCAAATTTACATAATAACACAAATTTTGGAATACAAAATTGTATCCATTATTTTGCGTTTTGTTAACGTGGATGACATTGCATATTTATCCATCCCTCTTTTGTGTTGACCACAATAAAGTCACAAATTGTTTTGTAAACAGGCGTAAGTAGATGCACAATTGTTGTTATGTGACTCAAACCGCATTTTCGTATCCAGATATATTTGTTCAAACACTGCATTATTCATTAGAGCGCCACTGTAAAAAAAAAAAATTCTCGCAAACTCAAAATATCATAAACTAGTATATAATTTGAGCCGTGGCGGTTAAAACTGAAAATGGTTAAATGGTGGTTAAATATACCGACTGGTGACGGGGTGCCACTTCGGGTTATGGGTCGCCACTTCGGGTTATGGGTCAAATATATATTCACTACCGAGATAATGAATCGTTTGTTTAAACTTTCTGTATTACATTTGTTTGCTGATTCCATTAAACTGGCGACAAGCGACTGAATTTCTTACTAAAATGTGGACACAGTGGTCTTGACCACCAGGGTATCTCGCCGTATGTAAACTAAATACTTTGTTTGACCACTAGGTTTTGGTGGACGTCTTTCCCTACCTCGAACAACATGCTAAATATTTATACAAACAAACTTATCACGGCAATAATATTGTCATTATCTAATCTTGTAAAATCAACTAAAACGTCATTCGAGATCTCTGATATGTCATCACAATGCCCATACGCACGTGTTCTCGTTAAAAACCAAGTTAGTTTGAAAGATCCGTTGTTTCAATAATTTTATTGTTACAATTACAATTATATGTTTTTAGAATAAAGCAGATGTTAAACAAACGCTTAAGAAATCATCAAAATAAAACATAAAACAATTGGAGAACAAAGAATGACGTACAACGCTAACCGAACCTCCACAAGATGTGTTTCAATATTTGGTGATTGTTTCAGTGATGTTAGTTGTATCACGATCGTTATCTGCGATTTCATTATCTGTTGATATATTAGGCGTATGCTATGTCATCTAAAAATGTGATGAATTGTTGACAATCTCCGATGTGTTCTTTGTGGGGGACCGATGCAATGCTTGTATATGGCCATTATCTATGATCTGCTGATGTCAGCCTTAGGTGATAAATTTCGGTAATAAAAAAGTATTGTCCGTCAAACAAATGCACCATTGTAAGTCATTAGGACAAACACAAATATTTATCTATATCAGTAGATGCGTTTTTACATACTGGGCGATTACAGAAGATTTTAAACGGTTTTGTTTATTTAAACGCATTGGCAATGTTGGAAAAAGGACTTAAAGCATTTGACGTGGGGGTAATAAAATAGAGATGACGGCCAAGTTTAGGTGCGACCGTAATCCTGCTGAACTCCTCGAATAATAAGCAGCTAATATCTAAACACTTGTATCACTTTCAAAAAATAACACTTGGCAAAATAAAGCTAGCCATAACAAGGTGAAATAGTAAGTTCAGATTAACCTTTATTGACCGTACAGGACATTACACATATTGGCATTAATGGAAACATTTGAAATCAACAGCTAACGAAACAAAAACATAAACTGTAAAATGATAAATAGACATATAAACTTGTCAGTTTGTAGACTTTGTAGTCAGACTATTTTGTGTACAATTCGTTTTTTTTTTATAAATATCAAAGTCACGTTATTACTTAAAAAATAAAGCCTGTATATAAATCATTTTAATAAATTTATAATAGCGAGAAAGACACATCAGTTACTATAATTTGAAAGTGCTTGCTTATAAAACTCTTCAACTGCAACCACAGACTATAGTTTTTTTCTATACTTACGGCTTTGTTTTTCTATAGACGAAATGTCTGACGGGAAATAAACAGCTCTGTCAGTATCTGACATACCAGTGACCGAAAAGGACATTTTTGTACACAAATATACCCCATACGGAGAGAATATTGACATTATCAGCTTGACTGCATCAGAAAATACTGCAAATTGTGTAAAGATTTTATTTATAAAGTAACTTTTCTTTTGCTAAAACCGATTAGAACCTTTTGATGAAACACCGATAAACCAAATGTCAAATCCTTCAATATCATTTACTTGCAATTAAATTGATCGAAATGTTGTATTCGTGAAAATACACTTAAACTATGCAAAACAACCATATCTATAGCTTATACTCGGTAACGAATTACGTCTGTCTATCATTTTGTACACACTTAAGACATCAAACGCAAAAAGACGTTACACATGTTCAAGGCCATACCGATATATCGAAACGAGTGTTGAGATTTGTTAAAGCGACAGGTGAACTTGCGTCTATCGCCCGTATTAGAGGGCATACAATACCATGTCGTTATCTGTATATAAAATCTCTGCTTCGTCATTGAGATTACTTTTTTCGAGTTTATGAACCTTATTAATATTTAGCTGTTAAAATAAAACTAAAATACGGGGTCACATCTTTATGTATGCACATATTGCTTCAAAATTGTATCTTTGCTATGTATGCTTCTATATGACAATAACTAAACAATAAAGTCACAGACGTGAGTAGTTCACTCACGTATAATACTTTAACCAATTTTGAAATAGCCCATGGCGGTTTTTATTATGATACGTAACATTAATTTTTCTGAAATGATTTACCCAAATTTTGTTAATTTAAAGGCGCATGGTATAGTACGTATAGAGACTGACAGTTTATTCAATTTCCAACGTCGGTTGTCATTGCCGACAGTTGAATATGCATTTATGCAAACCAAATGGTCAAAAGGTACAATATTTAATACACAGTGCCCTTCAGACTGTACCCAGTTGTCACACATGTGTTCGTCTGTTCCAAGCTGTTGACACCATATAGGCAATAAACCTGACAAACTCTGTGTACAGTCTGTCATTGTCAACTTTATAAAACCAGAAATGCACTGATTTATGTATGTACCTGTACTTGTCTGTTGGACGACTGTTCACTGTCATCTTAACATTGTATATTTATATTTTCAGGCATCTTTAATGGACCAGGATCTCTCCCTAATGAAACAACTTCTTACTTTAAACGAAGCCATTGAAGATTTGAAAGCAAAACGTCTCTACCATGTTAGCAAGGATTCACTGCGAGCAAGTTCACACGAATTACTTAACGCTAGTGATTGGTCAGTTTCTGAGACCGACATGTTTGATAGCGAAGACGACCTGAACAAAAAACATACTGATATGAACGAACGTATATCGACTGGTTCCATCTCAGTGCCAGTTACAAGCTCTTTAACATCTATTAAATCAGACATTAGAAGAAACTCCAACATTTCTAGAACGTCAGACATTACCTTGCTTGTTAACGGTACACCTGTCACAGTGCACCATGGTCAGCAAAGTTCACTGGACTCCGGTTACGGAGACGAAGAGAGTTTCACTAAAATATACAGAGGGCCAATGGAAGTCAATTTGTAAATAAGACAATATGTTATAGCAAACAAAGTCAATTGTAAATTAGCGCGTACAACTTTATTGCGATTAGGATTGCTTTAAATAACTGTAAGCAATCATGTGACACAATATGTTGAAGCGTGTATACCTCGCTGCTAGCCGGCAGTAGCTGTCATGAAGCCGTAACACGTTGGATGGGTGACGTGAACAGACAACTGAAAGGTGAGCACAAAATATAAATGCAGCTGTTTCAAAGCTCGAATTTAATTTAAAGTTTTATTTAACACGTAGCTGAGAGAGTAAATTATTGTTCATTTTTTGCGACATTTTAAAAATGCATTTTGAATCCTTTTATTTAATCCAAATAAGATACAAATACAGTTTTTTATGATATTGTTTTTTATTCTTCAGGAAATTACGTTGATCATTAGTTTCTAGTTTTTATACTAGTCTTATACTAATTTGTTTGCGTTAGTTGAAGCTATTATAAAAATATTGAAAGTATCATTCGACGTAATTGCACCTACATATTCCTATTAAATTATTGTGTCACTGCTATAATGTTTTCTCTATCGAATTTCAGTGAGACAGCTGTTATGCTGAGTATACATGGACAGCTGCTGTTGACACGGACCCAGCGCTTCCCGCTAAGGATATTTTAGGGACTGGTATTCGCATTGACTCCAACGCAGCCGCAATTACAACACAGCGGTAATGACTACAACACAGTGGCAATGATACAACACAGCGGCAATGAATACAACACAGCGGCAATAGATGCAAGGCATCGACAATAGAGGATGCAGCGCAATATCAACGGATACGCTGTGACGGCAATATTAATACAACGCAGCGACAACTGTTACAACGCAGCGACAATAATTACAACGCATCTACAATAACTACAGCGCTGTGGCAATGTAGGCAGCACTGGATACAACACAACAGTAGTTGCATCGCTGGCGATATTGACTAACACATACACTTTGTCACAATTATAAATAATAATTGTCACGGTTTTGAATGTACTTTTATTGTTAAGATAGAAAACAACGTATGTGTCAATTATTAGAAATGTACTGTGCAATATGGAAATATAGACTAACGGCTGTAATGAGTTCGAGATATTACCGTATGTGATATGGAATGGTGCTATGTTGACATGATCAGAGTAGAACTATTGTTGCATTCGTCGTGGTGCGTAAACTATTCGAATCCCTGGTGATTAATGACAATTAGACTTTTAAAAAAAATATCAGTCAAGATGCAATACTTTTGCATATAAAATCATATAGATTATTAATAACGTGTACAACTTTTTGAAAAAATATTGATATTGCGCATATAATTTAATACCTATATGCAAAGCGTGATACGCTGATAAAATTTGATTTCAATTAGGGCACGATTAGCTCAGTCGATAACGCGTCAGACTATCAATCCAGGGGTCGTGAGTTCGAATCCTCACCCAGCAACAGTCTCCGTGATGACTGATATATGACATTATGTCTCATTATCGTTCGTCTCTCACCGCTGATTCAAGTGAGAAAGTTAATTGCGGAGATGGGTGTGCTCGAGTACTGGTTAACCTTTCAGAAAACAGTGGTTAGGCTAACTGACCGTCTGTTAGCCCTCAATGGCATACAACTGACGCTAAATATTCAATCAATCAATTAATATTTGATATCAAATATAATCAGTTAGCATGCCATCCACATCGAAATGGTTTTATTATTATAATTATGGCTTTAATATGGAATAGGGAGACTTCCAATATTTAAACTGTTTAAAAAAACCTTTATCGTATGTTATACAATCCGTGTTTTTTGAATATAATATAATAATTATGTGTTAAATATGAGAACCGATTTGACGTCACAGTTTGGGAAAGAGCCAGTTAAATATGTAAATGATGCTCTAGTCAGAAAATTAATATTTATATATACAGTTATATAAACTTGATCATGTTGGTATTATAATAAAAATCATAATAAAACATATTAAATCTAGCTGTTCTGTGTAAGCATATCTATGTTTTTTCTTCGTGTGTGTTTGTTTTGGTCCCAAGTTGTCAAAACAGTCTGACATTATTTTATGTCTTCTTCTGACCCAACTGGATCGAGGTTTCAAATTCTCAGTCCGATGGAGCTTAGATAAGTAGCATCGGACACGTTACGTCGGTTGGAGCCAAGAACGCATCGAGTTTAAAGTAGAGAAGCTGAAGTGATGATGTACGCTGTACATATAACGTATTTAACTTATTTATTTTACATCGATGGCTATACACGATAAAACTTAGACAAATCACGCTCGAAGTCTCCCTGGGCAGAATCAAGCATGTACAGATTAAGTGTTTTGCCCATGAGCAACACACACAGCTATGGCGGAGGATCGAACCCACGATCACCATATCTTGGAACCGATACCCTACCTACTGGACCACGCATGTTTATTATATCTCACTCAATAATGTTTTATGATTATTGGAGACTAGTTTGCCAACCATTTCACTCTTATTTTCCATGCGTTATATCCGGAAATAAGACTAAATATTTTATATGATATGGTGTTTCCTTTACTTGTTAACATATTTTGAACCGAAGTTCAATTGCACGAGGTTACCCTTAGTGAGTCCAACAGTGTGCAAGTGCGTCAGTATGTACGTGTTATTATGCACTGCGTATTTCGCCATGTTGGTTGGAAAATGCATTCCAATGTGCACATTTAACGTCACTGCAATTTATATCAAACCGTTCTAACTCCAGCCATTAATGTTTAGATGCCTCAATATTTCCCACCTATAAAAGTTGCCGTTAGATTCTCAGCTACAAATATTTCTAAAGTTACCTCTAGATTGTCAGCTACAAACGTTTCTAAAGTTGCCTCTAGATTGTCAGCTACAATGTTTCTAAAGTTGCCTCTAGATTGTCAGCTACAAACGTTTCTAAAGTTACCTCTAGATTGTCAGCTACAAACGTTTCTAAAGTTGCCTCTAGATTACGTTTCTAAAGTTACCTCTAGATTGTCAGCTACAAACGTTTCTAAAGTTGCCTCTAGATTACGTTTCTAAAGTTGCCTCTTGATTGTCAGCTACACACGTTTCTAAAGTTACCTCTAGATTGTCAGCTACAAACGTTTCTAAAGTTACCTCTAGATTGTCAGCTACAAACGTTTCTAAAGTTACCTCTAGATTGTCAGCTACAAACGTTTCTAAAGTTACCTCTAGATTGTCAGCTACAAACGTTTCTAAAGTTGCCTCTAGATTACGTTTCTAAAGTTGCCTCTAGATTGTCAGCCACAATGTTTCTAAAGTTGCCTCTAGATTGTCAGCTACAATGTTTCTAAAGTTGCCTCTAGATTACGTTTCTAAAGTTGCCTCTAGATTGTCAGCTACAATGTTTCTAAAGTTGCCTCTAAATTGTCAGCTACAATGTTTCTAAAGTTGCCTCTAGATTACGTTTCTAAAGTTGCCTCTAGATTGTCAGCTACAATGTTTCTAAAGTTGCCTCTAAATTGTCAGCTACAAACGTTTCTAAAGTTGCCTCTAGATTGTCAGCTACAAACGTTTCTAAAGTTGCCTCTAGATTGTCAGCTACAAACGTTTCTAAAGTTGCCTCTAGATTGTCAGCTACAAACGTTTCTAAAGTTGCCTCTAGATTGTCAGCTACAAACGTTTCTAAAGTTGCCTCTAGATTGTCAGCTACAAACGTTTCTAAAGTTGCCTCTAGATTGTCAGCTACAAACGTTTCTAAAGTTGCCTCTAGATTGTCAGCTACAAACGTTTCTAAAGTTACCTCTAGATTGTCAGCTACAAACGTTTCTAAAGTTGCCTCCAGATTCTCAGCTACAAACGTTTCTAAAGTTGCATCCAGATTGTCAGCTACAAATGTTTCTAAAGATGCCTCTAGATTGTCAGCTACAAACGTTTCTAAAGTTGCCTCTATATTGTCAGCTACAAACGTTTCTAAAGTTACCTCTAGATTGTCAGCTACAAACGTTTCTAAAGTTGCCTCTAGATTGTCAGCTACAAACGTTTCTAAAGTTGCCTCCAGATTCTCAGCTACAAACGTTTCTAAAGTTGCCTCTAGATTGTCAGCTACAAACGTTTCTAACGTTGCCTCCAGATTCTCAGCTACAAACGTTTCTAAAGTTGCATCCAGATTGTCAGCTACAAATGTTTCTAAAGATGCCTCTAGATTGTCAACTACCAACTTTTCAAAAGTTATCACCTACAATATATATATATTCTACTTAATGATTTTCAAGTGTAACAAACCTGGGGTAAATTCCCTAAACTAGCGCGCTACGTATATAATTTAGCCTTTTCCGCAGTTGAATGTGATTTATTGCAAATGTAAACCAATATCACGAAAACCTACGTAGATATAAAGAAAATGGTTGACATTTACATCAAGTAAGGTCTATTGAATTGTTTAAATGAAATATGTTTGTGACAACGGAACAATTATGATACTTTATTAGTTCCGTGTATATGTATCGTGGAGTGTGTACTATATAATGATAAAGTTTGTAAATAGAAAACACGAACGAATGTTAATGACATTATCAAATCACCGACGCGCACGGTCCAGTGAACTTGATTAAAAGCAGTAGTCACGGAGCAGGCTGTTACGAACGAGGTCGCTGTGATATATGCATACATCAAAAAGTACGGATATGTCACATTGGTCTGTGTAGGTCACATTACTATTGAATTGTCAGTAATAAAATGCACTGCACAATTGGTACCCCTATGCGTGCGTGTGTGCTTGCGTGCGTGCGTGCGTGTGTATGTTTGTGCCTGTGTGTGTTTGTGCCTGTGTTTGTGTGTGTTGTAGGCAGAATTTAAGCAGAATTTTTATTCATTGAGAAAATTTGAGAACATTAAGTAGAAATTCGTCCGTCGGCAAAAAAATGGCAGAGTTTCTTATATACGGTATTTAGATTAAGATGGGATCGATTCGACTCGACTCATGATGTGAGGGAAATGTCCTTGAAACCACGCTCTGAACCATTAGACCACGTGTGATCCAGACAGCATCAGTGTTGCCATTCATATGTAACTTACCATGTGCTCTTGTGATCGGTTGTCTCCAATAAATAAAACTATATTTTACAGCTTAAGTAATATTTTAATAGGTATTTCACAAACCAATCTTGTGGTTGTTTCAAAGTTTCATTTATTGGTTAATATATACAGCTTGAAGACAATACAGTAGATGTTTTTATTAAACGTGAAAATGACATTTATTGCTATTCCTTAATTAATTGTTATTGAACAAAAACATTATTAATAAACGTTGATACTTGACGTCATTCCCAGCACACATTTATCTTGATTAGATGTGCAATTAATAACGTAATTAGTGTTGATTAATTATCAAGTCATCGCGAACTTGTACATTTATATCTAAACTATTTGCTTTACATCATGTCATGACACTCCGTATGTTGATATGTGCATCTTGTAGATCTTGCACGGTAAACCAAGGACGTCTGTTTTACATCTGTCGCGACACTCCGTATGCTGACATGTGCGTCTTGTAGATTTGCACGGTAAACCAAGGACGTCTGTTTTACATCAGTCGTGACACTCCGTATGTTGATATGTGCGCCTTGTAGATCTGCATGGTAAACCAAGGACGTCTGTTTTACATCTGTCATGACACTCCGTATGTTGACACTTGCGTCTTGTAGATCTGCACGGTTAACAAAGGACGTATGTTTTACATCTGTCATGACACTCCGTATGTTGATATGTGCATCTTGTAGATTTGCACGGTAAACCAAGGACGTATGTTTTACATTTTTCACGGCACTCCGTATGTTGATATGTGTGTCTTGTAGATCTGCACGGTAAACCAAGGACGTCTGTTTTATATGTGTCGTTACACTCCGTATGTTGACATATGCATCTTGTAGATCTGCAGGGTAAACCAAAGACGTCTGTTTTACATCTGTCGTGACACTCCGTATGTCGATATATGCATCTTGTAGATTTGCACGGTAAACCAAGGACGTATGTTTTACATTTTTTCACGGCACTCCGTATGTTGACATGTGTGTCTTGTAGATCTGCACGGTAAACCAAGGACGTCTGTTTTACATCTGTCATGACACTCCGTATGTCGATATGTGCGTCTTGTAGATCTGCATGGTAAACCAAGAACGTCTGTTTTTCATCTGTCATGACACTCCGTATGTTGACATGTGCGTCTTATAGATCTACACGGCAAACAAAGGACGTCTGTTTTACATCTGTCACGAAACTCCGTATGTTGACATGTGCGTCTTGTAAATCTGCACGGTTAACCAAGGACGTCTGTTATACATCTGTCACGAAACTCCGTATGTTGACATGTGCGTCTTGTAGATCTGCACGATAAACCAAAGACGTCTATTTTACATCTGTCATGACACTCTGTATGTTGACATGTGCATCTTGTAGATCTGCATGGTAAACCAAGGACGTCTGTTTTACATCTGTCGTGACACTCCGTATGTTGACATGTGTGTCTTGTAGATCTGCACGGTAGACAAAGGACGTCTGTTTTACTTCTGTCATGACACTCTGTATGTTGACATGTGCATCTTGTAGATCTGCATGGTAAACCAAGGACGTCTGTTTTACATCTGTCGTGACACTCCGTATGTTGACATGTGTGTCTTGTAGATCTGCACGGTAAACCAAGGACGTCTGTTTTACATCTTTCATGACATTCCGTATGTTGATATTTGCGTCTTGTAGATCTGCACGGTTAACCAAGGACGTCTGTTTTATCTCTGTCATGACACTCCGTATGTTGACATGTGCGTCGTGTAGATCTGCACGGTAAACCAAGGACGTCTGTTTTACATCTTTCATGACATTCCGTATGTTGATATTTGCGTCTTGTAGATCTGCACGGTAAACCAAGGACGTCTGTTTAACATCTGTCATGACACTCCGTATGTTGACACGTGCGTCTTGTAGATCTGCACGGTAAACCAAGGACGTCTGTTTTACATCTTTCATGACATTCCGTATGTTGACATGTGCGTTTTGTAGATCTGCACGGTAAACAAACGACGTCTGTTTTACATCCGTAATTACACTCCGTATGTTGATATGTGCGTCTTGTAGATATACATGGTTAACCAAGGACGTCTGTTTTACATCTGCCATGACACTCCGTGTGTTAACATGTCCGTCTTGTAAATCTGCACGGTAAGCAAAGGACGTCTGTTTTACATCTGCCATGGCACTTCGTATGTTGATACGTGCGTCTTGTAGATCTGCAAGGTAAACCAAGGACGTCTGTTTTACATCTGTTATGACACTCCTTATGTTGACATGTGCGTCTTGTAGATCTGCACGGTAAACCAAGGACGTTTGTTTTAAATCTGTCATGACACTCTGTATGTTGACATGTGCATCTTGTAGATCTGCACGATAAATCAAGGACGTCTGTTTTACATCTGTCATGACACTCCGTTTGTTGATATGTGCGTCTTTTAGATCTTCACGGTAAACCAAGGACGTCTGTTTTACATCTGTCATGACACTTCATATAATGACATTTACATCTGTCATGACACTCCGCATGTTGACATATGCGTCTTGTAGATCTACACGGTAAACCAAGGACGTCTGTTCTACATCTGTCGTGACACTCCGTATGTTGACATGTGTGACTTGTAGATCTGCACGGTATACCAAGGACGTCTGTTTTACATATTTCATGACACTCTGTATGTTGACATGTGCATCTTGTAGATCTACACGATAAACCATGAACGTCTGTTTTATATCTGTCATGACACTCTGTATGTTGACACGTGCGTTTTGTTGATCTGCACAGTAATCTAAGGACGTCTTGTTTACATATGTCATGAAACTCCGTATGTTGACACATACGTCTTGAAGATTTAACGGTCCCCAAGTACATCTGTTTTACATCTGTCATGACACTCCGTATGTTGACATATATGTTTTGTAAATCTACAAGGTATACCGAGGACTTCTGTTTGATTGAACTTTTATTTACCCTTGCGCTTTGAATCTAATACCTGAAATGTGTAAACTACTTTGTATATATAACTGGGTCTTTTATAACGAGAAACTGTAAAAATTGAAGATAATAGAATATTCTGTCAACACGGACCGCATCAACTGGCCCCACGTCGCCTTTATCTACCTCAATGTCCTTTTACCAGGGTCATCGGACAATCGCTTAATTGCTAGATGTCTGCAAAACTCACATCAAAGGTAAATCTTGCTTCTGAAAAAGTCACTTGAGTATCATTATGAAATGACTTACTATTTATATCACAAACATCTGCGTCACCATGTTCATTAAAGTACATTGTGAGCGAAAACGCATTAATAAAATAAATAGTTAAATTTGAAAGTTAACCTCATTGTCATTAAAAAATGAAATTGGAACAGTTTGAAAGTTTACTGAGGAACGATTTTGTTTTAGACCGAATACCATTTATATCTGAGATAATGACATAATTTTACATGCATTTACGTTTTTTGTCGTTTTATTACTGTCAAAATGGACTTTTAAAATTGCCTAGGTATTAGGCGACATACATGTATAAACATAGTGTCTATGATTTTTATAACAACTATAAGAAACTATTGTACAGATTTTACAACAAAGAAAAATATTTAAAACGAAAATAACAAAATGCAATGAGGATAGCGAAACCGTTATTTGTAAAGCAGATAATGATCAAGTGTTCGCAATATTGATTTTGTTGATTCTTAAAAACATGTAAAAATAAAAGAAATGTAGTTTATCAAAAAGAAAATATGGCCCTCCGAGGTCGTGTAGTTTAACACGCCGTACTACTGACCGCTGAGGTCGTGCATTAAAGGTCAATTACTCGTAGAAGGACGTTAGTTCTACTCAGATTCATTAATTTCATGTGGTGAAAATGGCGTTCAATCCCTTTCAAGATGAAGGTTATAACAATAGTTAAGACAAGACAATGTGTTTGTTTGTTGCAGTCTTACCAATAACTAATACAACAAAATCAAATCATTTCTAAACCAGGCACTCTTCATTTCCGTAATGTAGAGTCGGTGTTTTACCTTTCATCTCTTTGAGTAAATAATGCTTGGAGCATCTGCACAATCAGTCATAAACAATTGGCAATACAGATACACTTGACAAACATGTATTGTAATGTAGTGTCTGCGATGACACTGTGTGACGAAGTGTGTCAGTAAATCATCTGTACTTACAGTTCGTATCAAGGATTGATTGATCTTGTAAAAAAAATGTCAAAAATGTTAGATCAAAGGATCTAGTGTGATTATTAATAATAATTCACAGTTGTATAATTTATTAAATGATATTTAGAATATTTGTAACACGAAAATACATTTTGTAATTTCTCAGCATTATATAAAACAATCCATATGGTTATAATTTTAAATCAATGTGCACACTGTATAACGATATGTACTTTTTAAACAAATAAAATAACAATAATAATAAAAGTGATAATAATAATATTAAGTAGTAGAAGAAAAAGAAGAAGAAGAAGAAGAAGAAGAAGAAGAAGAAGAAGAAGAAGAAGGAAGAAGAAGAAGAAGAAGAAGAAGAAGAAATAATGGTAACAGTAAAAATCTTTATATGTCGGAAATATTCATTTGAACAATTTAAGCTACCATTAGGTCCTCAACCATTTACAGAGAAGTGAATTTAAATCAATAGTGCTAAGAAATGTTCTATTCCTTAGTTAATAACATTTATGTGCAAGCACTGGTGAATATTCAATAAAGAGAAACTAGGCAAGACTAGTATTGTTGGCTATTCTGCTTGCTCCACTGTACAAAAAGAATTTTGAAGTACTAAACGGACTGGACATTTTTATATAATATCCAAAAGATTTGCATACTTAAGATTCAGAATAAACACATTATTTTTTTGAAAAACTCTCTATTTGGTCTGGGAGAGTATATATTGAAAGCTGACCATGATCTTAGATCTTGTATGTGAAATTAAATGTTATCTAATACAAGAAATGGCTTGGTCGTTAAACGTTGTAAACAGTAAAACAGTTTTGTGTCTATAGTAATTGTCTATAGTAAACTCTTCAAGTTATATGTCTCTTGTTAATGCGGATGTGAACAACTCAGTAAACTGAAACTGTAACGCCATATTTCAATAAAAGCGCAGTGCTGTTTATTAAATTGATTTACGTTGTGTTTTTTGAACATATATAACTTGTAATTGTTTTTGATGATATGCTGTGAACAGATTACGCCAATATAATTATACACTTTTCCCGGGTAACACTATAACCTGCAGGTGGAATAATTAGGCAGGCGGTAGATGGGTTAAACATGTAATTTAATGTCAAATTTAAAGTGTACGAGAAGTGTAGTATCAATACTTCTTTATAAAAAGTACAGCTCCGTAAACAATTCAACATGTGTCGAAAAAGCTGTTGAATGTCAAATAAAGTTTAAAAGTCGATTTAATAAAGTATTACGTCGATAATTGCGGCGCATGTACCGACTTACCGGCCCGTTCTCACACAAAGGCAACGTCTTCTTCCGCAGTACTTAGGGTGAGACTGAAATTTGAACAATACGTCCTTTATCAAGTGACATCTTCATGTAATACGGCGTATAATTATGGTGCAGCTGCAACGTTAAACACTTAAATAGTGAATCATCGTACCCAGGGTGGATGTAGTGTAGCTGGTACCCTGGGTGGATGTAGTGAAGCTGGTACCCTTGGTGGATATAGTGTAGCTGGTACCTAGGGTGAATGTAGTGTAGCTGGTACCCTGGGTGGATGCAGTGAAGCTGGTAACCATGGTGGATGTGGAGTAGCTGGTACCCAGGATGGATGTAGTGTAGCTGGTACCCTGGGTGGATGTAGTGTAGCTGGTACCCTGGAAGGATGTAGTATAGCTGGTACCCTTGGTGGATATAGTGTAGCTAGTACCCGGGGTGGATGTAGTGTAGCTGGTACCCAGGGTTGATGTAATGTAGCTGATACCCCGGTTGGATGTAGTGTAGCAGGTACTCTCGGTGGATGTAGTGTAGCTGGTACCCTGGGTGGATGTAGTGCAATTGGTACCCAGGGTATATGTAGTGTAACTTGTACCCAGGGTGAATCTTGTGTACATACAAAATAACCCATGTGACCTACACGATCGAATGAAGACACAACTTACAAATGTGCTAGCAAGTAGACTGATGTTAGTTCGCTATTCGTCTTTCGTTATTCAGCCTGGAACCACTTCAACCCTAACCTTAGATATCTCCAATATAGAAGAGTTACATACCGACAGACGGAACGCGAATAACTTTAATTTGCTGTATTGGAATCCGATTTCTCGTTCTTTTCTATTAATTTTCCCTTTGTGGTGACAAAAAACTACCTGTATAATGCAATGTTAATGAAGCAATAATGCAACATGAGGTAATCGTATGTACTTGTTATACTGTGTGCACTAATTATGAAAATTATCAATCTATCGTGTGCATTCACATGACTGTGTAATATAACACAATCTTGAATTCAATCATCTACCACGCCTTCGTCTCATAAATAAACAATGCTTAAGTATTTTTACAAAAATATTGTGGTGACGCTTTTTGACTATAGCATATTTTGTCCGCAAAATATATATTAGTCGCTTAGAATACTGCCTCAAGTAGTCACAGTCGCGATATAAACAGACAAACAAATAGTATATATGATATCGGAAAGATTGAGTGAGTAAGTGATTGATTAATTGATTGATTGATTAAATATTTAGCAACATGTGTATGCCATCGAGGGCTAACAGACGATCAGTTAACCTATTCATTGTTTTCTGGGATCCTGACGGGTTAACCGGTACTCGAGCACACCCCATCTCCACGAGTATCTGATAACTTTTCCACTTGAATCAGCGGTGAGAGACGAATGATAATGAGACACGATGTCGTATATCAATCATCACGGAGACTGTTGTCGGGCAAGGATTCGAACGAATGACCCCTGGATTAATGGTCAGACGCGCAACCAACTGAGCTAATCGGGCCCGGCATATAGGAAAATATGTTAAATGGTATATCGGCGGGGAAATTTTTTGTTTATAATCTTATGTAAAGTATCTTGCGAACTCTCACAACTTCCAAGTGTTAGCTCACAACACTATTATATATACAATATACGTGGTCGTCATATATTCAATATACACATCAAATGATTCAGAAGAAAGCTACAATAACTGATATGTATATGTTTCTTAGTTATAGTAAGGTGTTATTGTAATACTAAGTTATGGTTAGATGGTGACATGTTTAGAAGCATTCGAGTATAAATTAAATTGTAAATATAAAGTAAATTTATTGAACTCGTCAGCGCGCTAGAGAGTAAATAGTCTCCGGTGATTTACCTCCCAAGCAATTGTCCCGAGGGATGGACTTTAAACATGCACAGTATAACTGTGTAATAGTATAGACTTCAAATCATAGTTGTTATCCCAGTCTATTTTAAAGTTGTATAGGAATATAGGAAAAATAAGGTTTTCATGAATGAAGCGCAATGTACTAGTATTATGTATTATGTATTTTGTTTCTAACGCAACAAACGAAAACGCTTATTTTATTGTTTGCAGCAAAACTGTATTTATTTAATGTATTTTATAACGATGAGTGAGTAAAGAAAAGAATGTTTACAGAATAACATCGTAATAATAAGCAGAAGCAAAAATATGATAGTAATAAATGAAATTTATTTCACCATTACACAATTTCATAAATTGAAGGTAAATCGTACAAAAAGTTCCATTCGGACAAAGAGCTTTGTAAGTACGATAAGTACGATAAATTCTATATCAATGAAAAATGTAAGATTCTATTTACCGCAGTTTTAAATATTGACATGTTATCTATGTGTTATCTATCTGTAATTACCTTTTATCAATATTAATGTAAACATGATATTTTGGTCAAGTCTTAATCGTGAAGATCTTTCAGAATAACGTTTGGCAAAGACATTAATTTGTCTCAATTAAAAATACATAAATAACTACCACCATATTAATTAATGGTATTCCAATAAAACATGTACAGAGATAAACATCACCGTATACAGCCCGTGCTGTAAAAATGTTTGACAAATATGTACATCTTCATATAATCTATCGCGATAACCATCTCTCTACATATTTATGATTATTGATAAAGTTATAGGCATTTTTATTTGAATCTTTAAATTGTATTAATGTTTTTATTAGTACATGTAGTTTATAATACACCACTATCGCTGGCTCCCGTTAGTTTAAAGATTCGGTTAATATACATACTGTAGATGGGTCCTGGTTCCGCCCGCGAGCAGTGATATACAAGCAGTGACGTCAGTTTAATTTTAATATATTGTATTGTCTTATAAACACATATTACAATATATATTATACATATAGTCTCTTATAACTCCAATAGGGAGTGGCAATATACATTAATGTGCTGTAGATATTGATATTTTACCTGTGTATGTACGTTGATGAGACTCAAATAAAGATATAAATGAAATCAAATCATATAAATCAAATACAATTTTAGGACAGACAGGGAATTTTATGATTTTACATGATGGTATAACTCATATCAAGGACTGGTATAGACAGTGCGGATATCACATGTGATTCAACAATCAGTATTGTCCTCTCTTTCAGTCTGAATGACGCAGTCTTCTTATGACTATTTACCTCTCACTACTGTAGTCGCTAGGTTCCAGTAGAGCTCGACCCAAAACCCCTATGTGAGACAGTTTGTCAGTTCGTCGCGGAGGGACGGTGGTTCTACTCAGTTATCCTATCACAATGAAACAAAAAAGGTCTATCATGCGTTAAATTCAATTCTTTCCCGCATAGTTTTGCATAGTTGAAGTGGCATCTATAACACTACGAGGGAATACTCATGGTAACCTATACTCTACAGCTGGCTGCCAATATTGCATAAATGCGTGTTTTTTTAATAATACTGCTATGGAAAAAATATATTTGCTTTTTATTTTAGACCTATGAAAAATGGGGAAGACCTCCAGTGTTTCATAAAATGTTTTTATTTGATACTTTCTCGGGCATTTTTATGTCATTAATATCATTTGCCATGCATTCTCTGGCAAAAATATCGATTAACGTAGATTCGCAAGACATAAGGTAAGTTTTAAACAAAGATAGCATACAATAACTGTTTTATTGCCTGCGATACCTGTTCCTTCAAAAATTCCAAAACATGATACAGTCACTGGCTACCAGTCTGGGTAATTCCCTGTTAAGAAGCACCTGTTGTGTGCACCTCTATATCACTTCAATTCAATCAAATTGACCGAGTATTTCCTCTTAAAGGCGATAACACCTTGCTGCAAAAACTTCAAAATACAATATTTAAACATATTTAATTATCCGTGCAGAGCTAATTAATTGGTTTAAACGTGCACATTTTAATTACCATATTTAATGCGTGATCAAAGAAGGGCGTATGACCTAGATGATACTAGTGCATTATCTGATGGTCTTCCAATTGTAAGAAGTAACGTTCTGCAACGGTCACAAACATAGAGGGTTGTACATAACAAAGAAAGATAGCATCGTTTGGGACACGTGTCTAAGTCACTAGTGATCCCTGAAATGATACTAGCTTGTATTGTGCATTCGAATCCTTTTTTGCGAAATTAAACTTCCTAACTGATGGGGAATTTTCGACGTAAATCTTTTATTCATATGACGCATACTGGTATTGCTGTTGCAACACAGATGTATTTATATATATATTTCTACGTTTAACTGAAACTAATGTATATCACCGTGATATCACATGTTTCACTTTTCTAGTCCTGTTCAAGGATATGTTCCATTCTGAATCCCTAGCAGTTAAATAAGATTTAAATATCTTTATATCTTGTAGTGTTTAAGAAGTGTGGGGTAATATTTTAATGAATTTTACCCATAAAATGTACAATATTCACATCCGCTTAAACAAAGTTTCCCTAGTTATCATTTAAAAAAATCAAAAGTAAATTAAGACGGTTTTGGTTACATGTGGTGATGTCCGTTGTTGTCACTTTGTTAAGACATATCAGAGTGGAAGGACGCTGACGGCTGTTAAAGCATGTAGTCCCGACCCTTTTGAATTGTGTTCATTATTTATGTTACAAATTGATGTTTTGAACATGTAATATTTGCAATGAATTATTATTAAATTAAACTGCATGTAGTTTCAATATAATTGGTGTCAACACCATTAACAATAAATTATGATAAATATTTTTGTAGTTATCATATAACTGTTCACTAAATAACATGAATTCACCCAGGTGATTACATATCTGTAATACTGAATGTTTTATTTCACTAAATTTACGCTATATGATTCGCCGGACATCCAGCTGAAGACAAACTACCGGTCAGTCACAAGTAGCCATTTGCTAATTCCCCACTTGGCTTTATTTGTTTATTCTTAAAGTTATGTGAGAGGTTAACATTTAAGGGGTTAGGTTAATCTATTTGTTATTAAATATAAGCATGACTTTTTTACCTTATTCCCTGAAAGCATGTGGTAATAAGTAAATTATACGAGCGTAAGAATTGAATTGTGTGTGATAAGCACTAAGTGCACAAAAGTTCCACTGACGCCTGATTATGCTTTAAAACAAACATATTATGCGCACCTGTTTTGACGGTGCCTCTGATCGTTGCGTAATTTTAAGGCACAACAACGTCAAGTGCAAACAGAAGGTGCAAAGCAATAAAGTTAGACTGTAACAATGTTTTACTATTAAATACTGGTCTAGACCAGAAGGTACTCTAACTTAAGGCGATCTGTGTCTTACGTCTTATTACGTCATTGAATTGTATAAACGTTTTTCATCATCTCAAACTGTTTTTATTTTTTGTTTAATTTTAATTTCCGTTTATATGGCGGTATTACGGTACCTTGTAAAAACACAAACCAGACTATTACACGGTGTTACCATACATGGGCTGGTAAACGATACTTGACCGATGATTACGGTTGGGCTTTTATGTAAAGACTTATTGGTTAGCACGAGCTGTTGATTGTTGTTGTTTTGTTCTTCTTTTTGAATGGTACTTGTACCAGTCTGTGGTACCTGAACCACATATGACATGTTGTTCTATATTATTTGAGATAAGTCGTGTGCTGAACGTCTGCACAATTTGAACATATTTATATACTAAAACAACCTTTCATTCCATAGAAAATGCAATCGTTTGGCGGAAAGCAGCTTAAGCAATAACAAACAACTAGAATCACATCTGATTATATTTAAATTTTACCAAATATTTATAGCAAAGTATTATATTGTATGAACGACTTAATTACATTGTTAATTGTTTATAAATGCCTCTGATTGTATATATACGTTGGGTAAAATTTGACACCTAACCTACCGGTTAAACGAACAGTAGCAGGAATGAATTTATTTTCGTCTGCTAGACGCTTAGTCGGCTCGTGGTTTAAATAATTAATGCTAATGTGATAGTTTGACTGCAGGAACAATGGTATAATGGCAGAATGATTGGCAAGGTCATCCCGACGTTTAATATGAACAGCCCCATTTAAATACTTGGCACGTATTGTCTTAATTGATACTTTTAATTGATACATGGCAGTTATTTTGCCGACTGCACGTGCATTGCACCCGATATTAGTCTGAGGTGTGCTAAAGCGGCGCCATCTAAGAAACACTTTCTTATAAAAGATTATATTTGAATTGAGTGACTTGGATTACTAACGACCACCTCCAATTTCAAAAGTTGTAATTTAACCCAACTTCGAATCTGCTTTTAAAAACAACAGCAACGACAACAGCGCTACACCAAACTTCACCTTCCGTTACTGACAGTGATCTATTAAATACTAGTGAACATCACAAACGTTAACAGCCATAGTAAATGGCATGATCGACAGCAGCACCACCAGTAGAAGCTGCAATACAAGAAGAACCGAAGGTCAAAGTGTTTAAAACAACAGCAATAAAAATAACAACATGTACAACGGTAATATCAGAAATATTTGCAACAACGGAAGCGGCCGGTGACATATGTCATCATATTAATAAGAAACATATTTGTAATGAGGTTGATTTTTTCCGAATATTTGATAAAGTCAAGCAGATTTAGAAATGTTTCTAGTATTTATTTTTGTTGATTTTATTGCTGTTGTTGTTTGTATTGTTGTTAGTGTTGTTGTTGTTATGTTGATGTTGCTGATGTTGCTGTTGTTGTTGTTGTTATTACTGTTGCTGCTGTTGTTGTTGTTGTTGTTGGTGTTGCCGGTGTTGCTGTGCTATTGTTGTTACTGCTGCTGTTGCTGTGGTTGCTGTTGTTGTTGCTGTTGCTGTTGCTGCTGTTGTTGTTGTTGCTGTTGCTGCTGTTGCTGTTGTTGCTGCTGCTGCTGTTGCTGTTGTTGTTGCTGTTGCTGCTGCTGTTGTTGTTGTTGTTGTTGTTGCTGCTGCTGCTGCTGCTGTTGTTGTTGATGATGTTGTTTGCTACACGAACAAGTACTACATATAGTTAACGGACAAATAGCAGCATGAGGACAAAAAGGACAGCTTCACCCTGTGTGATTGAGTCAACTACAAAACATAGATCATGTGGTCAATCCCTTGGCAAACCCACAACAGTAATGACAAAACTTAGGTTTCCTTAAAGATATGACTACTTCTTTTTGAGCATTACATGTAAAAACAATCATGCTATATTTATTTGGCACCGCTATATTTCATTCATAAATATGGCCTGGCCGGCATACTAACTCTCCCGCGATGTTTTATCACAGTTTATATTGAGGCTATCAGCTGGGTTATGTAACAGCCAAATAAATAACTGATTGATTACCCGGCCAATCCAGCAATATTGTCAACTGATTAAACCGCCACAGAGGCGTATATCTGGGGGTCTATACAGTTAATTAAATGAAATTGTCAATTTGTCATTAACTGTCTTAGTGGTTTTCTTTATTAACCCAAACAAAAAATGATATATTTAGTTCCAGTATTGTAAATGATAACAGTTGATATAAAATTATTATGGTCCGGTACTAGGTAAAATGGCAATAGTATATTCCATTCTTGTATTCCTGTCTTTCATTGGAAGAAATCGAATTCAACAGTGCTTTGTCCATCTATACAATTACTGTATTTAATGCATTGTGATTAGAATTAGTCTATCCCAAAACCCCCAATATTTACCCCCAATATTTCCCCCCAATATTTACCCCCAATATTTCCCCCCAATATTTCTCCCAGTATTTCCCCCCAATATTTACCCCCAGTAAAAGCAGGAAATTCCATGCATGTCTCACAATCACTTACTAAACTATGACGTCATTCAAATTGCTACGTAACGGATCCAGTCGAGAGAGCTGAGTCCATTCTATAGACTTTAATGATTTAATAATATCTTATTGCAAATGTCATATGCTTAAAACATCAATTTGTAGCACAAATAACGAATAAAATGCAAGAGTGTCGGACTACAAGTTTTAATAAGATTAGTTACAGCTCTCCCCAATGCGTCAAAATGCACATACAAGTTAATGTGACGATATATTTGTAACACAAAATAATACATTTACTTTGGAACACGCATATTACTCTCTTCCACACGCATACAAACACGCTCACTGGCACGAGCACGCACGCACGCACGCACAAACGCATGCACACGTTAGTTAGTTCTGTATACCAAAACACAGCAGGTGCAGTGTACGTTGCAAGTCAAACTTGTACAACTTTACATGAGACTGCGTACGTAAATAAAATAAAAACAACTTATAAAGAAATCCTGATCACTTTTTATGACTAGCCCCATCTGTGTTATCGGTAGGTCTTTAATTTGTATAAAAGCGGCAATTTAAATATCAACTTGTTATTAACATGTTTAAATTATAAATATACACAAAGGTGTGCAAAACCAAGAGAGAATAAAATCACCCACATAGAATTGTTGTTATCACATTTGGTCTGTACTAAGATGGAATTCTTTTTACCGTAATTGTTGAAGATAACATTGAGAGTAGGAAATGGAAACTTTTTTTTCTATCTTAGGCATTTGGGTGAGGTTTTTAAATATTCCATTTATTCTATCAGTTGTTATCTAAAATATTCCAAATTGAATTTCAATTCTTCTTTAGTGATTTAGGCCTCCGGCCCACACACATTACACATATACAATTTGGAATATAAGGTGATCTTAAACCATGATACAGTGGACATATCAGTAAACTTTGCAATGCAAACACAAACAACGTCTTTCCTTTGAAATATCTAAATGTCGTCCTCGGTCTGTAAGAAGAAAATAAGAAGAGGTTCTAAAAGCTACCATTGATAATCTAAACCTCTTAACATTAAATACATTTAAGTAAGGTTCCATAGTTAGTTATGCTTATATAATTTAATTTTAAATTACCGTCCACCATCCAACTGCAACTTTGTTTAAATTGATCTATACGTCTATTATGGTATTGCTTTATAAATCTGTTTATAAATAATATTGTATCGCTGAACATTCTATTTACACTAAAGTCATTGTGTTGCCATGCTTTGTAAAACTTCAATATATTGTATTCAAGACGGACATCCCCAGATAAATGGACACACTTCATCTTAGTACCTATTCATAAAAAGGGAGTACTAGTATTTATCTCTCCAGATAATTACATACCCGATGACGCTGCATCAATGATATAAAACCAAATGTGGATTTATTTCTTCTAAATTCTAAATTAATATCAATATTTCCGCCACCGTCATCAGTACTATCATTCAAACTGGATAAAGAGTGCCTTAAAACAAGGAATTATGTAAAGAGGGAAAAGCAACATATTGGGATTTTATGAACGCTCGCGTATTCACGCAAAATCTCACAATATCTCGTTTTTAATTAGCTTCACTGCCTTTCATCTTAGGAATAAAAATCTAAATTCTTATATTGCAGAATGAAATTCTCATAAAAACAATTCATTCATTCATTCATTCATTCATTCATTCATTCATTCATTCATTCATTCATTCAATTTATGTACAAGAAAGCAGTTGCCAGTGAATTCTGAATGATTAATTAGCTAAATAATTAATCCTTCGTTTGCTATTTTATCAACATTTAGTGAGAAGATGCAAGTTTCTTACCCTTTTATATATATAAGTCCTTGTTTAATATGATTAAACCAGTTATCAGTGTGTATATTAGAGTTGACATTAGGTTTGCTGCTACTTTGAATTTACTCCAAAAACGTTTTGAATTCTTAGTTGAATCTACTATTTAATTAAGAATATCTTTAATTTAACAATATTTCTTTCTATCGCATACACTTTTGAATTGTTTTTAACTTTTAAATATTGATATTAAAACAATGCTTTTACTATGTTTAAGAATGTGAAATACACTATTAAACAACTTTCTATAATTTTGTTTCCATATTATTAAATCGATCGTTTCTTAATACTAAATTCCCGTGTTTCTTTAATGTTTTTAACAGAAGATATAATTTTGCAAACTTCAGATTTAATAGTCATCACCTCAGTGTTAACACACAGTTCTCGATATTGGTTACCTAAGTTCGAACGAATGTAAGTCGTTTATGTCTGTGTTAGAATATGGTCCTTATCGATCTCTAATATATAACGGGGTTACAATGGCCATGTCCACTTCAACATTGTCATGTTCGTTATTGTGGTGAAATTATCTTCCAGGGAGCCAACTGAGTGACGGCAAGAGCAGGGTACTATATATATGCTGTTAGAGGCGACATATTGAGTATTATTGCTGAACATCTGCAGTTCTGTAGGTATCAAGGTTTTAGGTTATATCTGCATATTTATTTGTTATTTTTTTAATGTGATTGTGTTGTATGTGAAGTTAGTCTGTAACCTATATTCCTGTTGACGTCTCTTAGGACTCACACCACTATTATCTCCCCTGAGTACAATGGTGAGTATTTTAGAAATCGCCACTGAAAATTTGATGCTGATACCAGCTTTCTTGACAATTCTGTGTCATTTCAGAATTGTTGGTTCGAATCGCATCGCGGGCTAATAGTTTGCATAATATCTGGATCTGGGTCTGGATTAATACGTTGAAGTAACCACTGTTGGCTAAGGAATGCGCATTAGTTCAATTTTGTTAGTAGTGACTTGAAACACTCGATGGAGTCAGCTTCCACTAAATTGTCACTAAGTTTGTTCCAATCTATGAGTTCTTGTAATTCAATGTGTTTGTGAATATTGGTTTAACGCACTTGTTGATATTGTTCACACTGTTTTCCACAATCTTTTTCTGAATAAAGTCCTCGTACTGCTTTGCCCTGACAGTTCGTTTTGGTCTTAACGGTTTAAGATAGTGGTCAATGTTGATGGCCGGTACGTGCCCTTTCACCACCTTGTACAGCAGCGTCAGCCTCTGGTGGCGTCGTCTCTCATGTAGTGGTGTCAGCATGTCGGTGACACATCCTATTTCCTGGGATCTGTAGTCTTTTGTTATGAGGCGTGCTGCTGATCTCTGGACACGTTCAAGCTTGTCGATGTCACTTTGCAGGTAAGGGTCGTAGACGGTGCATCCATATTCCAGCTGGGATCTGATGAGCGCTATGTAGGCGTTCTTTCTATAACCCTTAGGGCAATACCTGAGGTTTCGTCGGAGGAATCCTAATGTAGAGTTGGTCGCTTATGTTGTTGATGTGAGTGTTCCACTTCAGGTCGTCCGATATAGTGATTCCCAGGTATGGGTTATCCTGAACTTGTTAAAGGATCACATCATTGATTATGTAGAAGTGACTGTGTCGGTTCTTGGAGCTGAGGAGGTAGCATTTCTTGGCGTTGAACTTCATGCCCCAGTCTTGAGCCCACTGCTGTAGATTGGTAAGATCCTTTTGGAGTAGTTGAAGGTCTTTGGTGGTCTTGATGGTTCTGTACAGAAGGCATCCGCAAACTGGCGTATATGTGATGTGACTCTTTCTGGCAGTCATTTATGTGACACAGGAACAACAGGGGTCCAAGTACAGTGCCTTGTGGAACGCCGGAACCTACATGAACAGTGCGGGAATTCTCACCTTTGACGACAACGCACATCTCTTGTTGGGTCAGGAAGCTTGTAATCCAGGTGAGTATGGGGCTTCTGATTCCGTAGTTGTCGAGCTTTTGTAGAAAGCGCTTGTGTGGTACTGTGTCGAAAGCCTTGCTGAAGTCAAGCATGACTGTGTCGACTTGATTGTTGTTGTCTTAGTTGTTGAGCAGATCATTGGCTGTTACTACTAGTTGAGTCTCGCAGGAATAGCCTGAGCGGAAGCCGTGATTTAGAGAAGTGAGGACCTTGTGCTTGTCAAAGTGGTTTAGAATGTGGTGGCAGATTATGTGTTCCAGTAACTTGGAAGGACGCATGTAAGGAAAACTGGTCTGTAGTTCTCTGGAGTATGTCGATCTCCTTTCTTGTATACTGGTGCGACGTTGGTGTCCCTCCAATCCTTGGGGAGTTCTCTGGATGGAAACTGACAGGTCTCACAAAAGCATTGATTTTTTTAAAAAAACACTGATATGTTTTGTTTTCTTTATAATTGCATATATTGAACCAGTGAAGAATTTGAATCCAGACACATGCTTCAGATTTAGTTTTTTTCACTGTATTTAGGACATAAATGTTACAATGGAACTCTATTGGAGATGTAATAGTGGTGTGAGGCGAATATTTACGCCGTAAAACTCATTTTACCTGGTGAGAGGATGGGGCTGTACATTATACGTTACTAGACCTCGAGTTGTAATTAATTAACGTTTTACAAATTAGCAACGCATTATACTGATTTAATGAATGAAAAAAACAACAACAGGGAAACCGGCAGATATGTTAAATTCATCCATTACACAATTAGCGATGTGTTTTCTTTAAGATAAATTACTGCTTTTGTTTTACATATTAACATGTCTGGCGTTGATTCTGCGACTAATTCTGCATTTCTGAGTATTTCACACCAAAAAATCATAGAAGACAAATGTTTTATTTCAATTTCATGCATCCAGTTAAATATTTATGACTTAAAATGCATAATAATGAAGCAGACATTTAATTATCAGATCCCAGCGTTATAATTAATCGACAAAACAAAGATCAATCAAAGGTTTGCGGCGCATAACCATCTACAGATGCGATAGCCTAATTCTTTACGCTGCATAGCAAAGAAACTGCGCACATGTTTATATTTCGGTTCATAAAAACACGGCTATTACGTCAATGCCGAGGGCGCGAAGGTGGGATAGTTAAATTTACAACTAAAGAAAGGAGAGGCGTGAATTAAAACATGATGATGTCACGACTTTTCAACTTTTTCAAAATCGTTGACATTTGGAAAAAATATGCTTACAAAACTAGTTAACGTACTCAAATTGATAATTATGATTAATAACAAAAATGTATGACATTGAGGGAAAAAAATCTTTAAATACCAGCTGGTTTATTCATCATTCATAATAGTTTCAAAGTGATTAAATTATAATAAAGTAAAAAGGAAACACATGCAAGTATTATTGTATGTATTTTATGTACTCATTATCTAATTAGCAGTCACGTGTCTAGCATCACGTAGACTATGATATAATGTGTCGTGTTCACATACACGTGCGGACCATAAGTCTGTTCGGTGATATTGTATGCACGTGTTTATTCTTTAATAAACCAGATAAATAAAACACAGCAAAGGCAAACAGGGCAATAGCAGCTCTGATGCACGACACGTCATTGGATGATACAACGGCGGAAGAGACAATAATGACAACAACGACACCAGTATCAATATGACAACACCACTTAACAACAATGGTAATATTGCCAAAAGCGTAAAGTCTTTCCCAGTACATGGCATAAAGTATATCTTACTTCCCCCGATTCTGTCTAACGACAAAGCAGGAAAGTACATGCTTGTTCCAAAATTATAACACACTAACCACGTTACCAAACTTTGACGTAATTTAATTTCCATTGAAGCAACTGTGTGTTCGTATGCCACTGCTATGTAGGTGTAAGCCCACCATTGGGATTTGTTCTTTATTCTATAGTAAATAATAAAAGTTTGAAAGCTTGTCATTCATAGAGAGATCAAAATGAAAGAAGTGAAACTAACATTCTACTGTTTGTCAACCTTTGCACTACCAAGATATGATGAGAAAAGTAGGGGTCATGTGTCATATAAGAGGGTTTTTTTTCTGCTCAGTGTGTACACTGTTGAAAAAGTGACAGTAGACTTCCGCAATCATGTATTCATACCACAATTTTCTTTTTTTTTTTTCTAAATTCACAATTCAAACATGACAGTGCTTTCAAAATGTTCAAAATACATGAACATCGAGCATTAAAATAAGTGAAATGCATTTTTAAAGAAGAAGAAACAAGGATCACTTATAACCGCCATTATGCAACTACCCCATGGAAACACTTCCTTTCAGTTTCGATGGTGGTACTATGCCTATTGTAAACGTACCAACGTATGATGAGAAAAATAGAGGTCTTGTAGCATATAAGATTTTTTTTGATCAGTGTGTACAAAGTGAAAGTCCAAAATCATTTTCACCAATTTCAACCGACATTTTTTTCTAAATTTACATTTCGAATGTGGTAATATATCAATAATGCCATTCAAATAAAAAATGAGCATTAGAATAAGGAATATACATTTTTAAAAAGAAGAAACACTGATTATTTACAACGGCGCCATTATGCGACTACCCCACGGAAGCATTTTTATTTCCGATGGTGGTACCATGTCTATATGCATCATACTCGACACCTAACATGTTTCGCCGTAATTATTACACGTCATAAAAATATTTACTCCGTATGTAAATGACAACAGAAACTGGGGCCAAATCATGAATGTTTAATTACTAATCATTATCTATATCATAAACTGACAATGAGGAAGCAGCTGTCGGCATGCCCCGCTTCTCATACATTCAAAACATGTCCGTAAAACATCGATCATAACATTATAGGCAAAATTACATTTCATTCACTAAAACGTGTGCAATACATTTACTAAATACTAATCAGACATAAAACAATCGCGATATTAATTAGGAACTAATTAAGATTACAACGACCAGTTGCGTAGTTTTTAGACTCACTTGTCAAACAACAATACGTCAACTCAGAATTATAATAAACTATGTAAGCGATGTGTTTTTAATGAATGCAAACCACCATAAATAATGGATCATAACAAAACTACAAATGCTGATTTACTTACAGCATCATGACAATGACCGTCGGCATTGTTTCCGGGTGATTATCTGAAGCTGGTGCTATGAGACAACGGCTCATGTTGTACTTTCTGCACTGAACCCACAGGTGTGGCCTGGCAATAGAGCACCCAACATTCCACCTTGTATAGGAGAAATTCTACCTGCTCACAACATAGACTTTAATCGAAGAACGTACTGCAGGGCAGGTGAATGTCGGGACGAGTTTACAACATATTGCATGTATTTGATTAGTATACTGTAAAGTTCATTGACACATTCAAAGAGTCCGTTCTATTAAGTATTTGAATTTATAATGACTTATGTGTATGTACAATTGAATTGAATAACTCTGTTTAAAACAAAGTCTTGTTACTAAGTACTCGCTACACTGCAGCCATTTTTGTAATATTTTAGATGTCAATGCAATCGCTTTCTTGGACCTATATATATATGAGTCAACACGCACAGTTTTTTACAATAGTATTATTAATTTTAGATTTCAGCCTTATTTAAATTGTATCAAACTGGAAGAGTTCATTAAAGCTTTTGCTAAGTCGCATCGACTGGAAGTAGAGACGGGCTGTTGGATACGGCAAATTAGAACACCATTTGACGAATGAAAATGCAGGGTATGTAAAAAATTAGAGGATGAAAATCATTTTATTATTGATTGTGTGCTATATTTCGATCTGAGAAAAGTGTTTATAGATAAATATTATTGAGAAAGACCCAACATGCCTAAGTTTATTCAGATACAAATAGTACAATAAAAAAACTTAGTACTTATACTAATATAGCCATATATGTATGATTCACATGTATTTTCAATTACAATATTTATGGTAGGTAAGATCATATTACATTATATTTGCTTTCTGACATGACTTTTTAATATTATTTCTGTTATGCATACCACATTTTCCACTTTCGCCCTTGCTTAAATTTAATATTATTCGATATGATTTATAAAATGAAACTAACATTGTAACTGTTTATTAACATTAATAAACCACTGTCTTTCATATAGCTGTGCATACATCATGTACCAGATGGGCCTGCGTGCCTATTGGATATTGGAAATAAACTAAAATACCATATACTATATAATATAACGAGGTCACTGCAGATCCATGTTATACAGATATTAACTAGTCCGTATATTAATTACACAGACGGGGTCCTCCGTAGCCTGTGGTCTCAAGAAGTTTTACCTCTCACCATTGAGGTCGTAGATTCGATTCCCGCTCACTCAAAAAACTTTATGTGAGAAAGTGTACCAGTTAATTGCAGTAGGACGGTGGTTCTACTCAATCTGACTCAGTCTTAGGTCTTCCTCCACCAGTTTAACTGGATATGCCATATTTAATCTGAAATGCGTTGAAAATGGCGTTAAACCTCATTGAAACAATATTACCAAAAACAAATATACATATTTTTAACCACGTGTTTTTCTGTGTTTCAGGCTTACATCGCATCTAACTACTATCAGATCATCCCCTTAGTGCAAATAGAAGCCAAATGTGTATAATAAGACGAAATTTGGGACGAATAAGACGAATATATACTAGTACACTATGTGTGTCATATCTTTTTTTAGTAACCGATAATCATTAATAATCACTAATAATAAAAGTTATTTAAATGATGATGATATATTTTATATTTATCTCTGAACTGTATTCAGATATAACTGTAAAGTACATCATCACGATATGTCTGTATAATTTACCAGCTGTTCTATACCATATTTCTAGAAAGTTTGTAATTTATTTTGGATACCAGTTTAAGTTGTTCACCTAAATGTAAGCCAGATATTTCACATACCAACTTAAATTAACATTTATATGAACACAATATTCTCTCATCATCGAATTCAAATGTGCCTTTGCTTTAAACCATTTAGTATACACTCCATTTCTTGTTCTTGTCAACTAATACAACACGGCTGCTGTAAAATATTCAAAAATGTTAAAAATGTCTGCTCATTTGCATGTTGTAATTCATTTTTGAAGGATATTTGACAAAACCTGTAATTGATCATGAATATATATTTCGAGACAAGCACACCTGCACATTATGCGCATTTGTTTTTTTACGTTTTGATTGACTGGTGTATTTGGAAATAAATAAACTGATATATATATAGAGAGAGAGATTAGTTTTCTATTAATTATATAAAAATTGTTTTTCGCTATCAAAATATTGGTCAAAATTTGCGATTTTTTTCTATAGTAGGATACAGAAAACATATTATACAAATATATTGTATTTCTTGGCAGAATATAGATTCATTCTGGGTTGTTCTTGCACCAATTAAACTTTATTTGCCATATATAACCAGGCATGTGTTGAACATGGCGGCAAAGTCCAATCAGTCAGTAATAAGAATAATGATAATAAAAATAATAATATTATAATAATAATATAATAATTATAATAATAATAATAATAATAATAATAATAATAATAATAATAATAATAATAATAATAATAACAAAAATAATGATAATAATAATAAATAATAATGATGAGATGATGATGATAATAATAATAATAATAATAATAATAATAATAATAATAATAATAATAATAATAATAATAATGATAATAATAATGATAATAATTATAATAATAACACATCGACTTCACTATGCCCTATTCAAATGTTAGGTACAGGTCTGTCTTTACCAGTCAAAATGTCCATGCAAGGACCTCCACATTGTTTAAGGGCAGGCGTACATAAATACTAGCTTTACACAGAACTGACCGTAATGACCACCACACCGGCCGTCAATTACGTTTGACTTATGTGAATATACTCCATGAACCGTCGTTTTGCATAATTATGATTTTCTAAATACCACAAACGGTCAACCGGTATTTGACTTATTTATCTTGATAGGTTAGAATTCCATATATATGATATTACGCACCAGCCGTTATGCGTTATTGGCATTTGTTACGTCTGTGGATCAGCAGTCGTGAACACAGAGTTCAGATTTTTGAAATGGGAAAGTAAGTAAGTCTCTGGCCGAGTCCGGATTCCCTTCTCTTTCTACAACACTTGATCCAGGAAGTGATCGGAGGTCGATGGTCGTAGGTTCAGTCCTTAGCCAGGACCATATTCTGTTTTCTTGAGAAATTATTTTAACAGCACACAGCTGGACCGGTTATCTCAGTCGGTAACGCGTCTGACTATCAATAAAGGTTCTGTGAGTTCGAATCCCCGCATGGCCACAGATTTAGGGATGGTTGATATACGAAATTTCGTCTCATTTTCATTCATCTATCACCAGATACATGAGTTCATACAATGGCCACTCTTAAGTGTGCTTTTTTGTTTTTGTTTTTGAATGGGGTTTAAATCCATTTTCAACACATTTCAGGTTATATGTGCCATATCAAATTTTACCGGTGGAGGAAGACCTCAAAATGAATCAGTAGAACTGCCGTCCTTCCGCAAGTAACTGGCAAACTTTCTCACATGAAGTTTTTTGGAGCGAGCGGGACTCGAACTTACGACATTAACGGTCAGAGATACAGTGCTCTTGAGATATGGTACCTTAGTCCACTCGGCCACGGAGGACACTTTCACTCTTAAGAGAGATATTGACATAGACACGTACATATTAATTTCAAAGTTCCGTTCGAAATATAAACAATAATTTATTTTATGAAGTTAAATTGATCAACAATGATATAATTTGAAGAATGTGCATGTTCTTTTTAAAGAATAAGATTAATTTTCATAATTCGATTAGTAATGAATTCTTAATATGAATGTTACTAGAAGAAACATTTTTTAAAAACATATTTTTTTATCCAAATATTATCCAGTGCCTATTAGTCACAGGCACTGTATCACTCTTAATTTGATGGGCGCAGCTCGGAACAGACATTTCAGATGAGAAGTGTTGTTTTTTTAAATAACATGGTCTGTCAGTAATGTTGTAGAAGGAAGATGCGTGCATATAATTATGTGCATTTGAGTTCATATTCCACCAATAAAATCATATACAATTTGCATCGTGTTGAAACTGGTGTAAAATTCTGTACTAAAAAACTGCATTTGCTATTATCAAATTCACATTTATTAAATGTTTACGTTCTTATTGTTCAAATTGACATTTTTACCGTGAAGAAAACAAAAATTTTAAGAATTTGTTGAACTTTAATTGCCATTGTAAAGATGTGTAAATAAACACGGATCAGAAACTGAAACTAATCTCAAGAATTTTAATTATGATATTTACAGTTTGCAATCGTCACAGGGACGTATAGATGTCCTAACTGACCAGTAGACACCCGGATTAGTTGTATATAAATCTATTTAGATAGTGGTAGATAAAGTAGTGTAACGCCAGGCGGCCTTATTTACATATGTCCAGATTGGAGAGGATTAAATCCTGCACGTCAATATCCGAGTATACAACTGGCAATTAGATCCGCATTAGGAATACGAAAATAAGTATATATAATTAGAAAACAAGTTCGTGAACTCGTTTGAACTGTAAAAAGTCTATACACGTTGACCAACAGCTCTCTAAAGAATATCTAGTACCACGCATGTATTGATGAAGACATGTAGTATTATGTTTATAAGAAGAATATCTAGTACCACGCATGTATTGATGAAGACATGTAGTATAAAGTTTATAAGAAGAATATCTAGTACCACGCATGTATTGATGAAGACATGTAGTATTATGTTTATAAGAAGAATATCTAGTACCGCGCATGTATCGATGAAGACATGTAGTATTAAGTTTATAAGAAGAATATCTAGTACCGCGCATGTATCGATGAAGACATGTAGTATTAAGTTTATAAGAAGAATATCTAGTACCGCGCATGTATCGATGAAGACATGTAGTATCAAGTTTATAAGAAGAATATCTAGTACCGCGCATGTATCGATGAAGACATGTAGTATTATGTTTATAAGAAGAATATCTAGTACCGCGCATGTATCGATGAAGACATGTAGTATTAAGTTTATAAGAAGAATATCTAGTACCGCGCATGTATCGATGAAGACATGTAGTATTAAGTTCATAAGAAGAATATCTAGTACCGCGCTTGTATCGATGAAGACATGTAGTATTAAGTTCATAAGAAGAATATCTAGTACCGCGCATGTATCGATGAAGACATGTAGTATTAAGTTCATAAGAAGAATATCTAGTACCGCGCATGTATCGATGAAGACATGTAGTATTAAGTTCATAAGAAGAATATCTAGTACCGCGCATGTATCGATGAAGACATGTAGTATTATGTTTATAAGAAGAATATCTAGTACCGCGCATGTATCGATGAAGACATGTAGTATTAAGTTGATAAGAAGAATATCTAGTACCGCGCATGTATCGATGAAGACATGTAGTATTAAGTTTATAAGAAGAATATCTAGTACCGCGCATGTATCGATGAAGACATGTAGTATTATGTTTATATGAAGAATATCTAGTAACGCGCATGTATCGATGAAGACATGTAGTATTAAGTTCATAAGAAGAATATCCAGTACCGTGCATGTATCGATGAAGACATGTAGTATAAAGTTTATAAGAAGAATATCTAGTACCGCGCATGTATCGATGAAGACATGTAGTATAAAGTTTATAAGAAGAATATCTAGTACCGCGCATGTATCGATGAAGACATGTAGTATTAAGTTCATAAGAAGAATATCTAGTACCGCGCATGTATCGATGAAGACATGTAGTATTAAGTTTATAAGAAGAATATCTAGTACCGCGCATGTATCGATGAAGACATGTAGTATAAAGTTTATAAGAAGAATATCCAGTACCACGCATGTATTGATAAAGACATGTAGTATCAAGTTTATAAGAAGAATATCTAGTACCGCGCATGTATCGATGAAGACATGTAGTATTAAGTTTATAAGAAGAATATCTAGTACCACGCATGTATCGATGAAGACATGTAGTATTAAGTTCATAAGAAGAATATCCAGAAGAATATCTAGTACCGCGCTTGTATCGATGAAGACATGTAGTATTAAGTTCATAAGAAGAATATCTAGTACCGCGCATGTATCGATGAAGACATGTAGTATTAAGTTCATTAGAAGAATATCTAGTACCGCGCATGTATCGATGAAGACATGTAGTATTAAGTTCATAAGAAAAATATCTAGTACCGCGCATGTATCGATGAAGACATGTAGTATTATGTTTATAAGAAGAATATCTAGTACCACGCATGTATCGATGAAGACATGTAGTATTATGTTTATAAGAAGAATATCTAGTACCACGCATGTATCGATGAAGACATGTAGTATTATGTTTATAAGAAGAATATCTAGTACCGCGCATGTATCGATGAAGACATGTAGTATTAAGTTTATAAGAAGAATATCTAGTACCGCGCATGTATCGATGAAGACATGTAGTATTAAGTTTATAAGAAGAATATCTAGTACCGCGCATGTATCGATGAAGACATGTAGTATTAAGTTTATAAGAAGAATATCTAGTACCGCGCATGTATCGATGAAGACATGTTTTATTAAGTTTATAAGAAGAATATCTAGTACCGCGCATGTATCGATGAAGACATGTAGTATTATGTTTATAAGAAGAATATCTAGTACCGCGCATGTATCGATGAAGACATGTAGTATTAAGTTTATAAGAAGAATATCTAGTACCGCGCATGTATCGATGAAGACATGTAGTATTAAGTTTATAAGAAGAATATCTAGTACCGCGCATGTATCGATGAAGACATGTAGTATTATGTTTATAAGAAGAATATCTAGTACCGCGCATGTATCGATGAAGACATGTAGTATTAAGTTTATAAGAAGAATATCTAGTACCACGCATGTATCGATGAAGACATGTAGTATTAAGTTCATAAGAAAAATCATCGGACATGCCCTGATATATGTTATGAAATGTTTTCGTAGATCACCTTGGATAAAAATATAAACTTGACGTGGAGATTGAAATATACACATATACTCGTGTGTATCATCTTGGAGACTCAACTGCGAACTGACATGTTACATTTTAACAATCTGAATACAAGTTAGTTATAATAAAATATCATGTCTTAAGTTTTAAAATGTTTAACTTCTACTAAATCACTTTCCATCAGTTTGCTTACATGATGTTCCGAGCTACATCTGACATAAACTTCATTCTTTCAATTTAACCCAGGATTCAGTACTTAAAGTTCTTTGACGTGTATTTGAGTTCATGCGTTTTTTTATAAAAGAATTTTTTTTTTCAGGGCGCTGTTTACTTTTATTATCAAGCTATTCGATACGATGGTCCGATTTTATTTTCCATAATAAAAAAAAGATCATCAGATAATTACTGTTCACGATAAAAGGCGATTCATCTACGTTTATATTAATATACGACTGAATGTTATCGATAAAACATATACAAAACATATAAACGTTAATAGTATAACTGGGCCATAAAATTAACCACAAAGTTATTTATTTATCTGCAAAGGGAGGAACCTGTCCGAGACCTATAATTTATCAAATCTAAATTGAAATACAATCCAAGCTTTTGTTCGACCATGAAAAAACGACAAATATAGAAAAGTATATATATATATATATCATATGTTTAAAAGCGCTTGTCATGTAATCAATTTGACATGACGAGGCATATTTACTAGTTATATGAATCATAAGTTTCCACAGATAATAATAATAGAGTTAAATAATGTTTAACAGAACAGAACGGAACGGGACGGGACGGGACGGATGCATAAAACAATTATATGTATACCATATACATATACAATACAGTGTTTTTTTCTGTTTAACGTTACTTAAATATCCACCAGCTTGAGAGGGGCCTCCGGTGGTCTGATTAAGCAGTTGTGATTGTTTTAATATTAAATTTCTCCGGTATTTCAGATGACAAAACATAGCTTACGACAGATATGTAGCAATACATATGCATATTGCATATATTTACGTGATGTAACCAATACTACATTCATGATGATATGAATTTTATATTTAATATGTGCAGTTGTAATCTCGTTTACAAAAGATACTGTCATTTTTTATATTAAGTTCTGAATTTAAAAAAAAAGAGGCGTCAACATGTTACATCTTGTTAAATCCCGAATGTTAATTATCGTAGATATTGGTTGGGTGCGGAGTTAAAACTGCAATTTTGGAGAAAAAAGGGAAATAAAAAGCTTGGTTCGAAGTTCCATGCTCTTATCAAGGTTTCATGCTCTACTCAAATACGACATTACGTGAATTTGCCTGTAATTCTCTACCGTACGTTCAAATTGGAGGTGGAGTAAAGTATTTGTGCTATACGTTAATCCTGGTAATTTTATTTGATTTAAACATATTTATTTAACCTCGATTGTCAAACAAGTAATTACAACATAGACTAATCAGGCTCGAAGTAGTCGTGGGTAAGACCAGTACTTAGCATATGTCAATAAAGGACATCACACATAAACGTGGTGGAGGATCAAACCCACGACCCTCATGCTCTTCCACTTGACAGCGCGCTCCGCAATAGCGTTAGAGTATGGTTTGAGTTGAGCATGAACACAAGTTTAAAGCTATGCTATTTCTTATAATTAACATGATTCATGTATTATAAAACATACGTAACTAGTGTCAGTAGTCCCACTCCGATCTCTGTGTGTGTGTGTGTGTGTGTGTGTGTGTGTGTGTGTGTGTGTGTGTGTGTGTGTGTGTGTGTGTGTGTGTGTGTGTGTGTGTGTGTGTGTGTGTGCTGTTTAGCGTCACTTTCAACAATTTTTCAGCTATATCGCGCGGTGTCTACTTAATGTAGTATTCTAAGCGTTGCCACACTGGAGTATCATGTCGCAAATATCCCATCCACTCACATTATAATGACACCAGACTGGAGTATCATGTCGCGAATATCCCATCCACTCACATTATACTGACACCAGACTGGAGTATCGTGTCGCGAATATCCCATCCACTCACATTATACTGACACCAGACTGGAGTATCATGTCGCGAATATCCCATCCACTCACATTATAATGACACCAGACTGGAGTATCGTGTCGCGAATATCCCATCCACTCACATTATTCTGACACCAGACTGGAGTATCATGTCGCGAATATCCCATCCACTCACATTATACTGACACCAGACTGGAGTATCATGTCGCGAATATCCCATCCACTCACATTATAATGACACCAGACTGGAGTATCATGTCGCGAATATCCCATCCACTCACATTATAATGACACCAGACTGGAGTATCATGTCGCGAATATCCCATCCACTCACATTATACTGACACCAGACTGGAGTATCGTGTCGCGAATATCCCATCCACTCACATTATACTGACACCAGACTGGAGTATCGTGTCGCGAATATCCCATCCACTCACATTATAATGACACCAGACTGGAGTATCGTGTCGCGAATATCCCATCCACTCACATTATACTGACACCAGACTGGAGTATCGTGTCGCGAATATCCCATCCACTCACATTATACTGACACCAGACTGGAGTATCGTGTCGCGAATATCCCATCCACTCACATTATACTGACACCAGACTGGAGTATCGTGTCGCGAATATCCCATCCACTCCCATTATACTGACACCAGACTGGAGTATCATGTCGCGAATATCCCATCCACTCACATTATTCTGACACCAGACTGGAGTATCATGTCGCGAATATTCCATCACTCACATTATACTGACACCAGACTGGAGTATCATGTCGCAATATCCCATCCACACATTATACTGACACCAGACTGAAGTATCATGTCGCGAATATCCCATACACACATTATACTGACACCAGACCGGCTAGAACTATTCCCTAAATGGTGAACGCCAAGCGAGGAAGTTTCTGGTATCATTTTTCAAGTACTTGGTATGACCCGGCCGAGAATCGAACCCACAACCTCCTGCATGCGGGAAGGACGCTTTTCCTCTAGACCACTGCTGCGGTATATTGCAGAGTGAAGTTGGTGATTGAATATAAACAAATAATTTGAAATTACGAGTTAATGGAAGACTGAATGTGGTTATGATTTGATTTGGAATGAATATGACATTTCTTTTCTAATCAATTTTTTATGAGCGAGCGATGATTTAAAATATCAAATGCCTGCACATGTACGCCTTATTTCTATATTTAAAAAACATATGACATTCGGCGGCATACTTTCTCAGTGTTTAACATATAAAATAATACACAGAAGAAATAAACTAAAACTAGCTTCATAAGATAGATTTTAGCTATATCTTATTGGGAACCTGTTACTGTAAATTAAAAGTTGGAATTAGCTGTCAAAATATTTATTTTTGCACCATGAAATCTCACGAATGTTTACGATCAGTGCATATTTCAGTTCATGTTGTACTTGCCAACATGCAAATCTGTGCTGCTAAGTGCACACGTGATTACTTGATTTTTATCTCCCCATAATTTCATGGTCCATAACAATATTCTGTGGGTAAACAATATACTTTATAAGATTATTTTTCAACTTCGTAAACATGCCTGGTTCTAATGATTCACAGAGTTCATTCGCATAAGCGGTGTTCTTTTTATATATATTAATAAATATGCGGTTTTATAAACAGGAAAGGTGTGGGATATTTCTATGTATTACAGATTGGTAGGGTAATTTGTTTACAAACCGAAATCTGTCAGTATTTACGAAGAATTAAGGTCGTATACGATATACGTATAAGGTGGAATTACAGGAACCGCTTAGGAGTCCTGTATCATACGTCTAATGTACCATGATTATTTAACGTGCTCAGCTGGTAATTAACACGACATCCAGGTCGCCGAGTCACATTTATAGGGCATGGTCCTTGTCAAAATTGCAGAACGTAGTAGCCCTCTCTGAATTGGTTCGATCCTCAACTAAAGTAAGTGACCATCATCCATAACATCTCCCAGTCAGGGACTCTCCGCTGGTGAGCGGCTACAGTGTTTTTTCTCGGGATCATTAACCTCCAGTCGTAAGGTTCGAGTTCTGCTCGGTCTAGAAGCGATAAAGTTTGTTACAGTTACTAATGTTTACAAAAGAAAGGGTATGTTACTCAGAATCCATTACATGGATATCAGGTCCACCACAACCAGTAAAATTAGTTGACATATATCTTATATGTAAATATTTGATCTTAAATGCAATGGATTAAGCGAAAAATCCCTTAAATTTTACCACCAGGCTTTTGTCCCAAGGCATTAAACCGAAAGTAAAACTACATTTCTAAATATGAAACTGGTTTGCAAAATATTTACTTTAAAACTAATCAGATATCAGACTCCCATATCATGATTTAACTATCCTTACATGTATATCATTTCCTCCATAGTGACTCAATTTTGGCACCTTTACCATGGTAAACAAGGGGTCGCTGGATTGGACGTGTGATTAAGGAAGGTGAGTTTTACCAAATTCTCTAATTTGCCTCTTCTGTAAATTGACAAACTAAAGTGAACATTCGGCAAACTTCCAGCACGTATATGTAGATCTGGAAAGGCTTACGTGTCTATCGTCAGATATCGTCTGCAAAGTTCATTCTGATTTGATCACGTCTTAATATAAGTAGTGGGCCTTTTCAAGGAGGGTGCATATCACAAAGTGAATCTCACAGGTTTTTGTTACAACTCTGGGATGACACATGAATTCAGTTGTCATACCTTGGCCATACAAATCCTAGGTATAATATCACAGTGATAAATCAAACACTGCTTAATTAATCAATTAATATCAAACGATATGAATATTTCATCGATGACTGATTCCAAACCCTTTTTGTGGGTTTTAGCAACGTCTCGCTGATTTCAAATGGGTTTAAGACAAAAGAACTATATTTTAGTGTTTTATGAATGTTTTTATTAGATCACAGGTTTTGATTGAAGAAATTTAAGAACGTATCAACTTTGTATGATACATGCATGACAATATACGATATTTAGTTATACAATCTCATGTATCGTTATGAGCTCTCTTGGCGTATTTCATGATTATACACTCCTGTCAAGTTAACAAGTCGTTGTTTTAATTGATCTTTGTAAAAACAACATTTACATTTAACCGCAAAACACATAATCAAGTGTTTATTCCCCCAGTTTACGTGCGGAAGTACGTGCATATGTAATGGGAAATGCAAGTAGGCTTACAAATTAACCGCACAAATTGTGATAAACCAGTGTATATCAGTTTCGGTGGTATGCGCCTGCACCATCGATCATTGACCAAGCTGTTTTAAACATCGATCAGCGCTACCCGGACAACATTAATACATCTCGCCGTAATACAGGTCATTTAAAGCATTTATTTTACTACATAATCATATTTTTTGTGTTCCCAAATATAAATATATATATATACATGCATATATAATACAAATATTACGTCGATGAAAATACACGACAATTGAAATGTTGTGTTTTTGATTAATTGCATTCTTATCAAACGAAATTTATAGAAAATTGGCCCCCAAATATGTGTATACAACCAAGATAGTAGAGTTCTATTTGTAATAAAAAAATGGAAAGTACAAAATGATAATACATTACTCACGATGTCATGTACAAACTGTACAAACATATTGATATAAGATTGAAATATTTAAAATAGAACTTGGTGATATTCGACAATTAAGCAGCAGAAGATAAGATTCAAAATACATACTATTATTTCGTTTCCGCTTTTCCATATAGATTTTTAGTTTGAGTGGATATTTGTAAACTCCGCCTAGAGAAGGTTTTAAAATCTAATTTTACACAAAAAAATCCAATAAAAGAGTTTGTATAAAAATAAAAGTTTAGTCCGAGTTTCATATTTACTATGTTGGTCACTACTTTCAACCAACGTCAGAACAGCTGATATAACAAGCGACATTTTAAATGGAATTTTATAAACAATAAGAAAATATACACCTTTCTGTAACAAATGAAAAACGAGAGTGCAACATCGTATGTCAATTAAGATTAAAATGTCTTACATATAAAATAAATATTTCAAAAGAATGAAAACCATCTGTTATTGTTATTTCAAATATTCATAAAAAAGCAGTAGTGTTTTAATACAGTCATGAATAATGTTGCCCTGGTTGGTATTTGATGTTGGCATAAAATTATGCATTTAAAAAAATGTTGTTGTTTTTGTTGCTTTTTTTCTGAAAAAATGTGATGATGACAAATTAACCGAATAATGTCCCAATGGATATGATAGGCAATTAAAATGTCAGCGAATGCAATTACTAGTACTTAAGGACGAAACCTGTATAATGAGGATAATTGTCTTACTGTTATAGTGCATTCACTGGTTCTTGATTTGGTAATTTGACCAATAATATAGATATGTATTTTTCATAATCATGATTCATGAATAATTGAAATTAAAATGGTTACATGATGATCACGTCATCCATAAATGAAACGTGACCATCACCACCCCTCCACCCCACCCCACACCCTTCTCCTCTCTCCTCTGCAAGTAGTTCTGTACTTGTACGAGAACCTTTAGCACATACGAAGAAATGACATTGTTTTGTCTAAATAAACATGTCACACTTGCAGTGTGCATAACTCTGGGCATGCTCTGTTTAGAGTAGCCGGAATATTCTTATTGAAGAACAAATAATAAGCAAGTTCCCTTCTTGTACAGAAGTGAACCGACGTGACAGCGGGATAAGTTCTTGTTTTTCGAATATATTTCCAATAGTTTAGCTGTACGTTTATTACTTATTAACCAAGTTAAGCGGTTTTTTTTTTTCTCTTTTTATAAAGAACTGCGCAACAGAACTGAGACTACTGTCGTCTTGATAAGCCGTGATACACTCGTTACAGGTTACTGTTGTGTTAACACAACACCTTGTGTGTCTCAAATACAACTCAATTTTCAGGATAATACTATAATGCTCAAAAATATCGTATAAAACAGATCACCTGAGTTGGTGATTGTCGGGTAAAGCTTCTATTTTTTTACTTTTGAACATTTTACTTTACGTATCCTCAATGAAGTTATAGTGCGCATGTATTGGCAAAAACTATAAGTTATGTGATACTGTATATCGAAGCCAGTAGTAGATTTAATGTGTCATCTGTGCCAGAATATTCCAGCAGTGTTCGTAACTGGCTTTTGAATAGTGGCGATTATTTTTTCCGAAAGAAAAATGAAAATATAATCGTCAGCTTGGATGATTTCTTTATACAGTTTAGTATTGCTTTATGTCAAATTGATGGTAAAATGACAACAATAAAATGTTTGTATTTTCTAATTTCTAGCTTCTATACTTAAAGATCTAGCGTGTAACTTTTACAAATAAATTATGTAAAAGTTATCTAATTTGTGAGAACACAAAAAGTGTTCCGTCGAAAAATTATACACACAAAAATCACACACATTATTTTTAAAAAAAATAAAATAAAGGTGTTGTCGTTTGATTTAAAAAGTAGTCTAACAGAACGCAATATATCTACTCGACACGTATATATACAAACACAAAATAATATACAAACAGACATGTACACAGAAAAAAATATGCATTGACTGGATTTCAGTGTTGACTTAGAAAATAAATAACGTGACATATTCATTAACAAATTCGTCGATATTTGCAAACTGTTAAAGGTTTACACGGTTATTTCTTTTCGTAAAATTGGTTCGTGAATTCCTGAGTCAAATGAATTTTGTTCCTCGTGACAAATATTTGAATTTCCCGCCAAAAAATACTCTAAGTCTGCTGGTAATGTCGTCTTAACGACTTTGGAGGAATTGTTGTTCACAATTTGATGTCTCGACAATACAGTTTTTCTTGAATAGTCCATGCGAATGTCAACACCAGTATGTGTTTCGTCAGATTCGTCCTTTTTATTTAATCGCGAATGCAGCGACAACGATGAGGGTGTCGGGTATTTGCGTGAAACCTCGTTTTCAGATCCGTACATGTCCGTCTCCGAAACCGACCAATCAGAATCACTCAAGTCGCACGAACTCGCGGGCATAGAGTTCTGACTGTGATAGTATTTCTTCTGCCATTTCAAGTCTTCGATGGATTCGTTGAGGGTGAGGAGTTGCTTCATCAATGACAAATCTTGGTCCATCAAGGACGCCTGGAAATAGAAAAAGAAAACACTTATAATAATGTATTTAACGACAATTTGTTCACTATCGGAAAGTTCACAATAGAACACTCAGTTCACCATCGAAAACTAATGTCATTTGATCCAAAGCGATAGCGTCCGCAAGTGTTGTACATGCACGTGCAGTATATCGTTATCGAGTATATAGTATTAACCATTGGAAGGGCAGAGTATTGTTGCTGTGAGAACCATATTGCGTTTGTATGTTTTACAGTACAAGAGTAACAAACTATCATTCATAGCCATTATTTATTAAATAGAATTGTGTTTGGAATAACACAGGGTAAGTGCCAAATATAAGTGTGATCCTACCTATCTACTGTACACACGCACATGCTTCTTATATTGATAATAAATTATGCTAAAACCATTAAACTTAATTATATCTCTGCACTAAGTTTGTAATAGGAATCGACCGGTATAGCTTGCGGACAAAGGTGGGATAACGTTGTAAAAAACTGCGCAATTCGAGAGATCTGCCCGTCCGAATCGACGACTTCATCACTGTTTTCGAAGTACCCTACACGTTTTCTTTTGATTTATTTTAAGTAAAAACTTCTCAAATTGAAATTCATACCGACATTCAAGTCGTGTTTTGAGATTCACAATACATTTAAGATGATAAATTTAGTGTGAAACGTTACCTGATACCAAATGTGAAAACTAGTGTTATATGTGCGGACAGTGTGTATCTAATTATTCAACGAAGCCAAATTTAATCATTTGTCAATTTAAATCGTGTCAATCAAATAGCTCGAGGATGCAAGTAGGTAGTTTGATCCCGCCCCTCACAGTCCCCATCCACACTGGAATCGCTTAGTTTAGTTGTCTGATCTTACATAGTTATATTTGAAAATTACTGCCGATTAAAATCATCTATTTTAACTAATAAAAGTAGAATATAAGTTGTTTAATTGAGAGTGGCAGCAAGAATTAACAACCTCGGAAATATCCTTAAAACTGCAATGCGGGTATTCCAAAAGTACAAATTAATATGTGTGAAAGTGAATTATATAAATGGAAAGAATTTTGGATAGTTTGGTTTTTTGCTTATTTCTTAAGACAAATGCTATTAAAAATGCGGGTGATTCAGTATTAATATCGTGCGCCAGAAAATGAAATAAGACAGTGTTATTCTTAATCAATGCACACAAAAACACATAACAATTACTAGAAAATGCGATACACGAAATTACATTAAAGTGGAATTAACTATCAATATAAAAAAAAGAACTACTTCTGCGCAAGAACTCACGAATACTACATTATTTTGAAAACTAGTATAATTATATTAAGCATTTACTCCGTTGTGTATAGAAAATAGTGAAACTAATACGAAGATGACAAGCGTCTCTTTTGTAGTTATGTATAAACACGGCATTATTCTGGCACGCACGTGTGATATACAATTGCAAGTAGTTCCATTGTAAACAGAAACAATTATGTCATCGGAAATTGGGTGCTAGACGACTTTTGCGACATTTTTATTTATATAAGTTGAATTGATGTAAACCGATTAAAAATCAATATTTTATATTTATTCTGTCGCCTTTTTACATGAAACTCTGATATTCTACCGAACAGTTACTGTTAGTATGTTTACGATGCAAACAGTAAAATAGCACACATGGTACAGTAAATTCAAGAATGAATGTATCCGTTAGGTAAGAGGTCAGTAACGGGTATGAGACGATGTTACGCTGTTTTATATATCTATTCGCCCATTTATCCGGCTAACTTAGATATTATTTACTACCTTGTAACCTCTTAATACTATTACATTACGACATCAGAACACCATACGTTAAATGTTATATTGCAAGCGTCTGGGCTAAACTGTTTGACCCTTCTGACCCAGACTATTAACGGAAGTAGGTGAAAATATTGCTGAGAGCATTATCGTAATCTATAGCTGTCATAAAATACTAGTAACGCAAATAGCTAAAAACTTAATTGAACAAAAAGTGTGTATAAGAAAAGGAAATGGCCACTTCATATTGTAGAAGTACCGGCACGTGCAAAATATTAAGAAGAACTTTGTTTTGAGTTTATAAGGCATGGTTGCTTATGTGGATACGTAGCTGGCAATGACGTTAATAAGTCATACTATACGGGGGAAAACAAGGTGTTACTTCGACTGAGGCATATGTTTATCGGTCTTGTTTTCGTTTATTACCTATTGTCGATTTTGGCTTCGTTTTTAAATCAATGTTAATTTTGATTACGTTTAAAGCATGATGTTACGTTGTCCACCATATGAGATGCAGTTGTTTAGTTCAGAGAGACACACAGTTTGTTTATATAAAACTTCCTGTTGTAACTAAAAGGTAAGGCTCAATGTTTAACTCAGTTATGAAAACACTATGATTAAAATAGATTTTTAAATACAAATCTAATGTACACATATAAACGATATAATGTATACGTACATATCGTATATGTGAGATGTAGCAAAGACTTGCTTAATATTCGGACAGACGTGTGGTAACGGTCCATCAAGTCCTCCAGCAATGTGACCGAGATCCATTACACTAGTAATGTTCTCTGGTATCAGTACAATCAGTCTGTATAGTTATATCTTCATTACTTCCAACTCAACTGACACATTTGGCTATCTTGTCAATGGGTTTATTTCTCGAACAGTGCTACTTTAATATTAAGTATGATAAGAACTTTACTTTTAAAAATGGACTCCTCGCTTGGCGTTTGGTCCATGGAGCATAATTTCAGAAATGATCAACCATACGTGCCAGTATAGAATGGCTGGCTAGTCTGGTAGGGAGATTATTAATGCACTGATTATATGATATTTTAGGACAGGTCGCTCATTTATCAGTATCATGTGGCAGGGTGGGGTGTTATGAACTATGAAATAAATTGATATGGTACCCAGCAAGAAAACTGTCTCAATTAGACTGTCATTTTGGCTAAGTGTTGAAACCTATACACTATACAATACACCCTAATTTACATACACATCACTTTATCCATAATTATATGCGTTTAAAGGCATTATGACTTTGAACAAAGTATTTTTGTGGTTGAAATAGTTGAATTGTTTGTCACTAAAACAATGCGCAATCGTTCGCCACAGACAGACCATTAGGTGGTGCGGAGCACTCACTTAAGGTGTATAAATCCGTCTTAAGCCTGGACAGTACTTGACTCATACATTCTTTGCATATTTAAGTTAAACCCATAAAACTGAACGTAACATTGCTTTATCGATTCAGACACACCTAGGTAATATCAATGCCGCAAATGAATGCAATGAAATGATTCGATGAAATTGCACGTTTTGCTGTCGCGTTAAAAGGGGTTAATGGCCTGCATTGGGTGATACAGCACTTTCACTCGCAGCCGGGTAATCGATCTCTAGTTTATACAATAAAATGTTTGTATGTTACACGGAAGCAATTTCATGTCTATTTTATAGACGTAAATCGAAAATCAATCAGCATTTTCACTTAATTGAGATAGCAAAACGCATTTGTATCATACATGTATATTAAAAGCGGGTTGCAAGGGCGGTAATTTGGTTTGGTGGTCTGTATATTTTGTTATTAATTACGTGGTTATGATTAATTTCACTGACATAAATTAAAGATTCACTGTAAGGAAGAAGGCATCAATTAATTACTGTTAGAGTTCATTACACACCGATTTTGTACTCATATTTATTTTTTACGAATACAAAGTTTAAAGTATAACTGGTCAATGTCGCTTCATTAGTTTAGATTAGTTTAAACTTATTTATTTTACTTTGATTTCTTATTACAACATAGGCAAATAACGTTCGAAGTCTTCCTAGGTAGAATCAGTACTAAGCATACGCGGAAAAAGTGTCGTGCTCAATGACACGCACACATAGCCGTGGCGGAAGATCAAACCATGACCCTCCGATCGCGTGTTCGATGCTCTACCAACTGGACCACACGGTCACATCAATGATAAAGTGACATATTGATATACAAATGTAGTAGATTCAGTGCAGTGAAGACCGAGCACTGCTGAACTTTGATAGAATTATTAAATCAAATTGCACACGACTTGGTTATGTTTTATTAAGTGTGTGTTCATTTTTATTTTTACAAATATAAAGTTGTGTCGAAGTATTAAAGAATTGGCTACTCTCGTTTCAGTGACCAAGTTTTGTGCCCTGTTACAAAACCAAGACACGTTTGTGTACATGTATATCTCAACAGGTCACCTCACCCACTTGAGTTGAGATATTACTGCATTACATAAGACCATTACTCCATAATTAATAAATATAACTAATAATTTCGTTCTCGTCTGACACGTTGACCCGTTACTTTATTCAATATTTACAATCATGTACATAAGAGTTATGAAATAACTGCATGTCTAACCGCGCAAAGAATCGAACATTATCGAAATATCGCCGTCTTCAGTCAAATACAAACAAATCCTACAGATAGGCTCTATTATTATTTAAATATTTCTCTGATAACCTAAATAGTCATGCAGTATTATAACAACGATGACCTTATGGCTATATTTACTTTAAGTGCTGTCATTTAAAAGTTGAAGAAAATTCACCTTTCAGCACAGATGTGCAATGTCATATTATAAATTTGTTTTATGCTTCCGAGTTTGCCCGATATTAAAACACGTCAAAGTCTGACTTAGGCGCCGAATCAATGGGCGGGATTATTACAGCGATCCGTTAAGGAAGGTGACCATTGAATACAGGTTATACGCTAAAACCTGAGAATGAAAAAAAAAAGTTTATTTTGTAAAATTTGATGTTGTCGTTAAAACATGGCTGGCTGTACTGACAAAGTGGTGCCAGGCTTCAAATCTAAAACTGCATTGTCATGCTATAGAAATAGAGAAAACGAAACAGTATTTTAATACATTCTGAAGAATGGAAGTACCGAGTTCTATACTAAACAATTAATGTCTAATCTTTTTCGAATTTTTAATTCCATTATTTCATAGTTCCAGGCATTATTATATATATCATCTGCCAAAATCGGTTATATTTAACGAGTTTTGTTCGCTATTCCAGTAAATTAAATTAGGTAGCCGGCATTGTGTCTGGAATGAGTGAAGAAACTGCGCGTCGTTCTGCAGCAGAAGGAGGGTCAAACATAGCACAATACCAAGACATGGTATCTTCATACCCAATTACAACTTAGAGTGTAATTGATGCTTCTCTTTGAAGTAAGACATACTTTTTAGTCTGCAGAATCAGCGAAATATATCAATGTGTGTTTTTGAGTGGTTTTTCTTTCACTAATAGTTTTAATAAAAAAAATACTACTGTGTGTCATTCAAGATAATACATGACACCTGCAATAAATCAATTCCCATTTTTGTTTTGTAGTTTATGCGGGGGAGGGGGTCATCATAAAGATGCTTGGTCAACTTGCTTTTGTAAGTCATGTTAAGCCTATGCTCGACTAAATGTCCTAGATTCCTGTCCTCATTCGATCTGGTTATGGGCGAGTGTTTGACTAAAATCTCCGTTACTAGGCCACATTGAAGTGCAGTACAAATGCCCTCTGTTTGATCACAGCACTTCAACTATGCCTAGTTTATTTTTCAAAAGTGAACAAACAGACATCAAGGTACAATGTTTAATGTTCTCTCGCTGAGTCATTGTAGTTTATTTTTAACACAAGACGACGAAGAAAATATTTGAACGCGCTCGATACGTAACATAAAATCAAATGTACGTCCGTGTATAATTTCTTCTGTTAGCTTCGTTCATCCAAGGTAAATATTTTCCCTGTCGCCTGAGAAGCGTGTGATACAATTGATCATACGGTTGTAAGGGTGTTTTTTCCTTAATTTTCTTTTTAATTTGATTTCAAAGATATCGATTTATAAGAATAACCTGGATTGATAGGGGTGATTAATCATCGATGAAAATAGATATAGACGGTATACCTGCTTGACGATGGTACATATATGACTTTCATATTCTGTTTTTATATAAATGTTAATTTGTTATGTTATGCTTATGTTGTTGCTTATGAGGATAAGTATAGTATTGATGTATTAATGATGACGATGATGTTGATGGTGGTGGTGGTGTCGTCGTCGTCGTCGTCGTTGTTGTTGTTGTTGTTGTTGTTGATAATGGTGTTGTGGTGAATATTTAAAGATTATGATGATGATTATGACGATGGTTACTATGCTGCTGCTGATGATGATGATGACGCCTTTTTAGTTATACTGTTATAATTTATAATGGTGAAATAATTGTTAAAAATATTGATTTCACAATTGTTGTTGATCAATGATTAGTTGATGATCGTTGATCGGTGATTTGAAATTGAACAGAACAGAACATACTTTTATTCAGACTTAAACTATACAGTTTCTCGCCTATGTAACAAAATCAATTATCAAGGATAACGCGAACGGATTTATTGATCGTGTTGAATTGATTACATTTTGAATAGAAAAATCTATTTCCATTAGACAAACAAACCTAGCTATATGTACAACCATGAAAAGAGAACAACTGGACAAAAATCGAACAGACGCAGTGTTGACTTAACAGGTTTAACTTATTACGAAAATAAACAAAGTTTTCTCTGTGTGTGTCAATGTTAACACCGAGCGATTCAAATCAAACTGTGTGTATGCTATTATGTATTAGGGTTAGGGGAAGTTGAATGTATACTTTATATTATACAAGGTGTTTTACTTGTAAAATAAACAATGCGGCTTGTATAACATACTCAACAAAGGAAATCTGATAAGAGAGTGTTTTTGTTACATGTTTACGGTTATTATTTATTTCTCTTTCACTCTCTGCTTCGTGTTGAAGAGATATAGTTTCAATTCCACGTAGTAGATGAGCTTAATTGCTAAAATACGTGTTTTATGTAGCAACGTTTGGTCCATTACATAGGCCTATCGGTTGATTTTTTCATTACAAAGAACCAAATAAACTTAGACAGGAGTATAGATTTGTTGGTTTTTTATTTCAATAAAGATTATTTAAAGAGTGAAAAGAACGCCTGAAGCGTTTTAAAGTTACAAATACTGCTGTTTACATATTACGCATATTTAGAGATGTTTTTTGTACAAAATGTGTAAAGTAAAACAGTATTTACAAAACATGTTAGTCGTAAATTAAAGTGTGAAATAACAATACATAATACAAGTGTTAAACTCTTGTATCCACTATAGGTATACTACCTTGCTGTGACATATTTGGGGATAAAGACCTGGGCTCTTTTATCTCAATACTAATACAATAATCGTTGTGATTCGTAGTAAAACTGAATGTTTGTTCTCACTAGATGGTAGTGATGGTGATTTCTAAATATAAAATATATTTGAATTATCATTTGCTCAAACTTTCTAATATTTAGAAATACAAGGTACTTAAAAATGTATTTTTTGTACAACTACTTACTGCGTTTTAGAGTCATTTTATTATTAATACGCCAGTTAAAAAGAAACTATACATGACGTACCTATTTATAAAAACACAAATATATATTATTCACTTTTTCGATTCAAAGGTATTATTATACCTGTACTACAAAAGTTTGTTACCATCAAATAAATTGTATATTTACTGAACCACTCGGCAGTTAATCCCATTTCTATAGTAACGGCCTTATTTAAACATATCAAATCAAAACCATGTATAGTTTCTTTTTTTAGGTAGTATGCCAGTAAAAGGGCACGCATGGTATCTATAAAATATACGATAAACGACATTAAAGGCAGAGACATATGAACAATTAAGTCACAGGTTAATATTGTTTTGTTTTTTGTTTTTTCAAATATCCACTGAATGAATGTAAATTCGTTTTAAACGGCTTAGAACTAGGGCTCAGAATATAAATCTACGCAGGCATACATATATATATATATATATATATATATATATATTATATATATATATAAACAGATAAGAAGTCCCTTTGGCAGATAGTAAAGATCAATTACCTATCTACAAATCGAAGATTGAAATCTGATAATTGCTTAAGATTTATTTCTAATCATTTCTTTCGTTTATTAATTGGTTTCAGTGATAATACACGTGATAACATATAGACTGTTTACGTATCCTCGTGCAGTAAATTAAGATTACAATAATTTGTACGCAGTGATCTTGACATTTGTACAAGTGCAGTTTTTACTGACCGCCTCTGGTCAAGATGATTTGACAGATTTGACAGACAAAGTCAATTACAGTGACGTTGTATTGTCTAGTTAAGACTTCCTTGACAGACACAAATAAAAGATCATTACAGGTGTTCACGAAGATTTTTTTATCCTTCCCCAACTAGAAATATGCTAAAATATATATTTTTAAAATATGCGTATCTACCACTTGTTCTTGATATTTATTGTATTTATTTTCTATAGCCATTCTTATTAAATTGAATTATAAATCATGAGTGTGTTTTGTCCAATTTAATCCCCCAAAACAGTTACTTTCATTAAAATAACCAGTTGTCTAATTTATTGCAGCCAACTTCAAACAATCAATGAATGCTCCGCGATTTAAATAAAGGGCTAATTTAACAAATTCAACATGATTTTGCTTGTTTTCTACAAAACAGGTGGTGCACATGTTTCGATTGAAACCAACACCTTACTTGAAAACAAATGCATTTATTCCTGAACCGTCTGCTCCAATTACGCTCGTTTACATATTTCGGAACAGTTAAATCATGTTGATGTGAATATACGTAATTACGTGTATGTGGTGTGGAATCGCTGTGTGTAATAATGTTGGTAAAGTATGGACAACCTTACCTTAGTACACATAGTGTAAACTAACATGTCACTAACTTTTAAAGTGTCGTAAAAACACATACTAACTCAAGAGCAATCACAGTTTAATAAGCAACTAATAAAACACGATACATGTGAATGTTTGCTTCATAACCTTCGTCACGGAAACTAGGTCTGCGTAAACATGTCGTAAAGCAAGTCGTTCCCACTTAATTCACCGCGATGCAAAATGAATTCTTTGGGGGAAACATCTCCGAACCTAACCAATCCTAATTAATTCACTAAACTCTATAATGAAGGAAATGGTTTAAGACGTAATTATCGCCTTAACCGAACACTCTATTAGCGTTAATGAATAATTCATGAGAACAAAATCATGTACCATACAAGCATCTGTGATTATTAGCCGAAAATCACAAAACGGAAGAAAATATAATGGATCAATGCCGTGTGTTTTCAATATTGTGAACAGAACAGAACAATATTATGAAACATTCAATATTAGGCAGTTCATACAATATATGTAATTGATAATTGTAACACACACACACACACACACACACACACATATATATATATATATATATACGTATTTATGTTTTAATTTTTAAACTATTTTTAAAATAAATATTGGGTTTTATTTTGCAAATAAAAATTGTCATACCATTTCTGTTCTTAAAGTTTCCATGGCGACATCAATGGAGGTCTTTTTCTTGGATGGTCGTTGTCGACCAGACTTGGCCAGTCGTTCTTTTACAACCTCCGCAGCCTGCTTTCTCGACTGATAGAATTGTCTGCAAGCATTCGACAAGTCGATGGAATCCGTGTATTTGTCGTCTGCGTCTTCCACATGATTATTGTCAGTGACAAACATATCGTCCCTATTCTCCATCTTGCCTTGTGTATCCTTCATTATTTATTAAATATCCAAGTTTGTTTATTTAAATCAAACTTTTTGTTTTATTGTCACACTTCTAGTTTCTCACTTTTAATGTCCGTTTGTCTGAATATATCAGACGTCGTTGTATCACTTCTTACCTGTGGCTAATCGATATTTCAACTGACAATAAAACCCGGCTCAGATTAATTTATACGAAGATCTAATTTAAGCGCATGATATTTTGGTATTTGAATAGTAATGTGACTCAGCTTTCTCTACACTTGTATAGATAACGAGGCTTAGTCTACCGTCAGATCTAGTGTCAATAAACCAGTCTTGTTAGGAATGTACCTGATTGGTTGCTTCGTTCAATGGACGAGTCCATTTGGCGCAGTGCTCAGATAAAACATGGCGCCAATATTTCAAAACAGGTCGCAGTTGCGCTATATTGTGAAAAACAAAATTAAAATAGTTGAAAACAATCACGAAGTATATTTGGCTCAAATTATGTCCGGTAAATGTGTTCGCATATCTTGAAGAATATTAACTAATTCAATAAACTGCTTTATTTTCTGTATCGTGCAAGTAACTATTTTTGTAAATAACAGTCGAATTCAGTCTTACATGGACGCATGGTTAAACAGAGTATTTGATTTATTGTTTATTTAATTTAATTCAATATCCCTCTTTCTATATATGATACCATACGCAATTTACGCAGCAAGCGAAAAAATCAGTATTAAAAACTAATGTTTTCAACAAACAAATGTATATGGGGTGGGTCGGGGTCTTCTGTGATAACAAGAACATCTTTTCTAGCAGTCTCTTGTAATTCTATTCAGAATGTCATGTAAATCATAACTGTATAATGTATTGGTCATGTACATTCATAATTGTGTATTGTATAACCATGATGAGACTGAAAGAACGAAAGAAATAATAATTATAATAAAACAATACGAATCATTTTTCAGTTGTTTGTGCCTTTAGAGACATATTGATATATGATGATTAGTTTTGAACTATAAATTTTTTTTTTTTTTTTTTTTAACAGTAACTTAATTGTTTATAAGTCTCTGGTTTCAAATATAATGTTGGACACTTCAGAAACGTTCAAAGGATTGACGTTCAGTTTTAATATATAAAATATGTGCATTTGATTTTTTATGAAAAATAAAATAAAGATAATTTAATTAGTTTGGGATTATTTTTAATCCACTCAACTCACATGACACTTTTATATATTGATTTACTCTTGTTGAAACACGAGTCTTCAGTTTGAACACCTGTATTATTTAATTTTAATTTTAAAGCCGATTGAAATTGTCACCAACAGTCAAACAATCTTCTTTACCTGACACCTTTTTCTATTTTTGAGTAATTATCTCTAACTACAGATTTGTTTTGACAGATGTCAGAATAATTACACGGGTCAAAGGCTATCAGATTTATTTACTTTTATTTCTCGTATTTAAATGATGTCACTTTTATATCTTATTTCAATTTATGAATATTAATCTGTTTACTATCTTAAATTCGTTTTAATGTATGCTTTGGAAAGTTGTTTAATTGGGATATTTTAGTAAACCACAATTTTAAGAAAAACATATATTTCTACCAGTTAGACCGTTTATTGTTTCTATTGTTGAAATATGTTTTCTTGTTACTCAAGCATATATTTGTGAATATGTATTACTATGCAAATTTGGACTGACAGAATTTAATTGTTACATAATTATATGATTCCGTTTTCCCTAAAACTCATATCAAGTATTTAGTTTGTTCCCTGGTTGTTTTTGTTTTCTTTTTTCTCTTGTTCTTCTTTAGGTCCCTATTTCTTTTATCTTTCTACTTGTAGTCTTTTTTCTAATATTTTTCTATGTATACGTTTTTGTGTTTTGCTTTATTCTTTTGCTCAATATAATGATCGTCATTATTCTCGTTGTTACAATATATATATATATATATACCAAAAATAAACTAGTCGGTATATTACCCTACTGGTATGTGTCATTCGATTTTGTTCATATAAGGTAATGTTTTCTGTAGTAAGTGTTCGCTTGTCTTTTTATCCCGTTTTCTTTTTTTTTTAAATTTTGGATCACAAGAGCCAATTTATCCTCCCACGCACTATATTTAGTGTTTTACAACCTGGGAATAGTATTTGACTCCCATAAAAAACTACATCAGACCTTTGTGTACAAAGCCATTAATATACAAAACATATGTTTTGCCCATTTTATTGAAATCATAGGCGTATAAATACATTATATTTGCAGATGAGCGTGATCGATGACAAAGGTTAACTTTTTATGTTTTTGTTTCTCACATGTTTCACATTAACTTTGCATGTAATATAACTTGCTAAAATAAATACTTTTACATTCGCCTACAACTTTACTTAAAATAAAGGTGATTTAATTGTCACGAGACTATGACGAGCCTTAATTATGCAGAAGGTAGGCGATGTATGAAATCATATTCTTATTAAATTACATTTATGTCTATGTGCATGTCTATATCAGGGCGTTTACTTTGATACAATCTTTACAAATTATATTACCATGGTAAACGTAAAATATTATGCACCCAACGTCATAGCTTAATACGTAATATAAATTACACTTATAAAATTTGAATGGAAAGTGTAGCCTCTGTTGTTGTCCGGTACATTAAACAGTACACATTACTGTGTCCTCTGTTGTTGTCCGATACATTAAACAGTACACATTATTGTGCCCTCTGCTGTTGCCCAACAGTACACATTATTGAGTCCTCTGTTGTTGTCCGGTACATTAAACAGTACACATTATTGTGCCATCTGTTGTTGCCCGACAGTACACATTATTGTGCCTTCTGTTATTGCCCGATACATTAAACAGTACACATTATTGTGCCCTCTGTTGTTGCCCGACAGTACACATTATTGTGCCTTCTGTTGTTGCCCGACAGTACACATTATTGTGCCCTCTGCTATTTCCCAATACATTAAATAGTACACATTATTGTGCCCTCTGTTGTTGCCCGACAGTACACATTTTTGTGCCTTCTGTTGTTTCCCGACAGTACACATTATTGTTCCCTCTGTTGTTGCCCGACAGTATACATTATTGTGCCCCCCGTTGTTGGCCGATATTTTAAACAGTACACCTTATTGTCCCCTCTGTTGTTGCCCGACAGTACACATTATTGTGCCCTCTGTTGTTGCCCGATACATTAAACAGTACATATTATTGTGCCCTCTGTTGTTGCCCGACAGTTCACATTATTGTGCTCTCTGTTGTTGCCCGATATTTCAAACAGTACACATTATTGTGCCCTCTGTTGCTGCCAGATATATTAAGCAGTATACATTATTGTGCCCTCTTTTGTTGCCCGATATTTGAAACAGTACACATTAGTGTGCCCTCTGTTGTTGTCCGACAGTACACATTATTGTGCGCTCTGTTGTTGCCCGATACATTAAACAGTACACATTAGTGTGCCCTCTGTTGTTGCCCGACTGTACACATTAGTGTGCCCTCTGTTGTTGCCCGAAAGTACACATTATCGTGCCCCCGGTTGTTGCCCGATAAATTAAACAGTACACATTATTGTGCACTCTGTTGTTGCCCGATACATTAAACAGTACACGTAACTGTACTCTCTGTTCTTACCCGACAGTACACATTATTGTGTCCTCTGTTGTTGCCCGATATATTAACAGTACACTTTATTGTTCCCACTGTTGTTGTCCGACAGTGCACATTGTTCTGCCCTCTGTTGTTGTCCGACAGTACACATTTTTTGCCCTCTGTTGTTGCCCTTTATTTTAAACAATACACATTATTGTGCCCTCTGTTGTTGCCCGATACATTAAACAGAACACATTATTGTGCCCTCTGTTGTTGTTCGACAGTACTCTCTGTTGTTGCCCGACAGTACACATTATTGTGCCCTCTGTTGTTGCCCGATATATTAAGCAGTATACTTTATTGTGCCCTCTGTTGTTGCCCGATACATTAAACAGAACACATTATCATGCCCTCTGTTGTTGCCCGACAGTACACATTATTGTGCCCTCTGTTGTTGCCCGATATATTAAGCAGTATACTTTATTGTGCCCTCTGTTGTTGCCCGATACATTAAACAGAACACATTATCACGCCCTCTGTTGTTGCCCGACAGTACACATTATTGTGCCCTCTGTTGTTGCCCGATATTTTAAACAGTACCCATTATTGTGCCCTCTGTTGTTTTCCAACAGTACACATTAGTGTGCCCTCTGCTGCTGCCCGATATATTAAACAGTACACCTTACTGTCCCCACTGTTGTTGTCCGACAGTACACATTATTGTGCCCTTTGTTGTTGTCCGACAGTACACATTATTGTGCCCTCTGTTGTTGCCCGACTTGTAATGTATGGAGTTTTCGCCAATTTCAACCATTTTTATGTGATATCAGGATGGTGTCTGTTTTAGCCAGTATTATAAGCGATATCAGGATGGTGTCTGTTTTAGCCAGTATTTTAAGTTATATCAGGATTGTGTCTGTTTAAGCTAGTATTGTAAGTTATATCATGATGGTGTCTGTTTTAGCTAGTATTATAAGTGACATCAGGATGGTGTCTGTTTTAGCCAGTATTATAAGTGATATCAGGATGGTGTCTGTTTTAGCCAGTATTATAAGCGATATCAGGATGGTGTCTGTTTTAGCCAGTATTGTAAGTTATATCAGGACGGTGTCTGTTTTAGCCAGTATTATAAGTGATATCAGGACGGTGTCTGTTTTAGTCAGTATTATAAGTGATATCAGGATGGTGTGTTTTAGCCAGTATTATAAGCGATATCAGGATGGTATCTGTATTAGCCAGTTTTATAAGTGATATCAGGATGGTGTGTTTTAGCCAGTATTATAAGTGATATATGGATTGTGTCTGTTTTACCCAGTATTATAAGTGATATCGGGATGGTGTCTGTTTTACCCAGTATTATAAGCGAAATCAGGATGGTGTCTGTTTTACCCAGTATTATAAGCGATATCAGGATGGTGTCTGTTTTACCCAGTATTATAAGCGATATCAGGATGGTGTCTGTTTTACCCAGTATTATAAGCGATATCAGGATGGTGTGTTTTAGCCAGTTCTTTAAATGATATCAGGCTCCTGTTTCACAAACTTATACTTAAATACTTTAGATTGGTTCCAGTAAAACTGCATATTGTGTCAATGATATTGATTATATAACAGATAAATAACCTGTCAAAACTTAGTTAAGTTTTTAAGTATTTAGGTAAAATGTTGGTGAAACAGAAGCCTGGTCTATTTGAAACAGAATTATAAGGATTATCAGGACAGTGTCTGCATTATAAGTGATACCAGAACGATGAAGTTTTGAGACAAACTAATAAGCGATATACACAGGACGGAGTTTGCTTGAGACAGTATTATATGTATTATCAGAACCGGTGTTTGCATTATAAGAGATCTCCGAACTGCATGCTGAAAGCAAGTTAAAACTTTGATACTGAAAGAAGTTCGTACAATTTATTAGATTTGTTTTCTGTAGCGCGAATAGATACATGTAGGTTATTTCAGTCCCAACATTGGAGGAAGGAACCCGGAGTATTCCCACCTTTCTTGTTAGGCGACCATTTCTCTCATCGCTTGGAAAGCGATTCGAGCTGGGGTTGCCTTGGTATATATCGGATAGGTGTGTGTGTGTGTGTGTGTGCGTGCGTGCGTGCGTGCGTGCGTGCGTGCGTGCGTGCGTGCGTGCGTGTGTGTGTGTGTTTTATGTTTGTTGTTGTTGTTTGGTGGGGTCGTTGGGGTAGGGGATAGCTAGTTTCCGAATGTTCGTTTTATTGCATTTAATGACAGGAAACTGTCACCCGATGTACTCGAATATAGTTCTTAGCTTTTTTCCTCTCTTATCTCTTTTGTGTGCTATAATATCTGGTATTGTTTCCTAGAAGAAAGACAACCTTTATAGTGCATTTATGCCTAAAGGTCAATTTACTTTTCTTAAAACATGACCTTTTCCATTCTTGATGAGAAAGTATTCTCATTCCTGAATAAAATAGCCCATAGGCCTAATTACACTAAATAACAGGAAATTATCGTCTGCTGTCCAACCTGTTCCTTTTCCTATCAGGAAGACATCCAAGCAACATTTATAGTGTATCTTAACATTAAAATGGCATTTTTAAGAGTCAAAAATACAAATCAGCCGTTGTAGTAAGAGTAATTAAGATCGGCTGCTCTTGGCGTTGTCAACAGTGATTGTGCGCCAGACGACGGTCAACCCTGGTTTTTGATTTTTCAAAGCTAACATGTGCATCTTGATTGAAAAACATGTTTTACCATTAAATATTTGATCTTTTATTAGATATTTGAAATTGAGCAATTTACAATAAAATCAATGGTGAATTATAACTGCATGCAGTTCGTGGCCATGTATATCGCGGCACCATTTTTGGAATCTAAAATGCATTTTATGACAGATTCCATACATTTGATATGAATGAGTATTTTCACCTACACTATGGTAGTGAGCAATTTAACAATGCATGTTTTAGTGCCGACGCTGTTCACTACTACAGACCAAGGTACACTATTTTCAACTGATAAGGACCTAATTGTGTTCATGAAACCTGTTAAAACCACATATGGCTAAGTGGGAAAGCTTGCGTTTCTAACCTTTCCCACTTTCTTGCGCAAAGATTGAACAAAACTTAGATTAAAAGTGATCGTGTTACTTCGATGGTTACCTGACGGTTAATCCAGGCGGCTTATCTTCAATGAGCTGTCGGAACGTACGGACAATTCATGGAGAGATTGATGGTGGTATTATGACGGCAGTGATTGTCAAGACGTGCCAATGTAGTGTACTCTACTGACAGTCTTGTCACAACACCAGGAGCGCCTTGTATTGAAGCTACTGGATCAACGAGACACTAGCCAAGTGTACCAGCTCTACAATATTTGGACCGGAGTACACTGGAGTTGTGAAGTATTTACGATAACAATTATTTAAGGTGCGCGTGCAAATGCAGGTACATGTACATTATGATATCATGGTGTTTTATATACAAACAATCACATGCTCCATTTGCAATATAACATCTCCATACACAACATATATCGAGATATTGTTTTCGAAAATGTCTTGTTGGCCAACAACTTGGTGTATAACTGCATAAATAAAACCATATTAAGAGAGTTTGGTGATGAGAATATGGCATTTCAAACTACAGATTTCCCGCACATACACCAATATGACTGTAATAAGACTGACACGGAACATGAAAAGCGACTGTTGACTGGTTTAAGACTGGCACAGACATGGAAAGTGACTATTGACAGGCATAAGACTGGCACGGAACATGGAAAGCGACTGTTGACTGGCATAAGACTGGCACGGAACATGGAAAGCGACTGTTGACTGGTATAAGACTGACACGGAACATGGCAAACGACTGAAAAAGACTGTGACACGAACCATGGAAAGCGACTGGTATAAGATTGACACGGAACATGGGGTGTGACTGGTATAAGACTGACACGGAACATGGAAAGCGACTGGTATAAGATTGACACGGAACACGGAAAGTGACTGATATAAGACTGACTCGGAACATTGAAAGCGACTGGTATAAGACTGACACGGAACAAGGAAAGTGACTAGTATAAGACTGACATGGAACATAGAAAGCGACTGGTATAAGACTGACACGGGGCAAGGAAAGCGACTGATATAAGACTGACACGGGGCAAGGAAAGTGACTTGTATAAGACTGACTCGGAACCTTGAAAGCGGCTGGTATAAGACTGACACGGAACATGGGAAGTGACTGATATAAGACTGACTCGGAACATTGAAAGCGACTGGTATAAGACTGACACGGAACAAGGAAAGTGACTGGTATAAGACTGACATGGAACATGGAAAGCGACTAATATAAGACTGACACGGGACAAGGAAAGCGACTGATATAAGACTGACACGGGACAAGGAAAGTGACTGGTATAAGACTTGACTCGGAACCTTGAAAGCGGCTTGAATAAGACTGACACGGAACATGGGAAGTGACTGGTATAAGACTGACACGGAACATGGAAAGCGACTGGTATAAGACTGACACGGAACATGGCAAGCGAATGGTATAAGACTGACACAGAACATGGAAAGCGACTAGTAAGACTGACACGGAACATGGAACGTGACTGCAATTAGATTGTAACACGAAACTTGTCTCGTGTTGTATCAAATGACTATGTGTGTGCCCTCGCCACCGATAGCGGAGGAGGTGGGTGAGGTTATAGCGCTACTGTTGTCGTACGTCACGCGGCGTCCTGTACGTTGCACTTTCCTTTAGATCTACAGAGGATGGTCCGAATTTGAAAATAATAGGTAGGGATGTTCATCACATGAATACGATTTGTCACGAATAACTCTCACAGTCCAAAGTTCAAGGTCTCAGTCCGGCGTATCAAAGGTCATATATCGATAGTTTCTTTTCCGGACTTTAACTCTGCTGCGGACGTTCCGATTTTAGAAATATTAGACGGGAATATCGATGCCGCGAAGAACAGTCGCGAACAATTTCTATTATTCAAAGGTCATGGTCACTACGGGAGTTCAAGGTCACTGAGAGATATATATGGACACGTGGTTATATTATCCCGTCCGGGTCTTAACTCTGCACTGACTATGATGCAGCAATGTACATCACGTGGAGACGGTGTGTTGTAAACAGCCCCCGCCGTCCTAAGATAAAAGTGAAGGTCGCCATCGAATCAAAACTTACATTGATACATTTCTCTTTCCAGGATTAGACAGAAATACTCAATAAGAAATGTAAGCCAATTAGTGGGAACATCTTTGTGTCCCTTGGACACATTTCTAATTTTAAACAAATTGATGGATTTCAATTATTACTTATTATCAGTAACTGGCTACACTGCTGGTGCTCATCCATACGTCTATAGTTGTAGTTCCATGGCGATATACAATTATGTATACGAATATTTGTGTCTCTGCGAACATAATAATGTCAGGTTCTCCGAAACTAAATTTTTATAAGTATCAACGACTCCATAACTATATTTTGTTATATTTTATCGATGTACATATCTAACTATGACTTTATAAAAGTCACACGCATTACACTTGTACACTTATACGACACTGGCACACGCATTACACTTGTACACTTATACACTTGTACACTTATACGACACTGGCACACACATACACTAGTACACATATACACTTGTACACTTATATGACACTGGCAAACACATACACTGGTACACATATACACTTGTACACTTATACGACACTGGCAAACACATACACTGGTACACATATACACTTGCAAACACATACAGTGACGCATACATATACTGACACACGCTTACACTGACGCACACACTGGCGACACACACATACACCGGTACCCATGCACATACTCCGGCACACACATACACACGCATGCACACACACTTTTGTTACCCGCACGCACGCACGCACTTACTTACTATTTTGTTATATTTGTCATATTCAACTAAGTGGATTCCGTCTTGAGAAC